>JAJJMC010017657.1:223919-258381 GCA_023531435.1 Papaver californicum
TTAAGTACTTTTCACATGTAATTTTAATGGCGTATTATCTGTTGAATTTGATTTTCTATGATATATATAAATAAAATCAGAACTTTTGTTGTTGTTGTTTTAACTTGGAAGATTTATTGCAATAACTAAATTATGTTGTAGACTAAATTATGCAATAACTGAATTGAGAACTTATCCAGTTAAGATATCGATGGAAATAATCAAAGTGAAATATCATGTTTTTTCTTTAATTTAATTTGAAGATGGTTCAACAATGCCATTACTCTAAAATAGTGATAAGCAGAGCAAACTTTAATAAAATTGACAGATTTAACTTTAGACGCACAATGGGTCAAGGGGGTCTGTTGACTATTGTCAATTCTATTTATACCCTACTAGTTAGTATTCACCCCACTTAATTTTTCAAAAAACCAATACGTCATCCCAGTTCCATTATCAATCAGGCCTCATTTACAACCATATACGTTACCTCCTCCTAAACTCAGACGAAATAGTGGAAGAATCTTCAGAAGGCCATTATTTTTGAAAAAGGTCTTGTGTCCTCATGGGCCTCTACAGATGTTGAATATGTTATTATAAATTTTGATGGGTTTTATTCTAAATCTGACTATGTAGCAGGATATGGAGCCGTAGCCCGTACTCCAAAGGGCTCTTTCATAACAGGTTTGTCAGGAGTGGCTATAGTTGGATCTAGTCACCAGGCGGAAACTATGGCTGTGAGAGAAACTATTTGCTGGGCTAAAGAGAAAGGCTGGAGTCACATTTTGTTTCGAGGGGATGTTAAGACGATCATCGACGACGTCAATGGCTCCACGACTTCAAACCCTTGGTCCTGTCATACCTTAGTAGAAGACTGCAAAATATTGCTAAATTTTATTAGTTTCTGTAATTTAATTTTCATTGGTAGAGAAAAAAACAAGGTAGCAAACATTATGATAAATTATGCTCGTTTAAATAGGTCGGGAAAGAATTGGAGCGATCCATCCCTTTTTCTCACCCAACTAAACGTCAACCTATGTAGCCCTCTTTTCAATTAATAAATCGTTTATTTAGTAAAAAAAATAGCCTAAATTAGGTTTGTAAATTTCGCCCACTGGTGCAAGATCCAGTGTTGCCCGTCCTGGGCAGCCACAAGAGCACATGGGTGCCCATAGCCTGTCACGACCTGGTTCTATCTATCCCATTTAAATAATAAGATGGATACAAAAAAGTGAGCTAAATTTTCTTGTTATGCCCCAATTGTCCATAATACTATCCATTTACCCAATCCTAATGTCCGTTTTTAATTTTAATTCTTGAATATATTCGATATACAACACATCGACCAAATGTTTCAACTTTTATTTTATATATATCTAATTTTGCTAACTATATAAAAAAATTATAGGATTTTTTTTATTCGATGATTCAATTTTAGAAAAACTATAAGGTACTTGTTTATATTTGTTTTGTTTAAAAGAATATACTCACTTCTTTCTTTTTTTAGTTGCATAAACAGAGTTTTATACACATAACAAAACAATGATAGAGATTAAAATAATTTTCATAAATACCCTCAATTAGTATATGCTAACAAATTTGATTTATCTAGTTTATAGTTTATAGTTTAGCCGGACCGATCAACATTCTGACAAGATTTAGCGTTGTGGATGCACCTTCCCCGTACAATGCTATAATTGGAAGACGATGGGTTCATCAATTAAAGGGTGTAACATCAACTTATCATCAATATCTACGATTTCCAACACCACGAGGAGAGATGGAGATAAAGGGTGATCAAGAAGATGCTAAGCTTTGTATAATAGCAGAAACCAGAATAAATGAGGAACGGGAGCATTTACAATATAAAAAGAAAAAAGAACAAAGAATTAAAGCAAAAGAAGAAGAAATAAACCAATACTTAGAAAAAAATGCAAAAAATAAAACAGAAAGTGAAAAAGGAGAGAATAGCAAAAATCGAGAAAATATGGAAGACCAGCAACAAAAAGGGACGATGTAGCAATTAAAGGGAACCCCAACTCCAATTGGGATTCCAAAACCAGTCTTCACCCCAGTAGAGGAAACAAAAGTCATAAATATTGGCACTGCAGAATGCCCCAAGCAAGTGCGAATTGGGACATTAATAAAAACAGATTTGGAACAACAGATAGTTAAATTGCTTTGTGAATATATAGATGTGTTCGCTTGGAAAATGGAAGACATGCCGGGGATTGACCCCAACATCGTCCAGCATGAGTTAAAAATACATCCTGATGCAATTCCTTTTCGCCAACGTATACGAAAGGTCGCACCAGAATATCATGAACCAGTGGAAAAAGAATTAACAAAGCTTTTAGGTGCAGGGTTCATTCGAGAAGTACGATACCCCACATGGATTTCTAATATGGTAATTGTCCCGAAAAAGAACGGTGGAGTAAGAATTTGTATAGATTTTACCAATCTAAATAAAGCATGTCCAAAAGATAGTTATCCACTCCCAAACATTGATCAGTTAGTAGATGCTGTTGAAGGACATGAGATGTTATCATTTATGGATGGACAATCTGGGTATAACCAGATAGCATTAGCAGAAGCAGATCAGGAACACACATCGTTCTTTACTCCGCGAGGATTGTATTGTTACACTAGAATGCCATTCGGACTACGGAATGCAGGAGCAACATATCAACGCCTCGTGGATGCAATATTCAAACCATGGATCGGAAAAACTTTGGAAGTTTATGTGGATGACATGTTAGTAAAAAGTAAGTTATCTGGTGATCATTTACGGAACCTGGCTGAAATTTTTGGTGCAGTACGGAAGTATAAGATGAAAATAAATCCAGAGAAGTGTATTTTTGGTGTTACATCAGGGCGATTTTTGGGATATCTGGTTACAAAAGATGGAATTCAAGTTGATCCAGCAAAAATACAAGCAATAACAGATATGCCATCACCAAACAGTATAAAAAGTGTACAGAAGTTAAATGGGTGTTTGGCTGCATTGAGTAGATTTATTGCAAGATCATCAGAACGATGTAAACCCTTTTTTGATGTACTTAAGAAGAAAAATAAATTTGAATGGAACGATCGTTGTGAGCAAGCATTTCAAAGTATAAAATTACATCTTGCCACGTTGCCAGCATTACAAAAACCAGAACCAGAAGAAATGTTAACTTTGTACATAGCGGCAACAGAAAATGCAATTAGTGGAGTAATGGTGCGAACGAATGATAAGATTGAGAAACCAATATATTACATCAGTAAGACTCTGAATTCAGCAGAAAGAAATTATACCAAGATTGAACAATTAATTTTGTCAGTAGTATTTGCTACTCAGAAGTTACGCACTTATTTTCTTACTCATTATGTTCGTATATTAACCAAAGCACCATTGGAATCAGTTTTAAAGAATACAGGGAAGGTAGGAAGAATAGCAAAATGGAATGCTCAGCTAGAACAATACAACATTGTTTATGAGATACAAACTGCGCAGAAATCCCAAATTCTAGCTGATTTTTTGGCAGATTTTCCAATCGAGGAAGAGTATGAAATTCAAGGACTTCCGGGGTGTGAAGAAGAAGAACCAGTAGATATTCTAGATTCAAATAGTTCACAACGATGGGAGGTTTTTGTTGATGGGTCGCGAAATAAAGAAGGAGCAGGAATAGGTATCGTGATTACAGCACCAAAGGGAGAACGTATGGTACACTCATTTCGACTTGAGTTCGAAGAGCATACAAATAACATAGTAGAATATGAAGCAGTGGTTCATGCTCTCAAACTCATTATTGAACTAGGAATAAGTGATGTAAGACTCACAAGTGACTCGCAGCTGGTGATTAGACAGATCGAGTTAAAATATCAAACGGTCGATGAGGACTTGGAACGATACAAAAATCTTGTACAAAGTTTAACAGTTTGTATTCCAAATATTATTTTTCGACATATGTCTCGTGAAAAGAATCGACATGCAGATGCACTGGCGTATATCTCGTCCATGATAAATGACCCAAATACTAAAGCGCTAAAAATTGGGAGAATATACGAGCCATCCATGAGAGCACAAGTATTAAATAACATAGAGGAAGATGGTATCGATGACTCAGCCATACAAAGTGCCACATCTACATCGCAACAAGAAAATGATCAACCAAGTGAGCCAGATTGGAGAGCCCCGATACATCAATATTTACAAAATAAAGTGTTACCAACAGATTCTAAAGAAGCAAGGAAAATTCAACTTAAGTCAAACAGTTACCAACTTAGAGATGGAATTCTTTATCGACATTCTTTTCTTGGACCATTATTTCGATGTTTATCACAAAAAGAAGGATTACGAATTCTCAAAGAAATACATTATGGAGATGCAGGAAACCATAGTGGAAGACGATCGCTAGCGTTAAAAGCTAAAATGCAGGGTTATTATTGGATTTCCATGTTGAAAGATTCGGAAGAAATGGTTCGAAGGTGCGAAGAATGTCAACGATTTGGTAAGAAAATCAAAGCACCAGCTACGGAATTAAATTCAATACTTAGTCCATGGCCATTTGCAAAATGGGGAGTTGATATAGTCGGACCATTAGCTGAAGGCACAAAGAAAAGAAAATACTTAATTGTGGCCACTGATTATTTCACCAAGTGGGTAGAAGCAAAAGCATTAGCGCGAATCAGAGACACTGATGTTTTTACATTTCTATTTGAGAATATCATTTGTAGGTTTGGGATTCCAGCAGTGATAGTCTCTGATAATGGAAAACAATTCCAAGGGAAGAATATCGATATGTTATTTGAAACATATAATATTCAAAAACATAAGTCTACACCTTTTTACCCACAAAGCAATGGGCAAGCAGAATCCACGAATAAAACAATCGCAACAAATCTGAAGAAAACATTGGATGGATATTATAATAAGTGGTGCGAACAATTACATAACACGTTATGGGCATATAGAACCACAAGAAAAACTTCAACTGGAGAATCACCTTATCTTCTTACTTATGGAACAGAAGCTGTAATACCAACAGAGGTTATTTTGCCTACAACCAGAACAGAAGCATGGGAGAAAAACCTTAATTCAGATCTTATGTTACAAAAATTGGATGACTTAGAAGAAAAAAGAGAGGTGACACTCCAAAAGATGGAAAATTATCAAAGGGGATTAGCTCGAGAATACCATAAGCGTGTAAAATCCTGAAATTTTGTCCAAGGCCAATATGTTCTCCGACAAATAACAGAATACCGAAGGGACAAGAGTGCAGGAAAATTCGCACCAACATGGGATGGTCCATACGTGATTCAAGCGTCAGCAGGCCAAGGATCGTACTATCTTCAGAATTTGCAAGGAGAAATTTTACAGCACCCGTGGAATGCACAATATTTAAAGCTTTACTATCCGTAAATAACAATGCAATGTTAACACAAAAAGCAGGTACATAGACAATTAATTCAGTAATTTCTTTTATAATTTAATCACTCCAGGAACATCGTACCTTGGAGAATATTATAATTCCATTAATCCCGGAATACCATATACTTTGAATCCAGGAACATCATATCTTGGAAATTGTTATGATTATTAATATAATCAAAATTCCATTAATCCCGGAATTTCATATACTTTGAGCGCTCAAAATTATTCCAGGAACATCATATTCTGGATATCGTTGCGATTGACGACATAATCAAAGTCAAAAGGTAAACATCCTTATAGAGTTTCGCTAACAATGAAATTCTTAATCAAGAAGGAGTTCCTAATTATTGGTTTATCAATTTTCAAAGTACAGTTCGGGACCAACCTTGTATCTTACCCCTGGCCCGGGTTTGTCTCGTATGTGTGGGATCTCGAACAACATGATTTGAGGTAAAAAGTACTTCAATTTATGGTACTCGGAAAATTATATGATAGCCAAAAGAATTACTTAATCACATTTTCTTGTGCAGGAAACAACATTAAAGGCATATCAAAAGGATGCAAAAGAAAATTAATGAAAGATAAACAAAGTACAAGATAGTGGAGTTAACAGTAAATGAAATTACAAAGGACATAATCAGATATCGGGAAGACCGGATCGAGATGGTGGAGGAGGAACTGCAGGCACAGAAGCGCGCTTACTAAGCACTGAAGGGTCGGATTGTGCACGATCTAAAGCAGTATTGAAGGACATTGCAATTTTCGCTTTAGCATCCTGCCTGACCCATTGAACAAAATCACGCCCAAAGTTGATTTCTTTGTGAAGCTCTTCGATCTTTTGCTGATTTGTTTCTATTTGAGCACTAAGACGCGATCTTTGATTTTTCTCTTCATTTAGTTCTGCAACTAATGAGTCAATCTCTTGTTCACGAGCATTAATTTTGGAAAGTTCAATAGATAGTTGAGCATGTAAACTCTGAATTTTTAGGGCGCTAAGCGACACATTATGCTCAGAAGTCTTTAACTCTTGTGTGATGTTCTCCACTGAATCTTTCGCTGTATTAAGCTCAGTTTCTACTTGTATTGCTCGATCCTTAGCTTCATTAAATTTTCTCTCCAATTCTGAAAATACAGGAAAATATTAGACAAATTTTATGATATCAAAAACTATAAAATCGGGTAAACCAAAAATGTACCTCTGACGACAAATTTAAACTCTATTTCTTTTTGAGTTAGCAATTTTACAATTTCTCGATATTTTGATTCTGCTTTATTACGCCTCCAAGTGGCTAAATCAAAACTATCGTTCAATTGAGTCAGTTTTTCTCTAACCACATTCATCTCTTTGAAGATTTCCCTTGCATGATTATTCAATTGTACCATTCTACGATCGAACCTAAATAGGGTCTCCATATTTTCCACTGGACCTAGTATAAAATTTAAATGTTTCATATAAATCAAGTAAATAAAATAGTAATTGAAAAGGAATGAAAAATAAACCTTGATTTTGATTCTGAAGATCTTGATTATGACCTTCAATAGTTTGGAGACGTTCCTGTTGTTGTTGATATTGATTATTATGTTGATGTTGAAGTTGTTGAAGTTGTTGTTGAAGAAGATTATTTTGCTGTTGCAATTCATCATTCACTTGTTGTAAGGAAGCATTCTTTTCCTCCATCTCCCCTGATTCTTTCTTAAATATTAATCCCATCATGGTAGCTCGAGCCTTATAAAATTTATAACCGCTAAATAGACAGTCATTACCATATTGAAGTTGGGCTAAAGCTTGTTGTGGAAGTGAATATAACGAACTATCGGAAACATTCAAAATTTCATTAAAGGTAGGAGGAGGCTTCACAGGAGATATCTGATCGAGAATATCACTCTTAGACCATGCATCCAGAGTTTCATCCAAAGGAATCGCACTAAGTGAATTCCAGAATCGAGACATGAAGCCAGAATCAGATTTGATACTCTCAGGATCTGCTGAAACATTCCAAAGTCCCTGAGAAAGAAACCATTTGTAGGCTTCTTCTTCATCACCAACTAAATTAAAACCTTCACGGGAGATTTGATCGGAAACAGACTTCAGAGTAGAAGGGTCGACACTTGGAATTGTAGTATCGACCTCAACAGCAACAGAAGTAGATCGAACCAAATCATCAGAAGGCGCGATCGATTCTAGAATTACTCCAGTAGTCCCTTCGACTTCAGAAGGGATCGAAACACCAGGAACGATCATATTAGAAGGAGGAGAGGTTTCTTTTTCAGTACGATCAATAACATTTATTTCTTCAACAACAGAGGTGTTGGCTCCAACATTCATATTCTCCACGCCATCAATCGAATTTATTTCAGCATTATCCTTTTCCAACGAATTCTCTTTTTCAACATGAGTTACTTCATTCACTACATCAACAATATCTTCATCAATAACAATATCATCTTCCTCTTCTTGAGGAAGACCAGAAAAAGTTTCCAATGCACCATTATCAGGTACAGGGGAATCAAGCACAAAATCAAAAGGTAGTGGAGAAACGATGTTATAAAAATTGGATAAAGTACCAGAAGGAGGTGCAACAATAGGATCGGATCGTTCTGATACCACAATTTCTGCTGGCATCGAGGAAACTGGAATAACATCGATAGGATCAGACTGATCCGATGGAAGAGCAACAATCGAGCTTCCTTCTCCTTTATTTAAACTTGAAGCCGTCTCTTCTACAACCTCAGTTGAGAGTTCAAGAGTTCTGGGCTTCTTCTGCTTCTTCTCTACTGTGAGAATTAATTTTCGTTTTCCTTTACCCTCAACTGCGGGTTCGATCGTTTGTTTATTCTCGACGATCTGTCTATTCTCGACGATTTGAATACCGCGATCAGGTGGAGGAAGGGGGATTCCGATGTCCAAAGAAGGATCGACCTGGAATCAAAAAAGTAAAAACATTTAAAGAAGACATTAAAGATCGATACACTATATCTAAAAGGAATGATATCAATTAAGAATTTCGAACCTTGAAGTCAAATTTATAATCATCAAAGTTCAATCTCCAGGGGCAATAGTTCGGGAAACAATTGCGAAGATGCTGAATTTCACTAGTAGGAATGTCACCATATACCCAAGGTCCCTCGATCAGAATAGGGGTGCGATACCATCTATAATCATGTTCTCGACGAATTCTCTCGTTCGAAGGAAAGTCAGCATTGGTATATGGAGCTACCTTGATTCTGGGGTCATCAACTTCTCGAAGTAGAGGAAACCCTTGGGAGCATTTGCGAACAGGACTAACACTCCATTTAACATAATTTTTAACAGTAATACCATCACCATAAGTATTCTGGAAATTCTCAGGCGTATAATGAACACGTTCTGAAAGATCGAGAACATAACAGGTAAGACGGGTACGACCCTCACTGCGAAGGGTGCATTCATCGATAATTCGCCACCAATTGCCATTATACTGTGTGATAGATCGAAGTTGAGGAGCCCTGCTGCGAGTAGCAAGAACTGTGAACTGGAAAGGGTTATTCTTTTCATACAGAGGGAGATGTAGACCAGCTTCCAAGGCACCAACAGAAATTAATAATCTATGATGGTTATATTGAAATTTTCTCATCAAATTGTAGGTCATCATATCGGAAGCACTATCGACAAAAGAAACCTTAAATCCTTGAAGATTATGTTTTCTTTTAAATTCTTCAATATCCATAGATCGATAGCTATAAGATGACAATGACCGCTTACTCTTGGGGGCAACATTAGGAATATCAGGAGAAGAATCACGTATGGTACGAGGTGCAGCAGAAGTAGGAGTAGCAAGGGATGAATCGCAACGAGAAACAGCATTTCGAGAAACACAAGACCTACTTGATCTCCTGTTTTCACCTTGATTGCTGGCAGCATCAGATTTTCTTGGAGACATAATGAAGATCTGAGCAAAAAGAAGCATAAGAAAGAAAAAATTAATGTATGAAGAAAAGAAAATCTTTTTACATCGATAGACCAACAGTCATGAAAAGAAAATTTTGAATCAAGAAAAATAAAGTTACTTACATGAAGAATAGAAGTTAACAGTGGTCAAATTGAAGTAGAGAAGAAACCAATGAACGAGAACAGAAATCCTGAGTAGTGGGGAAAATTTGAAAGGTTTAAGGAAGACAAAGTGCAATAACTAAAAGAAGACAGCAGAAAGTCACAGAGTATTTAAAGAAGAAGAATTGTAACCGCCACAAAATGGGAAAACGAAATAATCGGAAAAGATTTGATTTCATTGAAAAAAGGGTAACTGACATAATCATATATATAAAAGCAATAAATACAGAGCCGAAAAAATCGGTAGCATACTCAGACAGTTAATGCTAGCGGAAAAATCGGATAACGTGCGGAAAAGAAACTGAAAAGTTAAAGTTAAAAACAGTAAGTCCTTCTCTTTTTTCAAAAAATAAAAAAATCTCGGATCGACCGTTGGATGATTTTGTAAAAAACAGAAGAAGGGGGCAAATTGTTAGTAAATTAAAGAAGCATGACACGTGAAAGAAGATCAAGTTAAGAGGCAACCAGATTAAAAAAGGCGAGAAACACAGGATCACTGTTAAAGATATCAAATTTCAAAAAGACACGAGACGTTTCCTGACATCTGAGCGATGAATTGCATGAATGACACATAAGATCGAGAAAGCTGAACAACATCGAATAAAACAAACAGCATTAAATGATAGCTGATCGGGAAAGTAAAAAGTTATTATTATTATATTATTTTATGATCGAGAAAGTAAAATGTAATAATTATTTTATGATCGAGAAAGCAAAATGTAATAATTACTCTATGATCGAGAAAGTGAATTGTAATAATTACTCTATTATTTTAATGATCGAGATCACAGAAGTCTTTGAAGATAAGGAAACACGTGTCGGACATATAAAGCATCGAATCAAGAAGTAATTAGGAGTGATCTGTCATCTATATGATCGCACCAAGTAAAAGACAAAATACAAGAACGATAGATACATCGAAACAAGATGGATCGACCCAAAGAAGAATTGATCCAGAACGATGACCAGGCAGTAAAAAATGACACGTTGCATAAAGAGCGACCCAGGAAAATAGATCTATAAATAGAAGAGATCAAACAACAAAGAAGGGGACGGAAAAAAAAAGATAGAAGGAGAATTAGAGAAAGAGAGAGAAAATATTTTTAGGTACGAATCTATGGAATATAATAGTATGATGTAAGAATTTCTGTATTTAAATTGAAAAGTATAAGGATTATAAACCCAAAAATTGCAAAACCTGGGTGATGAATGGTATTGTTCATAAATGATTTTATGAAATGAATAAAAGGATTTTTCTTTATTACTTGATCTTAGTTATGTAAATTGTATCCAAGAATTTGATTGGTTGTTTAGTCGAAAGGATTTTTTGGCATAAACAGGTCTTACGCACAACAGCAATGACACATGCATATGTGAGGGATCCAAATTTCGACAACTTCAATGCAGCACATAATTGCATGACGATTTATCATTTGAATTCTGTTTTTCCCATACTATATATATACAAATCGATCTTGCAGTACTAAAAGTATGTTTCAACATTTGAAAGGTGATATCTAATTAAGATTTTTATTTTTTCTATAATGAAGGATATGGTTAGGATGTTTGTGGAAACTGATAAAACATCGACGAAGCATATGTTTATCTGTGTGGATATGGTCACGTATGAACAATGGTCATAAATAAAAAGAAATTTTTAAATGTTAGTCTCATCATCGGTTCTTTTAAAATGGTTACCGGTAGAACTTTAAGAATTTTTATAGGGGCCTCTATTTGTATGGGGAATTCACTGTTGAAAGATCCCGACCAATGTCTCCTTCTTTCTCCCGCCGCCTTCAAGGTATACAATCACAACTTCTGGATAGTTATACTCATGCCCGTTCGTGAGACTGTGTCTGATGGCACCTTGCTCTGATCTGAGTTATATAAGAAGAAGATCTCCCTTGTTTCTTGCCGGATGTGCTTGATAGTCCCCCATAATACATTCACTTGGGGATTTCTGAAACCTGTTGTTCCAAAAGTCCTGCTAGTTAAACCGCATCAAATCAGACCTATCTGAAAACTCATGAGCAGTCTACACCATAACTTGTACATATTTTCGGTATTAATTTCGCGAGCATAGTTTGCTTCAAGGAAAGATTGTACTAGCAATCTTTTTTTATGATAGACTGGTCTCTAAATTCTTAAGAATATACTGTTTCTGATTGATATTTTCTTTATTTTTTATGCAAGTCGGAGACATTAGACTCTAAACAAAGTAGAAATGTTAAAAATAGAATAATATCCAAACGCAAATTGATGGTTGATGTTTAAGGAAGTGAAACTAATAATAGAACTCAATACAATTTGTACATTATCATTTATGCAAACTGCCGTAAAGTTATACAAATTTGGGCAGTTGAAGATATCAATGATATCGAGATTGTTGGAAGAGAAAACAAACAAATTCACTTGATTTTAATTTATTTTTTTAAAATAAAAGAAAGAGAATTCACTAATAAATTTTTTTAGTCATACATCTAATCATATTCCAGAACTCCTAGACCTTCCAAGGTGCTTTGCTGCTTTACTAACTAATGAATCATAGGCTATCTTTAAAAACTCTACTTTAAATAAACTAAAATCTTTAAAAATAACCTTATAATCTTCAATAATGAAGTTATAAAACCAGAACAATTGTTTAAATTTTAGCTTTCATTCGAACAATACTCTTTACCTCTTCAACATTCCTTATAACTCCTGGAACAATTCTTTTTAAAAAAATCATTATTAAACTCGGAGAATCAACTATGTTTTATGTCCTCAAATCCCCTCAGGGGACTACCTACTACATGTTTAGCCATTTGTAAATCAAACGTTTCAAATTCGAAAGGAGATTTCATAAATATTGTGCAGGTTACAGGTACCACCCTAGGCAATAGGCATACCTCTATTTTGCGGTTTTCCCACGAGGACTTTATGAAACTATGTGTTGCCACTTGCCAACCATACTGATTTTAGGGCTTAGATACAACAGAAATGACACATGCATATATAAGTGGGTGATCATACAATTTTAATTCAGCACATACTATATAATTTATCATTCCAATTCTGTTTCTACTATGCTTTGTATATATGGATCTATTTGCAGTAATTAAAATATGTTTCGAACAGTTGAAAAGTAATCTAATTTGAGATGTTGGTGGAAACTGATCAAGCCTTTGATGTTATATGACAATATCTCTTGAGTTCTGGTTTCACGTCCACTATTCTGTTATAAAATTGCTTTCCGCTGAGCTTGGTTTTACCTTAAGATAAAGTAAAACATTTTTTAATTTTGATTCTCTGCATTACATATGTACCGTACTTTGCTCTCCTGATCTGAGATGATGCTTAGAGATTATGTAACTTTACACCAACTTGTATGAATGATAAATATTGTCATATAAGTACTTTTAAGGTTAATTGTTGTCTATTCTCGCTATTTACAACACAAAGAAAATATTAATCACACATTTTTTGAGTACAAAAAAAGAAACTAAGTCTACTAATAATAGTTAAGGGACTACTGATTTCACACAAAACCCAATGGCCTATCATATAATGACGAAGATTTAAGCCCGTTTTGAAGTTGAAAAACAGTAATTTCGCAAGCATAAAAATTATTTGTGTTACGGATTTTAATTTTATTCGATACAACCAGCTAACTTCACTTGTTTTCCGATTATTGTTTTAGTCTCCAATTCTGACTTTGTTTTTTACGCTGAAGTAAAATTGGATTCTTTTTAAAATCCTATTTCACCCTAGCTTTATTTTTCATTTAACACATATCTAATAAATAAGCTGAGGGTATCAAAATAATTAGACATATATTATGGTTAAAATCTATTTTAGCCCAATTTTTATTCTTTTACTATTTTACTTCATGTAATTTCTTAAGTTTCCCTTACACTATTTTATTGTTCTCATTTTATTTTTAATTAAACTTTACATATATAATTGTATGGGCATAATAATAAATTTGAGTTTTCAATTTTGAGGTCCCCTAAATATCTTCTATTTTCAATGAATTTTTTTTTGTCCGATAAAAAAAATAATATTCGGCATGCGGAATTCTGCAACGCTCTAATGCAAATAGAGATGGGAATCTAGGCAAGAATAATATCCGAATGCAAACGGATGGCTGCTATCATCGTCTATGCAAACTGCTGTAAAGTTCTACGAATTCCCCGACAGTTGAAGATATCAACGACGTCGACTTCGACATCTCAATCGATTAGGTAGAATAATTTAAAGGCTAAGAGAAAGCAAATAAGTAGTACTTGTTACCAATCGAGGCTAAAACCTAACCATTCATTCTTCCTGTCACTCATTTTTTATATGTCCCTACACGGCATATATGTCTTTCCTTATGTACAGGACAGGAGAGAAAGACTAATCTCCAACACTCATCACTGATACATGATGACAGATTTAAAACAATATGAACGAACTAACTATAAATATATGGAGATATTTGGTAGGGAAAAACTAAGGAGGAGGATTAAGTTATGGAAGAAGCAGGAAGAAGCAAGAGTTTTGGCGAAGATAATTGTCGTCATGAGGTTGAGCCAAGAGACAGATACAATATAGCTTATACTGTTCATTTTATACTTGGTTTAGGAAATTTACTGCCATGGAATGCCTTGATCACCGCAATTGATTACTTCGGTTATCTTTACCCGACTAAGCATATCGATAAAGTGTTTTCAATTGTGTACATGGGTTCTTCACTTCCTGTTCTTTTAGTTATGATAAGTTTCCGGAGTAATTGGTTTAGTAATAAAGAGAGACGAAGACTTAGTTTTAGATTTAGAATGAATATTGGTCTCTTCATGTTTCTTTTAACTCTGATGACTCCACCTATTATCGATTGGTATGGAGTGTCAACGTCGTCGTCATATTATGTTATAGTTGGAGCTGTTGCTGTTTGTGGTTTAGCTGATGGTTTAATCGGTGGAAGTTTAATTGGTTTTGCTGGAGAGCTTCCTGAACGGTATATGCAAGCGGTTTTTGCAGGAACCGCTTCTTCAGGTATATTATTCTTTTCTTTTTTGCCTTCGGCAAATGCATGTTTTCTCTCGTATAGCTAAATCTGTTGAATGGATTTCATTTTTGATAATGCACACTGCAACTTCGAATTGTACTAAAACGCGTACAACTGCACGTCATTTGCAATATATGTGCTTGAACCAATTCGCGCAATATATGTGCATGTCAAATTACCCTGCTAATTTTTCTAAATTTGGGTGCAGGTGTTCTTGTTTCAATCTTGAGAATCATAACAAAAGCATCTCTACCACAAACAGCAAAAGGTCTTCAAATAAGTTCCTACCTCTATTTTCTAGTCAGTACTTTCATCATGTTAGGTTGCATTATCTGTTGCAACCTTCTAAACAAGTTACCAGTCATCCAGTATCACACAGCAAACAAAAAAGAAATCTCAGCATCATTATCACCCTCTACAGAGCCAATCAAATTTTGGGTGGTAGCAAAAACACTCAAATTCTCAGCACTTGGAGTCCTTTTCATATATACAGTAACTCTATCAATTTTTCCTGGATTCATAACAGAGAATTTCGTATCGAAAAGTCTTAAAGATTGGTACTCAATTGTGCTGATCACAGTTTATAATGTTTCGGATTTATTTGGTAAATCATTGCCTTCGATATTTATACCAAAAAATATCGGAAAAGTTTCATGGGGTTGTCTGTTCGGCAGAGTTTTATTTTATCCCATGTTTACAGCTTGTCTTCATGGACCAAGATGGTTAAGAAGTGAAATTCCTGTAATAATTTTGACAAGTTTATTTGGGTTAAGCAATGGGTTTTTCACAAGTGTGCTAATGATATTAGCTCCTAAATCAGTGTCAATTGTTGAAGCAGAGATGGCAGGAATAGTTATGGCTTTGTTTCTTGGGTTTGGTTTGGTTTTAGGGTCTGTTGTTGGATGGATTTGGGCCATTTGAAAATTCAATGTATGTGTCCATAATTATATAGTAAAGTAAAATAAATGGTCTCTGGATTCTTTTTTCTATATGTCAAACTGTCGAGGCTAGTCTCTAGATTATCTTTTTTTTTCTTTTAATTGTTAAATTTTTTAATGCGGATAAATTTTAAACTCAGATACTAATATTATCACTAAAATTTTTACCAATATACTATAATAACATATTTGGATTCTTAGTATAATGATTCATATGTGGAGGTCATCTGCAATCAAAAATATAGATCATTAACTATAGTAGGTGAACTTTTTAGAGTCTCATTTTATGTGAACTTTTTAAAAAGTATTATGTGATAAGTTAGTTTAATATTATGTTTTGATTTAATTTTAGCAGCAAAAAAAGTGAGAGATGAAATTCTTAACACACGATACAGTTAGACTAAACAAAACTGATTGACACACTTTTAAAGTAGCATGCACAAAATCAGACTAAAGTTTTTAGTATCTACTATTATGAGCCAACCAATAATTACTTTATAACCAATACAGTAAAGAAAGACAATACGGCAAAATGTGGCAGTACAATTATTCTAAAGAATATTGTGGACTTTTTATGGAAATCCAACTGGGCGGAGTAAAACATTTTTGCATTTATGATAAAAAAAAAATCTTTTGTCAATAAATTACTGCGAAAAATATTGTGAGCTTTTTATGGAAATCCAACCGGGCGGAGTAAAACAATTTTTACATTTATGATAAAAAAAAATCTTTTGCTAATAAATTACTGCGAAAAATATTGTGAGCTTTTTATGGAAATCGAAATGGGCGGGGTAAAACATTTTTTCATTAAAAAACAATCTTTTGCCAATAAATTTCAAATTTAATGCTGTAAATCTAAATTCTATCCAAATACTCCTGTATATAAGCATGGCGGTAGCCATGACTGATCATAAGATAGTATCAAAAACTTAGAGTGAAAGAAAGAAAAACGAGAATGGCAATTTGCAGCAAGGTTCATATTTGTTTGGTCATGTTGATTGTTATGGTTGGATCTGTGACATCCAACAGTAACGATGACTTTCATTCATGTCGAGGTATGGAAGATATGTTAGAGAAATGTGAGAAATATCTATCAACTGAATTTGGGAAAACATTAGTTGCACCCTCCGGAGACTGTTGTGCGGCTGTTAGATCTGCAGATGTGCAATGTTTGTGGAAGTATATGACTCCTGCTATGAAAGAATATCTTAGCCCTGAAAAGCTTACCTATGTCAGTGAGTATTGTAGCACCCCGCCTCGTCTTCATGGTAGCAAATCTGGATGTAAGCTTCTCTTTCTCACACTCAATCTCTTTGGTTCTTTATGCTCCTGATGTTTGTATCGTGTTTTTGCTAAATTGTTATGATTCTTATTGCAGCATATAAAGTTCATGTTTGAAGCTGAGGGAGACTAATGAAGAATAAGGGAGGCATTAAGATTGGGATGAAATTTTGTACTGATATTTATTGCTGTAATCACATTGGTGTGTGTATGCCTCCATGGCTTTCTTTGGTTTTGAAATAGAAATCTGTTGAATCCCTACTGCGAAACAAATTATTTCATTTTTGCTACATAAATTACAATCTTAATTTAGGTTTTGCAATTTGCATTATGCAACAAACTGAACATGAGACCAAAAAGCATGGTACAACAGGGGAATTCAAAGAACTTAACCCAGTTGGAAAGTACCTTGTCCTAATAATCAGATGCGCATTCAATTCTTCCAATCCCTTTTGTTTTATTGATATATAAAGATAAGATTTCATCTTGGAATCGAAAGCTCTGGGGTAGTTTGTGTGTGTGTTCTTCAATGTGACAAGAGCAGGCTCAGCTTGCATGATTTGCGAAATCCCTCGCTCTTTCCATAAACCGGCTTCCTAACAACCTTTTAACAAAAAAACCACTTAAATTTTCCTTATGTGTTTGAAGTCTTTCTGTGAGTTGACCAGAGCAGGGTCCGCTTGCACAATTGCCGCTGAATTTCTTCCATGAATCTACTCCACTAACAACCTCTACGAAAGAAAAAAACATTTAAATTTCATTGGCAAGATAAGGTGTAAATGAATGATCTCAATGGTTTATAAGTTGTAGGAAACCATTGTTGCACATTGCAATGACAAAATAATGTTTCAATTGATTGCAAGCTGGTCTGATTAAGATGTTGGTGGAAATTGACCAAGTGGTAAACATCATGATTATTAATTTAAAGATTATCATAAGTTCTGATTTCCGGGCTTATACTTTTCAAAATTTCATTTGTGTAATTTTCAGTTGATCGTCGTTATTTGAGTAAAATTTATGGGAGGGAGTGAGTAGCTCAAGATTTCATCGTATGTGAGAGAAGATTAAAAATCTATGAAAAGAAACAAATTTTAAACTGCTCAAAGGTTTAAACATAGTAATACAAATTGTATTGTTGTGCATTATACATAATTACTAGATTACATCTAGCCGACAGAATCAGCAAAATGTTAACTCCTATTGCTTTGCCTGGTTATATGCGTGCGCATATTTATTATACAATAGGTCTAATGGAAGCGTAATCTAATGATTCAGATTGGTTTAAAGTTCAGTACTCCCTGCATCTCTGTTACTCCAGTACTCTGAATCCAGAATAAGTGGATAAAGATCAACAGCAGATGTTGATGACTCTGAGCATGGAACATCCTTCGAAATACTCGGTGTTTCGCTACGGTCCAGAATGAGTGGATAAAGATCAACAGCAGCTGTTGATGACCCTGACCATGAAACATCCTTCGAAATACTCTGTGTTTCGCTACGGTCAGTCCTGCTTTGGTCATGGTTCTTCGGTTCATGATAGTCTACAATAGCTTTTGATTTCAAATCATCGCTGGATTCACTTATTGGATTCAAAACAAGTTTTCCGAAAGGAGTTCCACCTTCAAGCATGCTGACTACCGATGACATTTTAGGCCTTAGTATAGGAGAAGTGTTAGTGCATGCGAGTGCTATATTAATCACCCGTAGAACTTCTTCTTCAGCATAGGAATTCAACGTTGGATCAACTAACTCCATCAAATTCCCGTTCTCTTGTAGGACTAAAGCCTGAGGTCAAGAGTAGATCTTAAGAAGGTTACATGATTTGACCTTTAAGAAATCAATTTAAATCTGCTAATACCGTAAAACAACAGAGTAAATAGAACTTAAAAAGGCTTTATTACCCAATCAAGAAGATAAGCACGCTCTGTTTCTGTTGTCTTGTAACTCGTATTACATTTCCCACTGATAATTTCTAATGCAACAACTCCATAACTGTAAACGTCTGCTTTATCAGTCAGATGACCTCTCAATGCATACTCTGGTGCCATGTAGCCACTATGCTTAGTAGAAAAGTAGTTAGTTAGTTTAGCAATTGAAATTCAAATGAAAAATCACAAAATGAAAGGAAGACCAAAGGAAGAAATTCAAATGAAGAATTACAAAAATGATAAGGAGTTGGTGTTCAGTTCAGCGATCAAAATCCAAAGGAAGAATCACAGAACTATACTAGCACAGAAGACCAAAGAAAGAAATTAGAGTATTCCATGCCGTAATACAGAGGAATGAAAGAATGCTTCCATCATACCGAGTACCCGCTATTCGAGTGCTTATATGGGTGTCTTCTTCCTCGTCAAGTCTTGCCAAACCGAAGTCAGAAATCTTTGGGTTCAGATCCTTATCAAGAAGTATATTGGTACCCTTGATGTCTCTGTGAACAATCTTCAGCCTTGATTCTTCATGCAAATAAGTTAAGCCTCTTGCTATCCCAACACAAATCTTGTGCCGTGTTGGCCAATCAAATGTCAATTGGGCCTCTTTGCCACCTAAAATTAAGTACACAATCGATCTATGCATCAGCTACTCTTTAACATTGTACATATCATGTATGAAAGCAGCATGATAGATATCCACAAACAAAAGATGAAAAACTGACCAAACAATGCACGGGCAAGGCTATTATTTTCCATGTATTCATAAATGAGAAGAAGCTGATTTCCTTCGATACAACATCCATATAGCCTTGCAAGGTTAGGGTGTTGTAGGGCGGAAATCATTCCAATCTCGTTTATAAATTCACGATTTCCTTGCTGAGATTTGGACGACAGTTGTTTCACAGCAATTATAGTACCATCTAAAAGATGACCCTGCATTTGTACATGAATGTAAAGTTTCGGTTATATCATCCTTTTTAACCAATATTGATACACACTAGTACCAAGATAGTGGAGTTCCATCGATGCTTTTGATGTAATACCTTATAAACAGGTCCAAAACCACCTTCACCAATCTTGTTTTCAGCGGCAAAGTTGTTTGTAGCAGCTTTTATTTGCCTCAATGTGAAAGAACTAGTGTTTAGGTCCAAACCTCTCAGCTCTGTCAAATACATATTCCAAGAACCAAATTTACGTAGAAAACAAGACATTTTCAGGACCATGTACACACAAGACAACCAAATATACCCCAAACTTAAGACCATGGATTAAGGTGACCTGGCAAAGACTTACCTTCATCAATATTACTTTTTCTCCATAAATACCCCTTCCACCAGAGAACAGCCAGAATAAGGAAGACAAGGCATGCTATAGAGGCGACAATTATTCCCACCACAACGCCAACAGATATTTTTTCCCCAGGAGGTACAACATCTTAAAAAGACATGTCATTAAAAATAAATGCAAATCAGTCAGTTGACCATCTAATCCGAACAAGCACTGCAAGGCAATGGTAAGTAAGAGGGTCCAAACATAAAAGCAAAACAAAGTACCTGGATTTAGTACAGAAATAGCTGAAACAAGAGGACCATAGTTCGCATTCATAGGGATCCTTTGCGTGCCTTTGCCAGCCCAACTGAAACGGATTTCCAAGGTATTACTAGTAACAACTGCGGTGAAATTCTTAATCACTGCCTTACGAGCCCTACCAGCTGCTTTTACAATATCAAAATCTTTCAACTCTAGCTTTCCCTGCAATAAATATGAAGAAGTTAAATAAAGAATTCCAAGTTAAATAATATTTCTGTAAAGTGTTGACGGTGAGTTACCTGAATGTAGACATTGAATACACGCCGACCAAGACTGCCATATGATTCATCATCTGGGAATACTATCTCAGCGAAGTGGAGTTTCACCGTATAGTTCCCATTAATCAAACAATACCCGTAATAAGTTAGAGAGAGGGGAGAAAGGCGTGCTGTCCGGTATAATTCTGAGCCAATCATCGAGAGTGAAATATTTGCTGGAAGAGCAGCTGTAAGAGATTCACTACCACTGTTGACATCGAAATCACCAGTGCTACTAACGGCCCAATAATTAGGAGTATTTTGGTGAAAATTTGAAGCACCGTCTGAACCCTGGTCTGCATCATATTTTGTTTTATCATTTCCAATAACTTCTCTTCCACCACAATTTATATTGAACGAATAACGATCTGAAAAGTGTAAGGCTGATGTTAGTGCTCCAGATACATATTCCTTTAAACTGGCATAGTTATAAGACTGCTGTTAATTCTTCAGCAGAAAACAAGATCTTATGTCTTTCAAGGCAAGAGACATATAATTACCCGGTTGACAATGAACAAGGCTCTTCATGCATGGAGGTATGCCAGTACTTCATCCATACAATGTGGAGACGGCATGCCAGGAATGTGAGATCAAATATTTGAAACATGAAAAAACATCTTGCAAGTAAATATTGAGAAAAATTTCCACAAAAATATTATTGAAAACTTACGAGTTGTTCCTCATTGAAGAGCTTCCAAATAAATTTCTGTAGAAAGAAAGAACGTAAAATGTATATATATAAATAAATTATCATAAGGTACAAACTGGGTGATACGACTTACATATTTGTGTTCAGTTGACAACCGTCGGAGTTCTCCAATGTAAAATTGTTGTATGAAAGATCACTAAGTACAACGAGTGCAGTATATAAGTAAGTAATATATACTAATATTCTATGTATTTGCAAAATAAGTTGTTATTAAGTGGTTTGAGCAAGTAAATTGAAGCATGAGCCTAATTGCAAGTTAAACCACTATGTTCAATGGAATTCGAATTTGTAACTTTTTGTTTAAATGTTGATTGTTGACAGTACTATACTGACACACAGCTTAGTCATACATCTCAAAAACAAGTTTACAACAGGCAAAGAGCAGTATAGTGCACCCCATGTTGTAAAATAAGTAATGAGTTGGCACAGCACAGTGGATATACCTGGGTCATATAACTTAAAGTTACAGCATGGTGTGCAGCACAATATAAACTAATGATTAAGCATGTGACACTTACATGTTGTTTACTCTTCCATTACGCATCCAATTTGGTATACGCCCAGTCAGCAAGTTGCCAGTTAAATACCTTTATCAAAATTAAATCCATCAATTGATTATCACTGATCAACTGAGATCAATGTACTAAACACAAATTTCATATCCCCAAAATAACAAGTGAGAAGAATTACAGATTAAATAAAATCTCTTACATATGTCGCACATTAAAAAGGCCAGCAAAGGTGCTTGGAATTTCTCCTGAAAGGTTGTTAAAGCTGAGATCTCTGCAATTAAAAGCAGCAATACAATAATAATGAGGGTTCTTCCAGTATAAATTCTCTTGTGACCGTAATACTTTCTAATTGCCATTTATTCCCAATTTCTGTATTTTGTTCAAGTCCCAAGCTTGTAGAAACTACTGAAAGTGATGTTGTGAGTTAGGCCATCACACATATATGTCTAATTTTTATTTTTATTGTGATAATCATCACAACCAGAATAATATTAACAATAACCAAACAATTTGACTCCAGTTCGCTATGTTTAATCAAGATTAGATCCAACCAAGGTTTTAGGTAACGAAAGTCAGAAACTATGGTTGGACTTAAATCTGAAATAGTCATGTAGATTTATTTATTTTTATGATAGGATAGAATACATAAAAGAGGCGCTGAGATAACACCTGAAAATATTACAACCGCACATCGAAAATAGAGCTAAGAAAAGACGCCCTATAGGAATAAAAACAGAACTCAGCTAAAGCAAGATTCCACGGATATAAGATGTGTGCAATTTCCAAACTGGAAAATATAAACAAAAATAAAAACAGAATCTGCACTTACAAATGCCTAAGCTTTTCCATGCTGTTAAGATAGTCAGGTAATGTTCCATTAATATTGCAACTTCTTAGTACACTAATCACAACCAAATATAAGCAAGTTCAAGTCAGAAGAATAAGAATAAAAAAAAGATTCTGTATTTTTGTAACAAAAATCAAAGTAGTATATATGTAAAAATGTTCAACTCACAGTGTCTCCAGGCGTTTCAAGTTATTAAGGGGAGGAAAAGAACCTTCTTTACCATTTAAGTCACTGATCTTCCTACATAAAGACATTCCAATAAGACATGTACAACAACTTCAAATGTAATAATGCAAAGACAGTCTAGATAAATCTAATTCAGAGTTCAAACACATTTGATATTTGCAATGAATCAATGATATTATTGAACTCAGAGACATTCCAGGCTCACACAGATGAGGTGTATCAAAAAACAAACAGGAAAGGTAGTTTTTAAGATGATAGTAAAGCAGCATTATTTGATGCATGAAATATACCCAGCAAAGCATGATAAGCGTATTTGAAAAAAGTTTGATTAAATAACTAACAAGGTTTCTAGTCTTTCCAGCACAGATATTTCAGACGGAATAGGCCCTTCCAAACCGCTTGCTTGAATTTCTCTGCAAATATTAAACAAACTGTAAGTAACTGAGTGAGGAGGGTGGCAAATAGTTATTTGTACAACACAGAAGATTACAAATCTTACAATCTTCTCAGTCTCGTCCAATTCTTTATATAGCTGGGTATCTTTCCAGTAAATTGATTGTCACTTATCCAGCTGCATGACAATTAAAAAGATTGAAATTTTAAAATTCATTCCACAACACCGAGGACACACGAAAAAACTACAAGCTATAAACACGAGGAAAAAAAAGAAGACTAAAAGAGTAAAAATAACAAGAAGCAGCGAGTAAAGAAGAAAAAACAGATAAATGCATTATCAATTACCCACAAGAATGAAATATTTTAGTCAATGTTCAATCAATTTTACTTAAAAATCCTAATAATCTTACAAGTTTGTCAAGTTAGTTAGCTTAGAAAATGTCTGTGGCAATTCCCCAGTAAAGTTGTTCCCGACCATCCGTCTACAATTTCAAAGAGCAATTACCAAGTTATTCATCATTCATAAGGATAATAAAAATGAATCCTGAACACCCAATTACAATCATGAAGCGAAAGAAATAAAAATGATTAGCACACCCAAGTAAATCTTACATGATATTTATGCCTGCAATATCTCCAATCTTTGAAGGAAAAGGCCCCGTGAATTGATTGAAGCCCACACTTCTAATATTACAGATTTAGAGCTTAATTTTAATCAGAGACTAGAAGAGCCATGGACGATATAACATTAGAGATTTGAGGATTAGAAGGAACACACATACATGGGACAAGTAACATGAGGATATCAACAAGGGAAACTTACAGTTGTTTAAGAGTAGAGATATTTCCTATCTCTTCGGGGAATAAGCCAGTGAATCGATTCCCAGTGAGGGAGCTGCATTAGATTATTTCAACCTCTATTAACACTAGAATATAAAAACATTTGATTAACAATAAAACATGAAAAAGATTCTTACAGAATTCTCAATCTCGTCATTGTACCCCATACTTTAGGAACTGTACCGTTAAGGAAGTTCCGACGAAGGTCACTGATGATGAAGAGTTAAATAGTTAGAAATTAGTTGGAATTTGAGACAATTGGGAATAACAAAATCAATTGTCTTACAGTATTTCGAGGTATGGAAGCTTGACAATCTCTGGTGGTAAAACTCCAGGTAGGTTCTCTCTATCCATGTCTCTACACAACCCCAGACACAAGCATTTCAAATCAAAAACAGTATATATTACTTACATTTTTACAGGTGATAAAAGAATCAATTTGATGGCAAATTTGTTGAAAAATTTAGGGTAATCGTTGAGTTTTTGATACTGATGAAAGATTTGAGTTGAATTTGATGAGAAGGGAAAAGCAGATGCGATCGCAATTCGCTGCGTGCTGGCGATGACTGCGGTAGGGATGGGGGTTTGGGCTAAGATTTTAGAAAATGGTTGGTTTCTACGGCGTCATGTATACCAAACGGTGTGAACAACGTGTAAAAATGAGTTGTTCATCATTTTAAAAAATAAGTTGATAAATTATATTTCAGCAGATTTGTCCATCAAGTTAAATTGAAAAAAAATTGTTTTATATTATTAATAATTAGTTATATTAATTATACTAATTTTTTATTATATTATATATATAATTAGTCTTATTTATCGAATTTATAAGATTATTTTAATAAAATGGGTTCATTTACGATCATTTTTTCAAATGATAAATTCACTTAAACAAACAATAGATGTTATCGGCCAAAAAAAAAAAAAAAAAAAGAAATGAAGAAGACTAAGGACATACACTGCGATAACGTGGCAGATGGTGTTGTTAGCGAAACTGCAGGTACAGTTAACTCCCTTAAGATCACGATTACATGGATCAGTGGTATCATCGAACTTCCATACAGTAATTCCTAATGTCTTTCCAATTTGTTTTAGAGCCTCAACTGCAATTGAGTATTATTTTTTGATCGAAAGAAAACTGCAGTTAGATATTGCACATGATTATTCCATTGGTATGATTATACTTTTTACCGCAACATACCTTCGTCGTCTGGCAATCTCAGAGAGAGAGCAAGATTGAAGAAACTAAATTGAATAATCGATAACAATATCAGAACGCAGAGCCTGAGATGACGATGGTGCTGAACTGATGATGATCCCCGATGGAGTTCCATTGTGACGTGGAGCGTTCCACAAGACCACTATTCGTAAAAGGGTCAATGGAGAAAGAATTTGATGAGGAACTCGAGAAATCAATTGAAGCTATTTATAACTGATCTAGTAAAGGTTCTGATATTAATTTGTGACATGCCAAAAAAATATCATGTTAACGATAATTCAGAAGAAGTATTTCATAGAGAAATAGAGAGGGCCATGCATGGAGCCACAATAAGCCCATAGGATAGTGTCCGAACAAAAAATATATGCATAGGATGATAGGGACAATTTCCTTTACGAAGATGACATTCCCTTCTTCATAAGGTAGCCGACCCTTTAAATTTCCACCATATATTGTTGTTGCAGCTTTACTACTTGAAAACTCCATTCTTTTTCTTTTTTTTCTTCTTTTTTTAGTATATTGTTGTCGATATTTACATTATTTATATTTAATATTAGTCGTTGGAGTCAACTATTGAATGACCTCGGTCGTCCGTCATCTAAACAGACAATATAGAGAAAATATCTCTGTGGAAATGGGAGGCCAGCTGAGTGAATTCCATTCGTAGAAAACAAATCCAATCAAATCAATGAACAAATTAGTGGGACACTTATTACCATGGTCACAAAAATTTGTTTATCTTCATTCAGAAATTCATTTTCCTGATTTATAACAAAGATTAGTCTTCTTATTTCATCAATCCGAATGGATACGAAAACGATATCTATGTCTCTTTGAATATATGACATCAGTGGTTATTTTGTAACATGATATTAATGGTGTGTGTATTTGTTATACTTTGTTAATTAACAGAAAATTCACTTATATTTCCTTCGCAAGACAAAGTGTGTATGACTGATCACGAATTTCTGTTAACATGTTATTTTAATGACAAATTATTTATCATTTGAATTTCATTTTACAATGACTTATAAATTAGAAATTTTCGTTGTCAATTACAATTATGAAAGCGGATAATTGAAAATTGGTCAAATTAAGATGTTAGTGGAAACTGATGAACGAGAACCTTTATGATTGTTTACTTGAAGATAATTATAGGAGACTTTTGTTATTTGCAATCCATTATTCTTATTAATCAATCCATATATTTAAACCAATCTAATTTTTTTAATATTTTTATTAATACAATCCTATGGATTGGATTTAGTTTTTATAATTTTTGAAAACACATCTAATCTAACTTCTTCATCTTCTCCAAGATAGCAACACTACATTCAATCCCTTTCACCATATTTAATCCCTTTCATCTTCTCCACCATTAAAATAGTATAACCATAGAGTGTAACCATAGAGTCTAATCCTTGTAAAATCACAACAAACAAAACCAAAACTCCCTGCAAATCTAGAAGCACTTTCGGTGGACAATTGATGGACCAGACTCATCGTATTCTCCTTTTGAGATCCACATCTGCACCCAAAATATGAAAATGACATTATAATGACATTATAATGATATTTAACAGAACTTTAAAAAGTAAAATTTCTTTACAGAAGGCACTCTTATGTTCAGTTAGAAGTAAATGCAACGTTTACCTGCTGGAAGGTGCTGAGAGAAGCCAAGATGGAGCCTCCAATCCAGACATTGTACTTCCTCTCCGGTGGTGCCACGACTTTGATTTTCATGCTACTTCGGGCGAGAGCAGTTATCTCCTTGCTCATACGATCAACAATTCCAGGAAACATAGTAGACCCACCACTGAGCACGATGTTTCCGTACAAGTCCTTTCTGATATCAACATCACACTTCATGATCGAGTTATATGTGGTCTCGTGAATTCCAGGTGCCTCCATTCCGATAATTGAAGGTTGGAAAAGAACCCCTGGACAACGGAACCTCTCTGCTCCAATGGTAATTACCTGGCCGTCGGGAAGCTCGTAATTCTTCTCAATCGATGAGCTGCTCTTTGCCGTCTCTAGCTCCTGTTCATAGTCAAGAGCTACATAGGAAAGTTTTTCCTTAATGTCGCGGAACCTCTCAGAAGAATACACATATATCTGGTTTATTAGTAAGTATTATCGTTTTTCTTTGTCAAAACTAGGTCTTGATTATGTCTTCAATAGAAAGTGAAGAAGAACAAGAAAGATATATGATTATGATTAGCAGAGTTTATGAACATGTTATTTATAGATTGGATATAATAAACTAAAAATTGAAAAGGAAAAGGAAAAGAAAAATAGATTGGTTTAGATTCATAAATTTTACTTTGATTTGGTTTCTAAAAAATAATAGAATTTTATTTAATTTTTTATTGGATTGTATTAATAATAATGGTGGATTGGAAATAGCAGGAGTCTTATAGGATTAGATCCTTAAATATAATATTTAAAATTTAGTGGTTACGAGGGGTTATAAAAATTGATTGTGTCGGAGGAATTAAAAGTATTTGGTATACGACAAGGGGATTCAATGGATGATCGAAAAAATATAGATAAAAGCTATACCATAACTGAAAATCTTGAACTATTAAATATGTTGTTGTTTGAACTTTAATCTCCTCACGAAGATGACATAATTAGTTAGTGTAGATTTTTATGTATTAACAACATACGATATATGCTTGTAATCGTCTACTAACTTCCATTTGGAAGATTAACAGGGACTTGAATATGTATTCGAAAGGTCTAATGAACTCAAGAAAGACAGCGAAATATTAGTATAAAACCCTGGATTGCAAGAGGTCAGCTTTCTTTTCTAAAAAAACGCTCTTAAGTCAGTTAGGTAGAACGTGGGTCTCCAAAATTCGATGTCATGGGTTCAAATCCTATAGAATGTGTTGAAAAGAATGACTTAAAAGAAATGGAATCATAGGAGATGTCGTTCGTTGTTCCTTAGTAGTTCAATGGTAGAGCGGTCGGATGTTAACTGACTGATCGTGGGTTCAAAGTCCTACTTGGGGAGAGTTTAATTTAGGGAAAGTGGTCGTGCAGTCAAAAGCGACAGACTGTAAATTTGTTGGAGTTTTTCCTACATAGGTTCGAATCCTATCTCTCCCAGTTAACTTAATATAATAGAAAAAAAGATTATGAGACACAATGAGTTGGCTAGGTAACATAATGGAATGTATTTGACTGCAAATCCTGGAATGACGGTTCGAGCCCGTCCTTGGCCTCTCCCCCAGTTCATAGATCCCCTGCTATGACGGCATCAAAGACAATGATTGATACTTTTCATTCTTCTCGAGCGATTTGTTTATTGTAGAGGCTTATAGTTTAATTGGTTGAAACGTACTGCTTATAACGGTAATATTGTAGGTTCAATCCCTACTAAGCTTATACCGATCCTTTACGGGTGTATATCTCAGTTAGTAGAGCATTGGGATTTTAACCTAATGTTCGCAGGTTCAAGTCCCGATACACCCAAACTTAGACGCGATCTGAAGCATTTTTTATCCCTTTCGTCCAGTGGTTAGGACATCGTCTTTTCATGTCGAAGACACGGATTCGATTCCCGTAAGGCATAGGTACTCATCCCCGGCCGACGGTTTCATTGCTGAGTGATCGCTCGTTATCTGGAGTCATTTCATAGATAGGTACTCATTAGCTTCCGGAGATCAAAATGGGAACTCAATGCCACGAGCAAAGAGACTAACGGCTCTGAAAGAGATAAAGACCCATCCTGGGATTGTAGTTTAATTGGTCAGAGCACCGCCCTGTCAAGACGGAAGTTGCGGGTTCGAGCCCCGTCAGACCCGACCTAAGATTCAATTTCATCGATCAATGAATTTCTCCTCTTCCACTGACGCGCTAAAGTTTATGAGTTACGGGGCGGATGTAGCAAGTGGTTCAAGGCAGTGGATTATGAATCCATGATCCGCGGGTTCAACCCTCGTCATTTTCCCATCAAGAAAAGGGAAAGGAAGATCCCAACTATAAAGATTTATCTGCAATAGTAAATTCCTTGGATGGTCTGAGCAGTTGAAAGACTCGGTCTTAAAAACAAAGTCTTGCATAGTAAGAACAGGGGTTTGAATCCCTGTCCATCCGGTTCTCTCTCGTCTAATGAGAAGAACGTCGGATTAACTCGAATGATCTGATTGATGGAATGGATAGTCTTTCCTAGACCGTTCATTAGCCAAGGTGTCCCTATAGGGAGTTGCCCGATACCAGCTTTATATTGCTATATCTCTTTCTGAGGTAGCTAGTAAAGATAGAATCCTATTATTCAGGCAAAGTCTAAGGTTGCAACAAGAAACGGTAGTTAGAATTTCAAGAAGTGACCTTATGGAAAGTAGAAGTAGAAGCAGGAAGAGTGGACTGGATTAAGTCAGAGAAGAGCGGCTTGGGCAACTGGAACAACTACACTTTATATTCGTGAACCAAAGAGAAGTTAAAGATCAAGAAGAGAGTCATTCGAATAATTAGGGAAATTTAAGTAATAAACCTAGGTCTATCGGTCTCCGGCATGTCAATCCTCTTGAATCAATTCACTGCCGTAGGCACTCAAAAAATACGGAGAAGCTTTATAATCAATATTTGGCTTCCCCGATAAATGCTTTTATTCAATTGGTTAGACATGATTGATACATAATAATAGGTTAAGACAGCCCAGTTGACTATTATTCAATAAACCCCGCCTCTTTTGAGGTCTCTGCTAAAACGATAAATGCTATGCTTCTGTCTTCCATTGTGAGTTGTTCCACTGTTGAACGTCCTTTCTTTCAGAACCTATGGAACTTGAACTTCGCTCTACCTACTTATTGAAGATAAAAGAATCATTGAACACTAATACACAAAAAGTGCGCATCATTTCAAATCCCTATATCAGTCTACTGCTTACTAGTGAAAATACGAATCCTTCGGTTCAATAAGTACTTAACTATCTCAAAGGAGGGGATCAATTTATTTTGAATCCTGTAGGTAAGGCCGAGAAGGAAGACACTTAGGTAGTTGCGAAGTTCAGTTAGCCCGCTAAAGCAAGAGAGGCAGTTCATCGACCAACATTTCTAGTGAGAATGGGTTTTCTACACATCTTGAACCTGTTAAAGTGGAGCTTGCTTGCATACAAGAACAGATGATCGGAAGAGCTAAATATGAGCCTATGCTATTATGAAAGCCAAGGAAGTGCTTATGTCTTCTGCTAATTACTCTATTTTAATTTAATTTCCTACGCTTTTGCTTTATCGAAGGATCTTAGTTTATTCTCCAATTATCTTTGTTCTTAAACTGACTGAACAGAAGTATTACGCCGTCTAGGATCTGTTTTTAGACTTGTTCTTCTATTACATACTTCTATTTGGTCCCGCATCAATATTCAATCTATATTACAAACCAATCGATGGCATCCTTATTCCTGTTTTTTCCCTCATAATTATTAGTTTCATATGTTCTTGGATTTGCACAGGTTTCACTGGGCATATAGGTTGTATTGCTCTTAATTAAATGTCACTCAAATAAGGGAATGTAGCTGCACGTTAGCTCATTTTAATTCTTGATACGCTGCTGCACGAAGAATCAATCTAATTACCCTTAGGTTATCCTTATTAATTGAGTCTTTAGTTAGTTTATTTGTTTGTTATATTTCAACGGACAATTGTACTAATAATGTTGAAAGATTTGAAACTGTTTCTCTTCCAGTTGATAAGTGATAGTTGAGATAAATATTGTTGAATTTTAGTTGGTTAAAATGACAAAATTTAAGTGGATATAGGTATTTTAGTCTACTTTATAGCAATTAATCTTATTAAAAGATAAAGTTTAGGGTGAAATATTTAACTAAAAATATTAAGAAAATATCTAAAAATTCTTGGGCATTAGAGAAGTATCTAATCTTATTTATCTTGAACACATATAAAAAAAAGGTTATTCAACGAATTAATTGGAATTTTTTTTGATTGTGCACAAATCCACCGCCGTTGGATAATTAAGATGTGATATCATTGTCATTTTAACTTAACTCCCGTTACTTCTCGAATTCTTAGGATTTTTTAAATATTTTGAATATTGTGTTTTTTCAAATATCTACGTCCTTATATTCTCTCTTCTTCGTATTCCAGTCTTTTAACAATTTTCTCTTTCGTTCTTGTAATCATATTAATTAAGCAGTAATGGACTTCTTCCAATTGTAGCAGCAAGTAATATTCTTGAAGTGTACCGTGCTCAACAGTATGGTAGTAATTGTGAAATTTATAACACGAAGATGAACAAGGTTGTGGAGAAGAAAATTAAAGAAGATAATCACCAGTCCTGATGGCTATACTGCTTAGTACAGAATTATACACTTCTCCTGATTTCTTGACCAAACGTATGTGATCGATAGATTTACTAACTCGTATGATTCTGTGGACAGTAATCTAAGATGCAGGAAGGAACACTTGTCTGAGGTTCAACCATCGAGACCTAAAAACAAATTGTTGGGATTTTTTGATGTTTGTAGCTCTTGCAAGGCTGTTGTGCTTTGGCGGGAGTTTGGTTCTTTTTTTTTCCTGCCCCTTTGGAGCTTACAAAATGAGGTTTCAATCGTAAGAATTCGATAAATAACCGGAGTTAAGTTACAATGACGATGCTTCCTAATTTTGGTGGTAAATTAATTATCTTATGCGTTTTATTTTTCAATGGTCTATAAATATAAAATATAGTTGTTGAAAATGGCAATTACAAAATATGTTTAGGATAACTGAAAGTTGATCAGTTGGTTAAATTAAGATGTTGGTGGAAACTGATCCGGGGAAACTTTCTTGATTGTTAATTTAAAGATAAACCTATGATTTGATTTCTTAATTCTTAAAGTCAGGATTTACTTACTGGTATGGCTAACCCACAATGATGGCAAGACTCACTTACATTTGTCTTCATTGAGGCATTTCGTATAAAAAGCTCATCATTTTCAAAAACAATATGGATTTAGTCCGAAAACATTACAACCATCGAATTGATATAATTATCAATAAATAAGATATAGCTCAATGGTTGTTGTCCAAAAAAGTAACCTAGAGGTTAAAGAGTTCAATACTCTCCACACTCGGTAAACTTTCTTGGGTAACTAATAGGTCATGTACAACCAATTCTGATAGGATACAGATAAACTAAGAAAGATACATCAAGGCTGTCTAATGAATTTTTGAGTTGGCATCCACGTCCAATGCACCAATGTTTGCCCATGTCTAATCTGCTTATGCACAGTCGAGTGGACGCCAAATGCTCAGTCCTAATGGAAATGGCAGATTCGAATTTGAAAAGTTTGAAATTCAGGATGCTTTGATCATGGCACGTGAAAGTACTATGCAGAAAAGTCGATGACCAACTGTCGATGACTTTTTGATATTATACAACGATACGAAAATTCATAACATTCCTACTTTGCTAATCCCACCAAATCCAATTTGTTTTCTACAGACTGTGGAGTTTATAATGGGGTTTTATTATTATTCCGTTGGTTTAGGTTGCTAATTAACCACTCCAATAATCATGACTCAATATAGAGAGGGAAAATCTAATAAAAAAACTTCAAAAATTCTTCATGGAGAAAATATGGAAGAACCCCTTGGTTATGTTCAACTTATTGCTTTTACACGTATTTTTCATGCCATCTATGGCTAGATTACTCCTTGACGAACGTGTTCATGTAACCCATCAACATCATCCTAACACAATAACTTTCTTCATGAAAGACATACTTTACAACCCTGATAACCATTCACAAAAATCACAATCACAATCATCATCACCATCATCAATCACGACTCAAATCTATAACCATCAAATTCATCCACACCATGATCCAATTACGGGTCATAAGAAGAATCCTCCAAAGGAAACCAAACCATATCAAACATTTAGCCCTTCTATATCAAATATAGGTTTTACATTTCCCGCTATGGCTACATTACAAGGATTAGAATCTGGAAATATAACTCCCATCGATGAACAGTTAATACTAGGTAGCATTGATCCTTTGGTTATTTATACTTCTTCGGTGTTCGGAAAAGCTAAAGGTGTATACGTCAAAAGAAGTAATTCATCATCAGTTGATGATCATATGATGGCAATGACTGTAATATTGGCTAATAATGGTGGAAGGCCTAAAGACAGTTTGAGATTCTTTGGTGTTCATCGAATTACTGATCCTGAATCTCATATTGCTGTTATCGGAGGGGCCGGAAAGTTTCAGGGTGCTAATGGATATGCCACGGTTAAGAACATTACCGTTAGTTTTAAGAATTTGCTTTTGGTTACAGTTTACCTCAGTTGATTCTACTAGTATAATTAAGTGTTACCTTTATATATCCTGAAATTTGTATTTCATTCACAATGTTTTCTAATCACCACTTGTTATTTTAAACTATCTTGTTACATTTAATGTTAAGACATGGTACTTTTTGAGATAATATTCCCTCGGCCAATTTTAAAAAAGGATATAGTATCAATTTTTCAGTCTAATTTTAGGCTCCATGACAACCAGAATAAATGCAAGGGATGGAGATCAAACAGAAGCTATAGTTCTTCACAGAGCCCGTTAATGGGTCAAAGGAAAATATATTTCTAACATAATAATCTGAAGGTTCAATGGAAAATTCGTTCTCTAGTCTTAATTAAGTAAAAATGAGCTTAAGAGAGAGCCCAACAGGATAGCAACAGCCTACCCACGCCACGGGTTGACTCCATCCCTGCTTGCAAGTCACTCCCCTTATATTATTACCTGCTTCAATTTTTTTTTTGCAATTATCGGACATGACATGATCCTAGGCGACTGCCTTGTCAATAAGACGGCCATGCAGCCCCTGCTGTGAAACAAACAAATCCTTCGCATATATCGTAAATCTAATATTCCTCTGTGCTCCCGCATGCACATAGTATGTTTCTTCCATAGTATGTCTCAAATAACTTAATAATCCAAATAAGATGTCGGTGGAATTGATATGAATAAGATGAATATGAATGATCCTCGTCAAAATTCAAAACATGTAATTTTGATGACAGACTATCATTTGATATCTATATTTTCTACTGGTATATATAGGGTAACCTTAGTTTCATTAACCCAAATATACGTATGAAAAAACGGCAACATAGAGGTCTAGATAACTAAGATGTTGGTGGAAACTATTCCAAATAAAAGACACCAAAAACACCACAGCAATTGTTTTATTGTATTACTTAATAGTGTTAACATTTGAACTTAATTT
>JAJJMC010017657.1:258391-274207 GCA_023531435.1 Papaver californicum
ATTGTTTTATTGTATTACTTAATAGTGTTAACATTTGAACTTAATTTTTTTGTTATAATGTATTACTCTGCATGATTGAACTACTAAGTAAGTAGCTCATATGTTTCTCGATCTTTTTTTTAATATCTGTGCATGAATAATTTTAATTTTTGTAGAGAAAAAAATTAGAAAACTTCGCTGTATGGGCAATGAACCTGTCAGTATTTTGCAACAACTTATGGTCGGAAATTTTAAAAGATCCAACTACAGTACTGTTTAATTAGTATCTAACTACAAACTAAGAAATTAATTTTAAACTTATCAATTATCATTTACTTTTTTGTTTGAGTAATTTTAGAAAACAAACCAAATATTATTTACTACAATTAAATATTAGAAAAAAGAGCATTGTAAGAAAATTGTGATAATGTTAAAAAAATGAGCATTTTTTCAAAGAACGAAATACTAAATATTTTTATTTGCACATAACCAAAACACTATAAAATTTTATTTTATTCGATCCATATTTATGTTTAAAAAAATACCACAAATTCGTTTCCTCTTCATAGTATGGACTATTGAGATGAACAAAAAAGCAAATGTTTCCATCAAAAAATAATTTCGAACAATATGGCAATTCCTAGATTCTCTGTCCTCTAAGTGATACAACAATGCTGTCTCACTGCATTAAGATGTTGGATGTTGTCAAGGTGTTCGATGAAGATGCATAGAACGATAGAAATTTCATGAAATGAAATGCATGGCAAAAAAATTCAGATAACTACTGTGCACTATGTAGCGAGAGAGGCCCAAAGGAGTTCAAGCCCTTGTTAGACAAGCCCATGCAGGTAAGGTGAATTGCGACAGTCGACAGAACTTGAGACAATGCGACCTGTTCCCCGTGAAAGATGTTGATGATAGGTTGTCATTTAAATCTGATTTTTTTTATTGTATGCATATATTTGAGCGATTGCTGCAGTAGACTTGGGAATGTTTCAAAAGACTAAAATGAAAATTAATTTAAATAAGATGTTGGTGGAAATCGATCAGATTAAGATACTCCAGCGGAATGGTGATCTTGATCAATTTCAATACTGATCTTCATCAATTTCAATACTGATATCGGTTCGCTTAAATTTTGCATGGTGATCAGAAAGATTATATTTGTAAAAAGTAATTGAATGCAATTGGCTTATAATTTGGTTATTTTGCAACCAATTTTACAATTGGCTTATAATTTAGTTGTTTTGCATTTATGAAATAATAGATTTCTCTGTCTTGCATCTTCTTGAAACCTTCATATACAATACCATACTACATCATAAAGATGTACAAAAGCGGAAACGACTAACACGGCAGTATAGGAATTTTGATAGAAATGCATCAAGCAAGCAGTCTCGCATTTCTCCACGATTGTTAGTTTATAATTTGCTTATCAGGTCTTTCAAAGTATCACCTCAATCCAACACCAACATTCCAAGCTTTAGAAAAATACTTCGATACTAATTTGTCTTAAGAGCAGAGCCTGATGAACCAGTATATAACCACATCCTAGACTGAAGTAAACTAGCGCTTTGATTAACTTTCACCAAGAAGAACGACCTAGACCACGTGCCAACCCTCGGAAGACCATACACATTCTGAAACAACCATCAGAAAGACCATACACGATCTGGCACAGCCACGCATACATCAACCCAGATACCTAAAAAGCTTAAGCTTATTGCATCAACCCAGATACCTAAAAGCTTAAGCTTATTGCTGTCAGAATATTTCTATTCCTCCATGTATTCATTTGCACAACATACTCTGTCTCTTCAAAGTACTTAAAATCTGGGCCTGAACCAGTAAATAACCACTTCGCTTACATTAACTTGCCTCAGAAAATCATTCAACTTTCGCCAAGAATAACAACCCTAGACCAAATAGGCAAAACAATGCATACTATCTATCAATACACATTCTATAACATTCTAGCATACCGCAAATCTTCAACTCAGAGACCTAAATGCTTAACATATTGCAGTCAATTTCATAAATGCCAACAATGACAGACAGAGAAACAGCAGCTAACTCCACATTTGCCAGGGCACCTCAACACAATTTCAGAAACATATCTCTATCACACCATTCAAGTCCTAATGAAAAATCCATGCAGGTATAAAGCAATACTCCAACCAACTTCCGGACACACTAACCAAATGACGGCCCCAAAGGGTGATCAAGACAAGAGTATGAATCAAGCTTACATGTTGTTGAAGTGGACCACAAGTGTGCTGTACTAAATTGCCTAAAAATAACATGTCATCCCTTCTGTCTTGAATTGGACCACAAGTTTACTAACCTCAAAAAAGAAAGAAAGAACATTTGAAGACAGCCATCAAATGAACAAACATAGAAATAATCACTACTGGCCACATAGATCATTCTGAAGATTTCAATGGGAATAAAACTAGCTACAGTCTGACACATGAAACCCAACAAGTCCCAAGTAGACTACATGGAACACTTGACAATAATGTGCATAAGTACAACTAATCACACTTCGTCAGTTCCAAACTTCCAACACTTTTCAAGATAAAAAAGACCTTGTTCAAAAGAAGAGCTTCTTTAAATACACAAAAAGTATAAAGACGCCAGGCAGAAAGTCGAGCCATATTTGACCTTTTACTAAGACTAAGAAAAAATACAAGAAAGACAACCTGTAACTAATTCCATGCTCAGGTAGCCAAAATTGAGATGAACAACAACAAGAATAGCAAAAGAAAGAATAATGAAACTTTTTACTTGAATAGAATGACAAGTCACCTAGATATTATTCAGAAATGTGTAAGAGATTGCCTACATTGTAATAACCGAAATAGATAGAGATATAAAAGATGTCAAACATCTTCAAATTTAGAAAGAGAAGAGGAAGAACAAACCAAGGGTGTCATTTACCCGCACAAACTGTTACATATTAGCTTGTAGATCAAACTACAAGAGATAGGCACTTGTCACAAATAACAAATAACAGAGAAATAGTCGGTTCTATAATTGAGATATGATTCTATGGTAAACAAGCCAACACATCATATCTAAGCCAAATCAACCGTCCCATAGAATATAGACATTTCATTTTAAGTAAAAGCAAATGTAGTGGAGGGTAAAACTCCAATGCCCAGGGTTCAGAATCATCATAATATTAAACAGCTCGGCTTCTAATGACATCAAGATCCATCTCAGTAGGATCAGTTGCTTGCAACTCTACCTGAATTCCGTCAAGCTCTCTCTTGAACCTCTCCTTTGAACTTGCGTAAATCATCTTGGTCCTCACCCTTGCAGTATCAGGAGACCTTCGAAACACAATACATGAGACAAAAGTTAATCACAATTCCAAACACTAACCAAATTCCTATAAGACAACTAAAAATAAAGGTCCAAGAATTACCAATGGATGAAGAAGATCTTGCTCTTTTGGCAATTTTCTGCAGTCACGAAATCAAAATCATAGATGGCATATCGGCACTCATCGGCAGGGAGGTGCGAAGTGAAATCTTCATAGCTTTCAGCTGGCTCACCAAGTTTTTCCACAATAATTTGCTTTTGCTTATCCTTCTCTTCTATTTTGTAGACAACAAAACGGAAAGTCCTTTTGGCTTTCAATTCCAAAAACCTTTGTTTGCAATCATCGTGCACAGCAATCCCCGACGCTGCATTAGCCTAAATCAAAAATTTCAATCCACAATTCAGAACCAAACTATACACATACAGTAAAATCAATACCAATCCAAATACACATGATGAAACTATTGCATGTAAAATACACAACCAAAACCTAATTCATCCTATTTGAAATGATGAAAAAACCCTAAAATGAAAGTTAAAGCGGTAAATTGAAGAGTATACTATGGAATAACGAACATCTAGATCTGTAATCACTGAGGAAGATAATCAGTAACCCAAATCATATCAAAATCCTCATCATAATAATAATAGTAACAAAAATAATAATCTAACGAAAATCAAATTGGTATTAGATTAATGAAACCCTAGAAAAACCTATTTTAATCAAGAAAAAATCAACAAAAATTCGGCTAGATCGTGTCTTAGATTACGACTAAAAAAGACTAGAGTAAAAATAATTATAAATTATATAAAAAAAAATCCAAAAAATCCAGGAAAAAATCCAAACGAAATCAGACTATAAATAAAGGGGAAGAAATGAAACGAGACTCACCATTTCTTGAGGAGATGATCGAGGATGGAGGAAATTTAGGGCAATGAGAGGAGATAATTTTAGGGGATTTTAGAGAGAGAGAGAATAAAATTGAAAAGAAAAGGGGTTGGTTCCGGAATGGGAAATGGGGGGCTGAGAGTATTGACAAAGTCCGGGTTTCTTCTGTTTTTAATATGGGTCGGTAAGTCTCTTTGAAGTTGGAACACGGTAAGGTCTGTCCAATTACAATATCACACGTTATCTATGCGTATTTTGAAAACATCCTATTCCTATATACCTTTTTTTCTTTTTTCTTTTTTCTTTAAAAGCAGCCAAGTTCTTTAATAGATACTAGATATCCAAATTTTTGCTTTTTTCGGAAGTTATTTTATTTTATTCTGGAAATTAATTTCAGAAATTATTTTATTTTATAAAAAATTAATCTTTTAATTAATAAAAATTATTCTGAAATTAAATACTCAAACAAACTTCTAATTTTTAGGCTTTTAAAAATTAAAAATAACTTATGAATATATAACCAAACAAGCTATAAAAGATCAATGGATTGAGCAAAGGAGATAGGATTTGGCCATATGACCTTAGGTAAGTTAAGGCGTTAGAAAAGAAATGCACAAGACATCATAAAAACAAAAAAATTCAAATAATTTGATATTTCATTTGGACCACATCAGACACCAATTATTTCTAAAATCATGAATCATTAAGTATCCTCTTTCTTTAACGAAAAGAGATTTAAACAAGTGTAGGGCTGCATAATGGGCGGGCGGGTCGGTTTTGGGTAAAACCAACTACCAACCCGTCTAGAGGCGAGTTTTCATATTCAAAACCGAATACCAACCCGTCCACAGGCGGGTCGAGTCGGTTTCAACCCGAGGCGGGTCGGGCGGGTTCGGTTTATTTCACGGGTTAACCCGTGGCAGATAGAAAAACTGGCAGCAAAAAACACTAAAAACAGACACTAAAAACAGAAAAAAAAAAACATGAAAGAAAAGGCAGATAGAGATTGAGTTGATGAATCACCCATTAAGCCTCCTAAGTAACAACAAAAAACACCAAATATCGTCAAAATATAATAACAAATACAATTATACAAGGGATATACACTAGCCACAAAACCAAGGATTAATTTATTTTCTTTGCTTTCTTATCATTTGTATGGAGTTGAATCTATATCGTTATCTTAGAAGTTCATGTGGCAATTATAGAACTTGAAATGGTAAGATTTTTAAATGATTTCTGAAAATTTTAGTTTGGAATAGTCTGTCTTTGGAAATTTGTGTAGGCTTCGTTACACAATGAAAATGAGTGATTTTTGGCTCATTTGAAACTAGAAAGAATAAGCTAACACAATAAAATTGTAAGAAAATACAGTAAGGTATATAGCTATGTTAAAAAGACTCATCAGAAACAGAACAGGAATCCCGTATTCAGAAAATGCAGTTTCGGCAGTTTGAAATCAAAAATTCGTACGAAAATCATTTCTCAATGGAATTCAGAAATTTTGGTCTTGTTTGAAAGCTGAGAGAGTCCTCTTTGACATAAAAATAATAGGGAAGGGTATTGAAGTACAGGTCAGTGTGAAAACATCTTGACAAAACAGTACAGCAACACAGGTTCAGAATAAACGGGTTAAACGGGCGGGTTTGGGCGGGTGCTACACTAAACCTGTAAACCGACCCGTGGTGACCGGGTTTTAAATTTTCAAAACCGTATACCAACCCATAGCGGGTCGGTTCGGTTATAAAACCCACGATTTTGTCGGGTTCGGGCGGGTGCAGTTTTTCGGGTCGATTCCTGTGCAGCCCTAAACAAGTGAGTACAACTGTCTCGACTTACCAATTAAATTTTAAGGATAGTATACTTTTTATCTCACAGGATAAGATTTTTATTTATCCTTTTTTACTATTAATCCTGGCTTCATGCCATCTGCAGTCTGGACCAATACATTGATTAATCTGCACACAAACATCTCAATAGAAACCAAGTCTAAAAAATTTCATAACTAATAATTTTAGCCAAAAGGTATCAAGCCGTTGAGCAAAAAAACCAATTATGCCAAATGCCCATCAGGCGGTGCCATTGAGAGCCACATTAAGGGGGTATTGATTATCACATGATGAATTGTCACTCGAGAGATCTCGAAAGAATAACCTCACGGTTGACAGGTGAATCTATGTATTTATTATCCATCCATCATCACGTTATCTCAGAGCTCAGACATTCTCAGTTTACTGCACATCTTATGATCTGATGTACAATACATTTATACAACAACTATTGACCGTTGGATGAGAACTATATAAACAAAGATGTACCCGGCCCATGATAGAATCGAATGGTAAATATTCACCCAATTAGCGGGCTAAAATACAGGCCCCAATTCATAAAGATGGGTCCTACAGATAATCCGATATATCTGATCACGTCATTTTCACAGGACACTAGTGGGATTCCTAAAGCTACATTTGTTTGAACCACCAATTTTATATAAAAACGAAAACAATTGGCTCAAAAATTCAATCACAACCAAAGCCAAGTAATTTTTATTGAATTTCTCTGGTGGATTGATGGTGACTTATACATTGCTAATTTAATTGCCTAACCAGCTACGGGATTGACTTTGCATCCCAAAAAAAAAACCGGTCAGAATTTTTCCTTCTTAAAATAGATTTTTTTTGTATTAATATATTGAACTGATAGACGTGGCTCTACTTTTTTTCGAGTGACATTAATATTTTTGGTGTAGCTATAATAACATTTTTTTTGGGATGAATTGTCTTATTTTTTTTACTTGTCAATTTTGAGTTTGGGTGTTCAATAGCCGATCAAATAAAATAAAATTTAGGGTGTTCAATATAATCATGCATAGAATGTATGATGAATCATGGACTTTTTGAAAAGGGAAAAACATCATAAATCAAGCCTTAGTTAACTAACGATCATGATGAGATTATTTTTAATGGTGTACTAGTGGTTCCTCTGTGATGGGCCCTTGAGAATAAAATTAGTGAAAAAAAAGGGTCAATAAATTTGTGTGATTGTGATGTCTTTAGGCTGTGCTTCAAATCCACGCAACTTTTTGGAATCTTATTTTTTTCTTTTCTATTTTTTAAGTAAAATCCATAAATTTCGTACAGTTTCATCTTCAAGTCAAAAGTTCCTCGATTCTCCTTTACGTTTGTAACGGCGTTAAGTTCTTTAAAGGGTTGATTCTGTGATGTAGTTGGAAATCAGAAGGCAGGCCCATTCAGTAGTAGGGAACTGTTTTGCTCAAGTTGATCTCACAACCCATACTCAACTTGCATCATGCTTCAAAAAAAACTTGCATTAGTAGTTGTTGCGTGGAGTTAAGACTGGGAGGCCTATGTATACCTAAATGTTTTATGGGCCCAATAAGCTCCAAATTATGGAAACCTTTTCATTTTAAAGGTTCTAAGAAATTTTGAAAGGACTCCCCTAGGATTAAGATGTCTATGTAAATGAAATTGGATGTCCTAATACATAGCAAATAACTAGGTTATCCCTTGATCGAAGGGTATTACTATGTTACCTTTTCTTTTAATATTAACCAATCTACAACAAAATCAATTTGTGCTGGCTGATCCAATCGATCAGCAAAAAATTAACCAATAAATATTTATTTATTTTGAAGGACAAACTCATCTACGACTAGGTTGAGTCCATCTACAGCTAGGAAACGCCAACCTACGGTTAGAAAATATCCATCTACAACTATCCATGACTATAAAATGATGATCTGCTTACCATAACTAGATATATTTTCATAAACGAAGAACTAACTCAGATATGGTTGGGAAATACCTTTTACAAGTTGGCGATAAAATAAATATAACTTTGTATCGTAATTTCCGCACCACGATAATAATTTTAGGTCATTATACATATTTCGAGTCACTAAAAGAAATTTAGAGTCCAAGAGACAAACTTGGGCTGCAGTCCTAGATTTCGAGTCACAAGATGCATTTTTCATATCAAGGGGTGAATTTTAAGTCACGAGACAACTTTTTGCATTAACTCCGCAATTTTGGGTCATGAGTAAAATTTAGGTCCCATAGCATATTTTGGCTTATGAAATAAATTCGAGGTCAATAGCATATTTTGGACTATGAAGTAAATTCGAGGTCAATGAGATGGATATTAGGTTACAATGCACATTTCAAGTCACAAGGGGCAAATTTTGAGTTATCGAGCCACTAGAATAGTGTACCAAACCATTAGACTAAAATCTTGGTTGATACTTTCTATATATTTCAATTAAATTATAAATCATGTTATCCTACTACCAGATTATACTAAAAATGTCTAATTTTATTGTCTAATGCTTGTTCATTTTTGGATGTAAATTCATATTTTTAAAGGGTCTTGTATCCCTTAATACATATAAAAGCAATGATTATTTATATTAGGAATAAGTTTTGTTTGTTTTCATTATATTAAAAAGAATAATTTTTTATTTTATTATATTGGAAACTGTTTTCTATTACATTGGAAGTAACAAATCATTAAAAACTATTCCTTCTAATGTATTGGAGACTAACAAAACTTATCTCCGACTAACTGATGGGTTGAATTTTCATTCCGACAAAACAAATAATACTCGAATTATACACATCCTAAACTTTGCTCGCACGCTGAATTATTAACTAGGGTTCACAAGGGTTAATTTTAGGTCACTGACTCACAAGAAAAATCTTGGATTACTATGCCACTTTTTGGTAAACAGGCAAATTTTAGGTTACGGTGTTAACTTTTATGTCGCAACAAAACTTTGGCAACACCGTGATAAAAGTTTGAACTATGACGCAAATCTTAAATCACTGAACATATTTTGGGACTATAACTCTTATTTTTGGGTCGCGAAACAGATTTAAGTAGCAAGATTTATTTTCAAGTTACCAAGTAAATTTTGGATCATTGTTGTACATGAATCACCAGACAAATGATAGTCAATCACACAAACTAATTGTGCCCAAAGACAGCCAAACTACATATTATTACCTACTATTCTTTACAAGTATAGTTTGCCTATGATTTGGGATCTAAAGTGATGTATATCAGTGCAATAATGTTCACAAATATAGATCACATTCGATAATTTGTAATCAGATCCTTCAATCTATGATTCGTTGATATCAATTAGAGCCTTTAAGAACATGCTTAATGGAATAACTGAATAAAAATCTTCACATGCACACATGGAGAATATGACACCTAATGTTAAAAGAGCAATAATAATTGAAGAAAAGAGCCAATAAAATAGAACAAAAACTACTAAAAGTAAGATGGATAACTGAAGTTGATAATGCACCCCATGATGCATGTTGGTTCTTTGTTTGCCAGTTGATCCGACACTTCCAACAATCTTTAAAACAAGGACATTATTGATGTGTACTTGTTGCAGTCCCTACAATCATACTTGGTATTATACGTTTTTGATTTTAATTTTGTATAGCTGATCTTTGTTCGCTGTAGAGTAAAATCTTAATAGTTAAATGAAATAAGTGATGTACCCGAATAACAGATAATGATGCTCCAGAAAAAACCATTAATCGATGTTTTAATTATATGTCGATGATCTTAATTTGTAACTGTAATACAAAAATTTACCAATTGAAGTGGAGTAACAGATAATCATGCATCTTAAACAATTTGATATGAGATTGGAATCACCAAAGGTATAGTTCTACCCCATATACACCTTCTCGTTGATAAAAACGAATAACCGGGAGGATGCTCGGGTAGAACGTGCATCGGGAATAGGCAAACAGTAAAGAAATATACCTATGAATTCGTTTAAGTACACAATTCTATCTCGAGATCCAATTCTTCGAGTCGATAAACAGGCGGAGTTTGAGGATTGTGACATGATTTACACGTTACTAAAAGTTAATAGAAATTATTTTCATTAACTCATGAAAGTTGAAAACATACAATTGATTGAAGAAGATACACAGACAGAAAATAAGATAGTTGAATAAAAAAAAACAGTAGTAGTATTTCTATGGAAGAACTATTTCTTTTCTTGAGTAATAGTAGTTTCTTTAAGAATAGCTTGTTGATTCTGCAAGTAGGAAGACGATGCAGATGTCGATAATGCTCTTCTATGACGACGAACGTTCTGCGGTGGTAACTGATTAATCTCTCCCTGTTCCTTTGGATTGTCTTCAAAATTGCTTAATTCATTGATGTCAAAAAGATTGTTTGGGTCGAAGTTACTTAGACTATCAGGACTGAACATCAGTGCACTCTGTGATGCTCTTCTTTGATGTCGGCCTACTCTTCCAGACATGTTTTTTTGACTGTAGAGAGGGAGGAGATGAGGAGCTAGAAGACAGAGAAAGTGATGAGTTAGAAGAGATAGAGAGATGTAATGGATAGAATGGAAGTGAGGAAATGAGAGGGTATTTATATACGTAGTGCATGGAAAAGTATGATGAGATCATCTCCATGTTGATGAAGTTGTATTGGAGTACTAGTAACGTGGGGATGACAACTAGAATGAGGAGGAGATCGACAGAGAGAACGTGATATGTTAATTATACTAATGCATTACAGAAAAAAAGCCGTTAATAATTAATGACACATAAATATTTTATTTTTTTTGATAGCAAAGAATTTGGTGTTGATGAATTTCGAAATCATCACCTAATTAGCTTTATTATCGAAGAATTTTATGTTGACGAGTTTTGAAACCACTACAATAATATCGGCAAAACAAATGATAATTTATTTAGACCCTTTTAATAGCTCACGGTCATATAATTCTGCAATTATTTTCGGCTAAAATTCTAATTATGCAGGTACCATAAGCCTAGCTAGTCGTCGTGATTACCAAGCTTATTTTGCATTAAATCAATTCTACAATAAATATTTAATTTCTACATTCTGCTCCCAAATTTCCCCCCTCCATAGTTATTTGGCCACTCCAATGTCTGTGTCTCAATGCAGATCTCTATCCCTTATACCCCGAGAGGCCGCAGTACTGCCGATGCAAAAATGGCCATATTTTCCGGTCGTGCGAATTGAGATCGCACTCTAAAACGGTAAAACGCAATAAAAAAAGAAAAATAAGTCAAATCATTATAAATGCAATTTTTGTTGTGGCCATATAATTGATGATGATATAAAAATGTCGGTGGTGTAAAGGGAAGAATGAGGTACTGCCCGTACTACTGTGGGAGTACCTTGAGGGTCAACATGAGGTTGCGCAGCCTGGCCCCTCCTTAAGTGGCTACTACTGCACTGTTCAGCGGTTTGTCCGCTGACTAAAGAGGTTAATTAAGGTTGTTTGTCAGATTTCCAATAGTAGGCCTAGTACAGTACCTCCTTTGTACGTACTTTCCTATGCTCCTTCCTTTCATGAGGGGAACAGACTTCATTTACTCCTGACAACAGATTTCCGGCATTCAGGATATGGGGTTGTCAGAATACATGTTCATCTATGTTTTTGTTTTGTTTTATGGGAAGTAGTGTGGCCGCCGTGTAAATTCACGAGGATATCTACCTACGGTGCTTGTCGGTTTTTATAAATATCTGCTAGGTTACTGATTTGAGAATGAAAGGAAGACAATTCCAAAGAAATTTGCTTGGTATAATCCCCAAGAAAGATATTTTGAGTATATGATAGTGTCGGCAACGAAATGACACAGATTTGAAAGATTTAATTCCGAAGTCAATGTCACCTTAATTAGAGAAAGCAGGGCCGAGCGACTTCTATGAACCTTTACTTAGCTAGAATATAGAGTTAAGCTAAATCTTGGTTAGTGAGTCCTAGAGATGGTTATCGGAAATTAAGTAGCTCTCCATTAAACGTTATTTACCAAAATTATAACATTTATGTTTCCTATATCTTCTAAAAATCTCGTTACATCTCCTCTTAGAGATTTTGGGAACATTTTTATAGTCATGCCTTTGTATTCTACGAAAGAAGATGTTATATTTATTAGAACGCCAATTAAAAATGTCGATTTTATTCAAATCTCTAATTCCCTTTAGCCATAAAAAATTGATCCATCTCCGTTTGTTAAATACTAAAAAATGGAAAAATTAGAAATATATCCCGAATTTAAACTAACAATTAAGGTATATGTCCATAACGTTAGAAATTAAGGGATATATCCCAGATGCCAATTTTATTCGTTAAATGGACGGCTTATTTTCGGACAGTTATACCCTTATCATTTTAATTGGATTTGTCTCTAACATTTCTTCAACATATGAAATATGAAATAGAATATAAAAAATATATAGTAATAGTTAACAGATAAAAATATCATGTCTTCAACATTTCTCTAATATTTTTAGATAAGGGTATAACTATCCATTTAACGGATAAAATAGACGTCTAGGACATATCACTTAATTTCAAGGGATATGGAACAGATCCCCAATTGATAATTCAAATCCAAAATATATTCTCAATTAACACCTAAAAAATTGATCCAAAATATATTCTCAATTAACACCTAAAAAATTGATCCATCTCAGCTTGTCATACACTAAAAATTGATTCACATTAAAAAAAAAAAACTAAATCTGTTCCTATGGTGAGTGAATAGAAATCAACTTCCATCTTCTTTCACGTGTGTATCAATACTTGCCATTTCCACTGCCAACAAAATCCATTGTATATGATAGATAAATACACCCCTTTCTGTAATTCCGTTTGAATGACGTACAGTAACGAAGCTATGAGTTTCTTCATTCATACTTGGGTTCGAGAGAAACATTTAAGTTTTTTTCTTACTATATATAGTGGCTTGAACGGCTAGTCTGCAATCTATGGATATGATTTATTTTATGGCAGGTGAGTGGGTAGGGTCAGGTGGGGAAGGTCGGAGTCATAGTCGACCCGCTGTAAGGCGGGTATTAAGAAGTGCGAGTCATAATCAACCCGTGCCATCAGCAGGTAGGATCGTAAATGGGTTAAAACCTATGGGTGTGGGTTGAGTCGGATTTGTGCAGACCTACGAATATTCTCTTCGATGGAAAATACAAGGCAAAGGTCTCTGACTTCGGAATTTCTCGATCAACACCTATAGATTCAACCCACTTAACCACACTTGTGCAGGGAACCTTTGGTTATTTAGACCCTGAATACTTTCATTCAGGCCAGTTCACAGATAAGAGTGATGTCTATAGCTTCGGAATAGTTCTTGTGGAGCTCTTAACAGGAGAACAGGCACTGTCTCAAATCCGACACGGAGAGGAGACGAGTTTAGCATTATATTTCGTGAAGTCGGTGAAAGAAAACCACGTGTTGGAGATATTAGATCCCCGAGTTTTTAATGAAGGAGACTCAAATGATGTTTTGCTTGTTGGTAAACTTGCCAAAAAGTGCTTGAAGTATGTCGGAAAGAAAAGGCCAACCATGAAAGAAGTATCACTAAGTTTGGGGGGATTGCATGAGAAGCTATCAAAAGATTCAGCATAGAAGGTCGAACAATATTAATTCTACGTATGTCGGACTGTTCAGCACTCAGTTGCTAGCTTCCCTTCTTGAATTTTTTTCTCTTTATAAAATAAAATTATAAGAAATTGGTCCTTATAAGAAATTGGTTCACAGAAATTGGTTTATCATTATAAGAAATCTAATACTTAGCGTTACCTTTAAACTTTTGAAATTGGTCCTTTTTTTTCCATCTTCACATCTAGCACTTGAGAATTTAGTCTGACATGGGTAGTAATTGTTTGGTCAGTGTATGCCTTGTTAAACTTGAGAAGCAGGATGAGGGCAAAATTTTATTACATCTGATTATCTGACTACTAGCTATTTGTTGCGAGTTCTAGTAAAGCTCACAATGTCACCTACTAAGTTTTAATAAAACACCAGTTCGTTACTTGAAGTAGCTGTAGGAGGAGCTTCTCTTAGCTTATCCTTAAATTGCTAAATTTGCCACACTCTAGGTGAGCCAACACTAGAAAGAAAGGATACAAAAACTTACTCCAAAACCTTTACATGTTTTAACAAAAACCTCAGAAGTTTGAGCTTAGCATCATCCTTCCAGTTCTTCGATATTCACATAATCGAGGTGAGAACATTCCTGGCGATGACAACCCAGCTTCCCGGTCATCTCCAACACCCGCTAAATTTTACTAAATCCAAACAATCACAACAACTAATAGGTCACTTAAATGTTACACAAAAAAAACTGTCGCCAAATAAGATAGATGAAAAACGTAGATATCCTAATCTTTTACTTTCCAAGATAGCATTTGAAATAGGGCATACTCGATACGACAGTAAACTCCAGCAGACAAGTAACAAACCTGAACTTTGCGAGAATGTTGGTGTTCCCCAATTGAAATAATTTTCTCAAAACGAGCCATAAGGGTATCCTCTTCCCTTGTGCCCTGCAAACGTTGAAAGATCTGCATTGCACAACCCTGGTGCAGAAAGAAGAACCAACAAACACAGCATTTGTGAAAATACAATGTTAATTCCAGGAACTTAGGTTGAACAAATTAACATGTATATAGTATTTTAAGGGGGGAGAAAAAATGTGAAAAATCATACTACCCAGGACCGAACAGAATCATACCTTCGGGATTCCAGGTAAAGTCGACCGATAGGGTTGGGATGACTCGGGATCATCTGCAGTATCAGAATCAGCAATCTTGTACATTAAAAATTGGTGGCGCTCCTTGCAATCCTTAGGTTTTCGAAAAACACACTGGGCATACAAATGGGTCAATCACGCATTAGCATTTTAAGTCTTTTGAAAAATCTTCCAACACAGAACTTGGGCGAGACACAAAATCTACATAAAAACGTAGGAAGAGAAGTTGAATATACGGTCACCTGAAACTGCAGAGTACTGTTGATAACATCACTAACAAGTTCCCAGTTTGGACCCATATCATGCGCAAGGACAATAAGTGCCTGAGCTATAAACATACAACATTCAGATACTTCTTCACAGTCCCAATAACAATCAAAATGAGAATAATATAGAAGAGTATTAACCTGGTCTTCGAATTGCGTCCATGAGCTTCCTGACATCTTCAACGACCCAGACGTTATCTGCAAACACGATACGTGTGCAAATCCATACACCATATTAGTCACAATTAATCACATGATTACATGAACCCTAAGCAGTGAAATTACCGCGTAAAAGAGTAATTTAACCCTTTCACGATGAAGCTAACTAAAAGACATTCTTTATATGAATAGCATACCTTTATGCCCCTGGTCTTCCTTATACGATTCTGCGCTAAATGCAATTTAAGTTGCTTATCTGGAATCATAATATTACTCACGCGGGAAGCTACTGGAGAAGGAGCTGAATCAATAAGAGAATCGACAACCAGATATTAAAACCCTAACAGCAAACAAAACGAACAACGGATCCAATTGAGAGAAATTAAGGAAAATTATATTTTTCAAACCTAACTTTACCTGCGGAAGTTGCGTAAAAGTGAAATCCTACCAGCAGAGATGAACGAGAAAATGGTTGAAGAAGAAAGCTTGAGTTAAGATTAAAGAAAAATAATGGTTTTATATCGAACAACTCGATGGAAAGCTTAAGTTCAATCCAACCGATTTTCTGTACGGGCCGGAACCCTAACCCTTGGTGGGCTTGCTCTGGCGGGTC
>JAJJMC010017657.1:274217-287470 GCA_023531435.1 Papaver californicum
GGCGGGTCAACCCGTACACAAAACTTCATTATATTTCATCATTCTTTATATGGAAAACAAGGGTTTATGTAGAAGGAAAGAATGAAGTAAATGGTTTATATACTCTTGTTCCTCATGAACCAGATGAGAAGTTAAAGGAGATTGCATGAGCTTTAACGTTCCTGAAACTGAACTAATTGTAATAATTTTTCAAGATAACTTCTCTTTCTGATTGCAAGATTCCATCAGCATCATCATCAGCATCTACTATAGTTAGCAATGTTGATATCTTAACCCAGATTCTATTGTGTCTACCATTCAAATCTCTGATAGTTTTTAAATCCGTATCCAAACAATGGTTTTCCGTCATTTCTGATCCATTTTTCATTAACAAATACAATAATCTTCCAAACACACTTTCAATTCAAGGACTATACACTCAAACTGTTTCAAGGCAAATTGATGTTGCCCCAGAACTCAAATACGTTCCCCTTGATGGATCATCATCCTCAGCCCCCTTCAAAACCCTAAGTTTTATTAATGATCCATTCGGTACAAGGATTGAGCAATCTTGCAATGGTCTCATATGTTGCCGCAGCTGTTGCATTGTCTGTGACTACTACAACATATATCCTACGTATTACATCTGCAATCCATCTACAAGACAATATTGCTCAATTGTCTATGAATCTCAAAAACATGAGAAAGGTTATAAAGCAGTTGCTAGTGTGAGTTTAGCGTACGACCCACTCAAATCACCTCATTATAAAGTTGTTTGCATTTGGTTGGTCACAAAACCTAATGGTGGGAATTTCAATTATCAAATTGAGATATACTCATCTGAAACAGCTTCTTGGAAGCTATCTGGAGAGGTTTTCTCCAGACCCGGTCGTTATTTCGTAAGTAGCTTAAGTAGCGGTGTGTTTTGGAATGGTTCATTGCATTGGATTGACACACCTAACATGGGCTGTCTTTTTTATTTCAATGTCGATCGAGAATTAAGAATGGAAATGGAAATGCCAATCTATGAAAAAGAGCTCGGAATGTATGTTAAATACTTTGCAGAGTGCAAGGGTCACATGTATCTTATAGTTCATCGTTGTCTATTTTCACCTGCCAGTTTTGAAAATTTTGAAATGAAGACTGACTACACAGGGTGGAGCAAAAGATATCTTGTTAATATCCTAGAATTGATAATAGCATATCCACGGTTCCAATTTGATGTATTGCTTGTCAAGGAAGTAGAAGGACAGTCACTGAACTTGGTATTGCAAGTACTAGATAGAGTTATTTCTTATGATCTACAGGACATGAGCTTCAAGGAAATTCAACAACTTGCACCAGATGATGGAGAGTACGTTGTTGCTTATCCATACATTCAGACGCTCGCTTGTGTTTGATTGCATACCTCATGAGATAGGTGAGTTCTGTACATCATGTCTTGTCTTTAAATTTGGTATGTATTAAAAAAGTGTGCTGAACTTTTTGAATACTTCATGAGATATTTGTGTTCTTATGCTTTTTGGGGTTACTGTAATATCTTTAAGAACACACTGTGCTGATGTCTAACACAGCATATTAGTTCTCCGGAACACTGATATGAATCCTTAATGTGAACAAGCGCGAGTAAATCTTTTCATCTTTGGTTAAAATTTCTTTGTTCTAACTTCTAAAACGCTGTAGACCTAATTTTCTTTTGCGGGTGGAGAAAGTACGAATACCACAATGATTACAATCAGAAAATCTTGAGTTAATTTTCTTTTGCGGGTGATATTTTAATGGATCTGCAACAATAGAAATAACATTAAACAGAGAAAAATTGTTACTGTTAGAAAATCATTGAATGATATATATTATGATGTTGATGCACACAGTAGGACAAAGTCACCTGCTCAGCAAATTGTCCTTGACACAATAGTTCTTGAGTACTCTTCAATAATGAGAGGTGCTATACCTCAACAAAGAAGATGTATCTAGAATAGAACTGCCTGTTATGACTAGTATAAGCACAATACTAGTCACCCTCTAGAACTTAACAACAATTGATAGTGGAAGGGAAATAAATACACATTTATGCAAAACAAAGCAAAAACAGGAGAAAAGAACTAGGGATAGTAGCCTGTTCTGGAGTGAGTTGAAATGAAAAGCTCGTTTTTCTTTTATAGCCAAAGGAAGAGTGAAATCCGCACAATGTTGAATGAGAATAAATTTTGTATTTAATCAAAAAATTAAGTGCGAATTTTAATTTGAAAAAGGTAATAAAACGACCAAAATATATTTTCCATTATGACAAGAGTTATTCTCGCCGAATCAGACGCTTCCACATTTAAAACAAAATTTAATGAAATAATTTATTTTCAAAAACGTAAGTCTTGATGGCCCGCAGCCTTAGCTACGCCCGCACCCGCAAGCATACTCATTCCCGCAGCAGTAGCCACAGTCACACCCGCACCCGCAACCACAACCACATTCACGGCCGCAAGTCCGCAAGTCTGCAAGATCACAAGATCACAAGCTCCGTAAGCTCGCAAGCCGAAAGCGCAACCACAAGTGTGTGTGCTTCGGTGCGAAGCACCACACATGTGTGAAAACTAAATTTACTTCAACTAGCTAATTGCCTTAGTCCAATCATAAAAGCCCAACCATAAAAGCTTCTAAACTCTAAGGGCCCTCTATTAGTTGTAATTTTTGTGGTAATAAAAAAAGGACTCATCTCTAGTGCCCTTTAGTGACTTCTAGGTCCTAAGGCCCATTCCCACCAAGACCAAAATACATTTTAAGTCATTGTTCTCCAACAATCCCCCATATGAGTGAAAAGTCGATAAAAATCAGAAAGTGAGAAATACCTTTAGGCAATAGGTGTCCATAAGGTCTTGAACATTTGCTTAGTGAGAAATTACCGGAACTACTTGATGGACAGTGAACGCGATGTCCTTAATTGCCATCGTTTGGTGTAATTCATCAATAACTTATACGCATGATATCTCTCTAGGTGCTGTTAAGTCCGTGTCATTGTGTCCATTTTGGCCCTCGACGTATCCCGTTTCTCAGAATGCTCTAGAGAATCAACTCAGTTCTCATAGGAAGCAACCCACTTCCTCATTCGGATAGGTGAGTTCTATCAAGAGTGTTTACTGTTATACCCCACTTCATTTCAACTCACTCCAGAAAAGGCTATTATCCCTAGTTATTTTCCCCTCTTCTTGCCTTGTTTTGCACAAATGTTTGTTTATTTCCCTTCCACTATCAATTGTTATGAAGTTCTAGAGGGTGACTAGTATTGTGCTTATACTAGTCATAACGCGCAGTTCTATCCTGGACATATCTTCTATGTTGGGGTATAACATCTCTCACTATTGAGGAGTACCCGAGAACTATTGTGTTAAGGACAATTTGCTAAGCAGGTGGCTATGTCCTAGTGTGTGCAGCAACATCAGAGTGTATATCATTCAATGTTTTTCTAACGTTAACAAAAAAAAATCTGCTTAGTGTTATTTCCATTGTTGCAGATCCAACAATCTTAACACAATAGTTATTTCTTTTGTTTCAATGGCTAAAAGTGACATTGACAGACCACAAAAATTCAATGGAAAATATTTCAAAACATGGCAATCCAAGATGTTGTTCTTTCTGAGTTTTCACATGCTTGATGAATTAGTTCTGAAATCATTTGATGAGAGTGTAAATGATGCTGGAAATGAAAGAGAGTTAGAAAGTTGGAGTAGACAGAACTATATGGCCCAAAACCATATTCTGGACTATCTAGAAGATGTTTTGTATGATTTATATAACGCAAATGAAAAATTTTCTGCACTTGATTTATGGACTGCCTTAGAAGCAAAATTTGTAGCGGAAACTGTTGGTAGTAAGAAGTTTCTGGTTGCCCGGTTCCTGGAATACAAAATTAAAAATGACAAATCTGTAGTTGACCAATTGATTGAACTTCCGCTCATTATCAATGAAATTATTGTTGAAGGTATGGTGATTGATGAAACGTTTCAAGTGTCTGCGGTGATTGAGACTTGGTCTGAATCCAATCGAAAATTGAGACATGAAACTGGTGAGGTCAGTATGGTTGAATTGGGTAAGAAGATTCAAGTGGAAGAATTGTTGTGTTCAAAATAAAAGAATATATCTTCCGTAAGGGACATGTCCAACAAAGCCCATGTCAGTGAATGCAAGTCTTCTGCAAGCCTGGACCGCAACAACCGCAAGCCTGGACCTAAGTTTCTTTCTTGAAATGGGTACCTCTCGTACAAGAAAGGTACTTCCGAAACCCAAATATGGCATCGTAAAATTAAAGGCACGTATTATGTTTTCGGAATTCTTGGCCATATGGCAATGCATTGTAGGAAACTTAAGGACTTTAATAATAAGTAACCCAATGATAATTTGGTTAAAAACAACAAGAATGAGTTTTCTGGTACGGTGTTTGAAGTCAATCTGGTAACCAATATGAAAGACTGGTGGGTAGACTCTGGTGCTACCAAACATGTCTGCGGAAACAAAGATATGTTCTCCTCCTATCAGAAGGTAGGGAAAGGAGAAAAACTCTACATGGGTAACTTGTCCGCAACAAAAGTTGCGGGAAAAGGAAAAGTTGGGATGAAGCTCACTTTTTGCAAAACTCTCACATTGAATGAAGTTCTTCATGTTCCGGACATCTGCAAAAATCTTGTATCTTATGGTGTGTTAGATGATAAGGGTTTCAAACTTGTATATGAATCTGGAAAAATTATTATCACTAAGGGTAAGGACTATGTAGGAAAGGGTTATAAGACTGAGGGTGTATACAAACTAAAGGTAACCTCTGTTGAAATGAATAAAATTGATTCTTCTTATGTTTCTGTGTCATTGAATGTTTGGCATGGTAGACTTGGTCATGTAAACTATAAATCAATGAATAAAATGGCTAGCATAGGCTGCATATCCAAATTTATTTTGGATAATGAACATAAAAGTGAAATATGCGTAGAAACAAAATATACTAAAAAGTTATATATTAAAATATTTAGAGAAATTATAAACCCTTAGAATTAATTCACTCAGACCTAGTTGACATGAAATCAGTTCAAACTAGAGGTGGTAAAAAATGGTTTGTCACATTTATAAATGATTGTACGAGGTATTGTCACGTTTATTTACTTAAAGGAAAGGATGATGCCTTAGAAGCCTTTAATATATATAAACTAGAAGTTGAAAACCAAATGAGTACTACCTTTAAAACTGTTAGGTATGACCGTGGTAGTGAGGATGTAATTCCTGTATGAGATTTTTACATAGAACACGTCATTATACATGAAGTATCCACTCCTTATTCACCACAATCTAATGGTGTTGATGAACGGAAAAACCGAACCCTTAAGGAGATGATGAATGCCATGTTAATTAGTTCAGGACTACCTGCAAACTTGTGGGGAGAAGCCGTCCTCTCAGCTTGCTATGTCTTGAACAGAGTACCCTTTAAAGGATCAGACAAAACTCCATATGAGTTATGGAAAGGTAGACAAACTTCTTCATGCAAACCTTAAAGTATGAGGGTGCCTGGCTAAGGTTTTCATTCCTCCACCTAAAAGAACCAAGATAAGACCCAAAACTCTTGACTGTATCTTTAAAGGGAAAATCCTGAATATACTATTGTATATAGATTTATGGTTGTGAGTTCTGAAACATCTGAAATTGGTTTGAGTAATATTATGGAATCTAGGGATGCTATGTTTTTTGAAAATATTTTTTCTTTGAAATCTGAATCTCACATGGTATGTGTTGATCCCCTAGATGTCCCATCTACTAGTCAGAAATTACCTGTAGAGAAAGATAAGTTTGAGCCTAGAAGAGGCAAAAGACTTAGAAAATCTTTTGGGCCAGACTTCATAACATGCTTAACTGAGTCTGATCCACAGACTTATAGAAAATCCATGACTTCTTTTGAAGCTCCATGATGGAAAAAAGCTATCATTAGTGAAATGGATATTATTATACAAAATGATACTTAGGAGATTGTAGATTTACATCTAGGTTGTAAACCCATTGGTTGTAAATGAATTTTCAAAAGGAAACGTAAGGTAGATGGAACTCTGGATAATACAAAGCTAAATTAGTAGCTAAAGGCTATAAGCAAATAGAAGGTGTAGATTTCTTTGACACTTATTCATTTGTTACGAGAATTACTTCCATTAGGATGTTAATTACTATTGCTGTCATTCATAACTTAGAGATACATCAAATGGATGTAAAAACAACTTTTTTAAATTGTGAATTAGATGAAGAAATTTATATGGAGCAACCTGAGGGCTTTGTAGTGAAAGGTTGCGAAAACAAAGTTTGTAAATTGAGAAAATCTTTGTATGGTTTGAAAACAATGACATAAAAAATTTGATCATGTAATGATTTCTAGTGGTTTTAAAATCAATGAATCTAACAAATGTGTTTATACTAAACTTGTGAATTATGCTTGAGTGATTATATGCTTGTATGTTGATGATATGCTTATATTTGGTACAAACATAGATGTAATTAATTCCACTAAGAACATGCTAAATGAGAAATTTGACATGAAAGACTTAGGCCCCGCTGATGTAATCTTAGGGATGAAGATTAGAAGAAATTCTAATGGATATAGTCTTAGTCAATATCATTATGTTGAATCTGTGCTTAGAAAATATAACTAGTTTGATCGTAAACCTGCTTGTACTCCTTATGATCCATGTTGTGGACATAAGAAAAATAAGGGTAATGGAGTTTCAAAACTTCACGTATTATAGGAAGTCTCATGTATTTAATGAACTGTACCAGACCAGACATTGCCTATGATGTAAGTAGGTTAAGCAGGTATACATGTAATCCGGGACAAGAACATTGGGATGCACTTATTAGAGTGTTTAGGTACTTAAAGTACACTTTAAACTTTTGTTTAAATTATGAGAGATACCCTGCGGTCCTTGAAGTATAGTGTGATGCAAACTGGGTAGCGGACTCATAGTACATAGTCTAAGTTTACGAGTGGATATGTTTTCACTCTAGCTTGCGGGTCTGTATCTTGGAAGAGTTCCAGAAAAACATGTATTACTCGATCCACTATGGAATTAGAGTTTATTACGTTAGATAAAGCATGGGAGGAAACCGATTGGCTTAGATGCTTTTTAGAAGACATTCATCTTTGGCATAAGCCTGTGACAGCTATATATATACATTGTGATAGTCAAGCTGCAATAGATAATGCTAAAAACAACAATTATAATGGGAAGTTTATACACATTCGTAGAAGATACAATTCCCTAAAACAACTAATATAAACTGGCGTTATTTTGGTTGACTTTGTGAGGTCTAAAGAGAATATCGCGGACCCTTTGGCAAAAGGTTTGTCCAAGGAGATAGTTAGTAATGCATCAAGGGGGATGGGGCTTAAGCTCATCAAATAAACTTGTCATGAAGGATACTCAACCTTGCTGACTGGAGATCCCAAGATCAAGGTTTCGTATGGGACAACTAATTTGTGGTGGATTAAAGGAAACACTATCAGAGAATTTCATTCTCTGTCTCTTCCCTATGGTGTAGATGTGATAGTGTGACTGGATGTGAGGATCACTTTTTATTAAGTCCTAATGAGTTTTATAGTTTCAATTTAAGATTGAAGTGGGATGTATAAGTAAACACTATGTAGAACTTACATATCTGAATGAGGAAGTGAGTCGCTTCCTATGAGAACTGATCTGATTCTCTAGAGCATTCTGAGAAAGGGGATACGTCCATGACCAAAATGGACACAACGACACGAACATAACAACACCTAGAGAGATATCACGCGTGGAAGTTATTGATGAACTACACCAAACGATAGTAGTTCAAGTCATCACGTTCACTGTCCAACAAGTAGTTCCGGTAATTTCTCACTAACCAAGGTTCAAGACCTTGTGGAAACCTATTGCCTAAGAGGTATATCTCGCTTTCTGATTTCTGATTTCTGATTTTTATCGGGTTTTCATTCATGTGGGGGATTGTTGGAGAAAAATGAACTTTAAAATGAATTTTAGTCTTGGTGTGAATGGACCTTAGAGCGTCTCCAACGGACGACCATACCAAAGAGTAAACCATGTATTTGGTCTTTGGTCGCCATATTTGAGCCACAACGGACGAGTGAAAATGTGAATGAGGCGAGTATAAACACTGTTCGGGAGAAAACTTGGTCCCAAAACTGGACCAAACGTATATACACTCAGGCGTTGTTCTGGTGTAGCGTTAACAATAAAACGTTCTGTTAAGACGACGTTCGAATCCAGACGTTCTCGTAAGACATCGTTTTCAAACACGGACGCAGGAGTTAAGCGACGCCTGATGAAACGGCCACACAAGAATGCGTCTGATGTAACGCTATGATAGGTACATAAACCATATATTTTAAGTAGTTTTTCCTGACCCTTATTTGCTATATTTGAGTGAATTATTATGTTTTATCATTACTTTCGAAGTTTAGTTGTCTTTTCAGGTTACAGTCCGGAAACCTGCAGAATGGAGCTTAAAGAGAAGAATTACCGAGGAGCCAGTAAAACTCTTCTGAATTTAGGCCTTTCACCCTCCACAGTGTAGGAAATTGAATTACGAAGCCAACGGCGAAAGAATGAGGTCATTCTGATCTCGTATGAGGAAGTTATGGGCAAAGCCACATGGTGGCAAACTAGTTTGTGCTGCTAGCGTCCAGGCGCTAAGTTGGCTGAACCGCAAGTGCTAAGGTGCTAAGTGGCTAGTTGGAGGTGCTAGAGTTGATGTTAATGGATGAGTAGAGGCCCAAGAGATATTTGGAGGAAGAGAGCTCATGTAACAGGGGCTTGGGACAGGCTCACGTAAGGGATGGCTGGCCACAAGTTGGGGCGCAACAATTTTTGGAAAATTGAAAGAGTTTGAGACAAACTAGGATTGACGCACTGTTTTTCGGAAGAAGGCCACAAGGGCTGGACGCACTAAATTTCGGGATTAAACTCACATATAAATAACAAAGTATATAGGAGAAATAAGGGAGTTACACGGTGAAAAAAGAGAAGATACACAGCAAGAAGAAAGAAGGCAACAGGCGTAACTTGGTGGTGCTGGCTACTTCGGCAGCTGCACTTCGGAGCAACAATTCTTCGCTATCTTTCCGGGTTTGATTGTATTTTCTTTATTGATTTCCATGGGTTTTGAGAAACCGATGATGAGCTAAACCCCTCTTATTGTTAGGGATGTAATCTGAAGTTGGAAAACATGTTTATTGATTGAATGGCGCATGCTTATACGTTCATGTTATTTTTATTATCGTTCATGTTCTACTGATTATAATGATATGTATGATTGATTGCTTGTTTGTTTGAGTTACAAATTAGATAAACCTGCATTGATATCTACAGCTAAACTAGAGTTCTGAGAGTCGAATCTTTCGAGGAACTCTGGTTACAAGTAGTATAACATATTTGTTAACGACGGGATGTTTCCATAAGGATATGTGTAGAAGCTTGACCTAGGTTAAATCCGAGTGGTGCTTTACGCCGGGTTGCTTAGAATAACCTCAACTCACAAAGACCATTGCTATCATTGGGTTGAACTCGAGTGCAGTTACTCACTCAGGTTACCCGGTGCTAAGAATTCTAAAAGTGGCGCTTTACGCTTTTTGATGATATTAGGAGTTTTGCCGGAGTAGACGAGATAACAGGCTACTTTAGGGTTATTGGTATTACTAATGCATGAATGTTGAGTATGCTTTGATTGATAACATGTTGGAAAACAGAATGAATTCTGTAACCAATACTTCTTACCCCTGATATTCGTTTTAATTGATTTGTTTTAGTTTAATTTAGCTTAAATCACAACAAACCCCCCCATGTTTACTTACGTGACTGAAAATAAATCATAATCACTGCTTCTCTGTGGGAACGAACTTGTTCTTATTTGCTATACTTTAATCTATTTTGGAAGAGTAAGAACTCGATTATTTTGGTTGATTACGACACGACCACGCTACACTAACACAACGCTCACTGAAGAAGCGTTACCCAAATGTACGCCTGAATCAAACGTTCCCCTACAATAGCGTCGTGAACCAGACGTTTCTTATTGTTGGACGCTCTTCCAAGAGGACATTTCGCATCCCGGCGTCCATACAAGGTTACGTTTCAGGACCAAGCGTCGTTGTGGGAGGACGTTTCCGATTGCAGCGTTCTTGTGGGAGGACGTCTTTGCCCAAACGTCTATACATGACTACGTCCAATTTCCATACGTTTCCATATGTCTACGCTTGGATTACAAATACTACCTTGTGTTGACGCTTAAACATACGTTTGGTTAAGGCAGCGTATGAGTATGCAACGTTCCAACAGAATTGCGTATGGTTCCAGGTGTTTCTCTAGTGTAGTGTCTAATATCAAGTGTTAACCAAATCTACGCCCAACACCAAGCGTTACATCACTCAAATGTCCGCTCCATCTAACGTTCATCTAGAATTATGCCCAATAACAAGCATTTGGTTAGAAGAGTGTATGAGCATATTTGGGTCAAAAACCTGCGTTACGGGTGGACCAAAGAGCAAACAAATTTGCTCAATGGTCTTTGGGATGCTCGTGTTGTTGTGGATGCTCTTACGACCTAGATGTCACTAAGGGATACTAGCTCATTTTTCACTATTGTGATTGAAGAACCTTTAGTCCCACATTGGAGAGACTAGAGATGAGTTCTCTCCTTATTACCACAAAAGTTGCAACTAAAGGAGGGCCTTTAGGGTTTAAAAGCTTTTATGGTTGAGGGAGGACTAAGGAAATGGACTAGTTGGTGCACACATGCTTTTCACACATGTGCGGTACTTCGCACCAAAGCACACACGCTTGTGGAGCTTGTGTGCATGTGGTGCTTGCGTGCTGCGGAAATGAGTATGCTTGCGATGCGGGCGTAGCTAAGGATGCGGACCAATCAAAACTTACCTTTTTAAACAGAAAATATTTCATTAAAGGAATTTAAAACCAAAATTAATTTTGCTTTAAATGTGTGGGCGTCTGATCCGGCTAGAATCAAACTGTTTTAATGAAAGAATATTTTCTAACCGTTTTATTATTGTTTCAAATTAAAATTCGCACTTTAATTTTCCGATTAAATACAAAATTTATTATCATTCAATACTGGCTATAAAAGAAAAAATCATTTCTCAATTTCAACTTACTCCAGAACGGGCTACTAAACCTAGTTATTTTCCCCTCTTCTTGCTTTGTTGTGCGCACTTTGATTGTTTATTTCCCTTCTTCCATCAATTGTTGTTAAGTTCTAGAGGGTGAGGGTGACTAGTATTGTGCTTACACTAGTCATAACGGACAGTTCAGTTCTGGACATATCTTCTCTGATGGGGTATAACAACTCTCATTATTAAGGAATAACCGAGAAATATTATATTAAAGACAATTTATTAAACATGTGGTTTTGTCTTTGTGTGTATCAACTTCAGAAATTTTTCTAACTTTAACAATTTTTTCATGTTTAATGTTTTCCATTATCACAAAACCATCGAGGAGTACTAGATATGGAAATAATGGTAAAGACACTTGAAAGTGTCCAACAACCACAGGAGCCCGTGATTACTTGATAATAAACTTTCAAGTAGTGAAGGGTCTCTTTCTTGATTAGGTGTGTACGCTCCTCAATAATACCACGTTATTTCTGGTTTGTGGACTTCTTGAATACTTAAACCTCTTTTTTTTTGTTAAGATTCATAAGAGATTTTGGAACCTTTCTTTCCTTATGTCCAACCCTTTCTTAATAATATTAGTTCCTTTTCCATCAAAAAAGAAAAAAAATCTGAATTTTCAGCTCAAAGACAAAGTCATAACAGATGAATAAAACTAATAATTTTTCAGCTCAAAGACAGAGTCTTAAAAAGGATACCCGCACAGAAATATATAAACAAAGGTTTGATTTGAAGAGGTCTTTTATTAGTAGGAGCAGACATGAATGTGATATCCGGAAAAAAGATGGGAGTTGAAAATAGACGATTGAAGGATTCAATGGTTTTAAATAAACCGTCGCCCTCGATGCAGAAGCTATTTTAACTCCATAGGATCTCTAGCCGTGGAATACACAGCAACATTTTCTGATAATTTTAGAGATTATATTTTTCATGAGTGATATATTTATCATTGAGATAAAATCAAATAGCTATTCAAATAATTCATCAGCATGGCTTTTGGTGTAGCTGTAAAGTTTCAGTGTTTCGTTTTGTTACTATGGCTGCAATTAGTATCTGCAGAAGTCCCGGTGAATGCTTCCCGTCCAATAGCCAAGCCTGGTTGCCAAGATAAGTGTGGGAACGTTAGTATACACTATCCATTTGGTATCGGTGATGGTTGTTTCCTAGATGAATGGTTCGAAATAATATGTAATAAGAGTCACCTCGGTTACCCAGAGCCAACGACAAAAATCAGTGCCTATAATGTCTCAAATATATCCATACTCGATGGTTACATGACGACCGATGTCTACACTTTCACCAATTGCTCAGGCAACGAGGTAAAAGGTTATGATTACTGGGCACCCGCACTCGATCGTGTTAAGTTTACCATCTCTACGACGAGAAACAAGTTCATAGCTTTCGGTTGCAACATATATGCATACTTAAAACCAAGCAGAAATATATATACTGCTACACAATGTTTAACAACCTGTAATACATCGGAAGATGCAACTGATGGGTCTTGCACTGGGGGTATCGGCTGTTGCCATTCCTCCATCCCAGCTGGATTAACAACATACAGCATACAAATTGGTCCCATGCCGAATTTGCCTCAAATGGATACATGTACATATGGTTTTCTTGCCGAAAATACTTCTTTCAATAACTCTTTTCCTTCATATATGAAAGATTTGAAAAATAGTGGAATTGGAATGGTTCCGGTGGTGATTGATTGGAGCATGGTTATGTTGATTGCAATGGCGTAAAAAATTTGACGGCCTGCGGACCTCATACTGATTGTATTGACAGCAGTGTCTCAGGTTATCGGTGTAGTTGTAAAAAGGGCTACGAAGGGAATCCATATTTAAACAGTACTATCTTCGGTGGTTGTCAAGGTAATGTTTACCGATTACTATTTTACTTAATGATTTAATTAGTTCTCATAATGATTTTCGATATTTTAAAATGATATTGGATAGATACTTAACTTTCTTGCAAAATTATAGAGAACCAGTTAATGATAAATTATGAACAAAATTATGAGCTAGTTGTATATCGTATGGAAAATTTGCGTATAAACACAAAGTTTTTTTTT
>JAJJMC010017657.1:317470-349316 GCA_023531435.1 Papaver californicum
AGTGGAACGGGACAGAAGTGACAGGCTGAGTAAATCTCTGCACGATTGACACGTACGATCGGGAAAGTAATATCACACTGTTCGAAACAGACAGCATTAAATACATACAGAACGGGAAAGGCAGAATAATGATGAGCATGGAGCGGGAAAGTAAGGTAATAATTACTTTACTGACACATATGTTCGGGACGAAGTTGATATTCAAGGAATGAAGAGCACGTGTATACCATGCAACGAGCGCACCAAAGATAAAGCATGACTTGTCAATCTTATAAGCATCCCGATCACTATTATAATAAGAAGAACGATAGTAGTATCGGGACAAATGGGACCCGCTAATATACCTATAAATAGAAGAAAGCATTCAACGAAGAAGGGGTCGGAAAAATTAGAAAGAGGGAGGAGAAAAGAAGATTAAGAAGATCAGAAGAAAATAGATTATTAGGTATGTATAATGGATGATCCAAAGAGTAATAGATACATAATAAAATTTCTTACTTTGAAGAGATGTAGTTAAAATTGTACTTTTGATCATATTATTGACTGATCCACCATTGAATTGTAAAAATGTTTATCAAATTGTGATTTCTTAAAATGATTTTATGTATCAGTTCATGTATTAAAATCTTAAGTTAAATATGCAATCTTCAAATCATTGGTTGTTAATGTCAATGGGAAAATTGACATAAACAAACAGGTTGCGGGAAAGCCAGACTTATTACAAAGTAATAATGAGAATTGATGCATGAATAACACGTGTCGACTCTACAAGTTGCGGGATAAAAAAAACAAAGCATGACGATTCACTATTAAAAAGCTACGTGTCAGACATGTTTTTATCCTAATTCAAAAGTAATAATTAAAATATAAGACCGCAAGAAAGTAGCAGGATGATGAATACTTGACCGCAGAGCAGTTGCGGGATAACAAATAATATGCTAACAAAGGTTTGCGAGATTACATATCGCACCAAGAATAAATAAGAATAAATAGGTGGAAAGGAAGATTGGTGTGACCTATCAAATTGGCTATAAATACCAAATTCATAAATATAGAAAGGGGTTCAAAAATTAGGAGAGAAATTAGACTGAAGACATTGAAGAAAGGGCAAAGAGCTTAGGTATGAAACTTATGTAATTTTTAACAGTTCATTAATTCATGATTAACATGAATATGATTATATGAAATAGTTTCATCAGAATAAATTATCTTTTCCTCTTTTTCCTTCTGTGTAAATGAGAATATGATCATATTAAGAGATCAAATTTTGTTACTTTTGGATGGAAACAGTTTTATTAATTAAATTGTGTTGTAAATTCTTGTGTCATTTCATTTAATTTAAATTGATTATCAACATCAAAATGTTATGGTGATACAATTTATGATAATGAAGTGTACTTTCTTAGATTTCATGTACTTTTAGTTGTGATCCCGAAGACACAAGATTTTTGGTAATCACAAGGATACGGTATTCATGTTTCCACCTGAAATTATAAACAACAAATTTAGCAGCAGAACTTTTCTTCCTTCACAACAAATTATGATAATTTTCATCACTGTGCCTTAATTTTCATCTTGTCACTCAAAAGGCAATACAATTTTCGAATATTCCAACTACCACTATAAGAAATAAATTCAACAGCCTAAGCGGTACATAGAATTTCATTAACAAAAATTGTTAATGAAATTTAAACCTCTTTGCGTTTACCTTCGTTCTTCTAACTCAAAAGGCAATATCATTTTTGATCATTCATCTTACCACCAAAGAAATAACTTTGGAGAGGATTGCAGGTACCCTAAGCTGCCGTAAGGTACTAATTTCAAAAAAACCATAACGAGACAGTAAAACTAAAACTACAAAGTTATCGCACTTCGACACCACTGCATATAGATCATTGATATGCATAATCTTCCATATAAGTTAACAGAAACAATATTTGAATTTAGTCATTTAGTATTTATCATTAGGTGCCTAAAAAACCCCGATACCTAGCTTCTTTAGCAGATGGTGTAGGTGCAATCTCTTTATTGAATACAAGTACTATATGTACGTCGTTCCATAAAAACTGTAGCTATTCTTAAACCCCTCATGATTATTTTTCCTGTAAAATTCTCATGGACGACCCAAAAGCAAGTGACAAGCATCCATACTAGTAACGTCACATCTTATTCCCTTTCTTAAGCCAAGAATGCTTGTATGGATGTGGATGTGCTTTGTTTTCCAGCTTGAATCTTTTCACGACCCCTTCATCAACAATATTCTCGTAACTTCCCAGATCAATAACTAGACGACAAACGTTTTCTTCGATCGTACATGTTGACTGGAATATATTGTTACACAACGAGCTGTCACCCTCATCTTTACGTGGAGTGAGACAACTTCTTCTTACCACAAAGTTCGCCCCTTTATCTCCAGCAACTTCTTCATCAATAGGTTCAGAATCATCCTCAAGATTCTCCTCATAATCAGTTACCCATGCATCTTCTTCACGGTCGTTCTCAGTGAAAAAGACCTTGGTTGCTCGTTCTACTTTGTGACAGTCACTGGCTTTGTGCCCAGATTCTCCGCACTTATGACACCTACCTCCAAAAATGTTAACTGAGGTTTTATTTAGTGTAGACGCAGAGTTAAGTTTATTAGTAGTACTAGGTGTTGAAGTACTACGGTTACTTGCTGAAGATGATGTCACATTGTTACCCCAATTTGAGCTTTTACGCCCCACTTTGTCTCTATTTGCCTTGCTCTATGATGTGCATCCGAAATAGAGCAAGGCAAATAAAAATCATTTGTATTATTTTATTATTATTATTTATATTTTATTATTATTATTTATATTTTATAAATGTTATTTTTAGGACTACTTATTTATACCCATCCAAAGACAAAAAATAAGGGTGTCTAAAATTGGTAGGAGTAATAAGTTACCCTCACTAGTTCAGTTTACATTTCTACCCTTTTAACATTATAAATTTTTTTAATTTAATATTCTATATATTTTTTAATTCTTATATTTTTTTTTATATCTACTAGTTGTGAAAGTAGCGCCACATATGAATTTTGGAAAATCTTAAAATTTTTGAATTTTTCTGCTTTCACAATCGGTAGTTTTGGCAAGTTATATATCTACTGATTAGACTGATTTTCTAGACCAGAAACCTAACTAGTTTTTGGTTACAGTAATTGGGTTATAGTTATTTACCGATTACCTTACAATCGGTAGTAGTCTAAAAACTTAATCTCTGATTGTTGTTATTTTTGTCTATAGAAAAATTGTCAAGATTTCTATATATAATAGGTAGTTTGTGGTTTTACATTAGCAACAAACTGTAGTATAATCGGTAGCTAATTCAAATCTCGTATTTCTGTTATTAACTATTTTTTAATTATTAATTTATTTTTTATTACTTAATTTATTTTTTATTACTTAATTTATTTGTTTTTGGATTAATAAAAAAATTAAAAATAAAATACATAAAATATTAAACTAAAAAAATAGTTTAAGGTTAAAAGGATAGAACCATAAATTAAATTAGTAAGGATAATTTAGTACTTTTATAATTCTTAGACACCCCTTACCCTTTGCTTTGGATGGGTATGAATAAGTAGCCCAAATATTTTTCTTCAAACCCCTAAATTCGCCTAGTTACTTTATATAGGCTATAAATAATAAATGTATACGCAATATTTAAGAAAAGCCTATATTTAACCCATGGTTGACATGACAATATACAGGTATCGGAGTAAGCTTGGTTATAATATTTTTGGTAGCAATGAGCTATTGGATGTACATTAGATTTTGAGAGGAGAAATCAAATGAAACTGAAGCAGAAGCATTTCACAAGAAATGGTGGTTTGTTGTTAAATCAAAAGATCACTTCAAATGAAGGTGGAGTTGAAAGGGCTCCCAAAATCTTTGAAGCCGAAGAGCTAGAGAGGACAACAGATAACTTCAACCCAGGTAGAATCGTCGAAAAAGGAGGCTTTGGTACCGTGTTTAAAGGCATGTTATCGAATGGTGAAATAGTAGCCATTAAGAAATCTACATTGGTGGACGAACCCAAGTTGGACAGTTCATTAACGAGGTTGCTATTCTTTCGCAAATCAATCACAGGCACATTGTGAAATTATTGGGTTGTTGTTTAGAGACCCAAGTTCCCCTGTTGGTATATGAGTTTGTCCCTAACGGAACACTCTCACACCATCTACATGAAGGGGAGGGTGATAATGAGTCGTTCCTTTCATGGAAGGATCATGTAAGAATCGCATCTGAGGTAGCAGGAGCACTTGCATATTTAAACTCGGACGCTTTCATGCCAATCTTTCACAGAGATATAAAATCTATCAATGTACTATTGGATGAAAAATAAAAGCTAAAGTCTCTGACTTCGGAATTTCTAGATCAGCACATATAGATATGCAACCCACTTGACCACACTTGTGCAAGGAACCTTTGGTTATTTAGACCCTGAATACTTTCATTCAGGCCAGTTCACAGATAAGAGTGATGTCTTAGCTTTGGAATAGTTCTTGTGGAGCTCTTAACCGGATAGATGGCAATTTCTAAAATCAGAGAAGAAGAAGATAAGGGTTTAGCATTATATTTCATAAAATTACTGAAAGAAAACCGTCTGTCAGAAATATTAGATGCTCGAGTTGTTAGTGAAGGAGACCCAAATGATATTTTGGTTGTCGGTAAACTTGAAGTATGTCGGAAAGAAAAGGCCGACCATGAAAGAAGTATCACTAAGTTTTGGGTCGCTGCATGACAAGCTTTCAAAAGATTCAGCATAGAAGGTCCAGCATAATAAATAAATTACTTATAGTCGGATTGTTCAGCATTCAGCTAGCAGCCCTTGTTGAATTGCATTCTGTTTGTTGCTGTTGATATGTTAACTTTTAGAAACTAAATAGGTTTGTGACTACTGTGCGTAGCCTGCAAATCAGATGTAGTAACAACAAAATCTAATTGTTCATCACAAGTTCACAACTGAGAATAACTACAGACAATTACCACCAGGTCCTCCAAACGACATACATAATCCCAAGGGCTTGTAAAGATACCCGTTAAAATGAAGATCATAGCAATCTCTATCTTGTGTTTTTTTTCAGTACTTTGGAAGTGTCAAAGTCGATAGTGTCGCCAGTCACTGACCTTCATTTGTATCATAAAAGCAGCTTTGCTATAATCTTTGTCAGGAAAATTTCCATTTCCCATCGGCGGGATTGGGCTGTTAGAATTTTCACCTGCTTCTCCACCGTATCTGACAACTGAAGCATTGTCTAGACGAGGGAATATTTCCTTTGGCCAATAACCAATCACTGTATTGTCATTTCCCAATAGCCACCAGTTACCACTAACTGGATTCTGTCATCAAATATGCATTGGAACGGCAACATTAGAAAATTCATGAAATGCCTGTGTAATGAAAATAGCTAGAATGAGTTTCAACCCTACCCGGTTTATCGTAACATTTGTGAGATGTTGTGTTCTTCCGTATTCAGAAATGTTGTCTAAAGCGTCACCAAGAGCAATGGTAGAGTGCACTTGCACAAAACCTGGGCAATTCACATTGAAGCAACCTGTCGTCCTATATCCATCTGCCTGTGATTGAGAAACATTGTTAGCGGATTGAGATTACATAAGCCATTTCAAGTAGATACAGAAAGAATTGAACATAGGTATTTACTCCATGTAATGAATTAGAAAAACTACAAAATCGTACCGTCCAATAACTGAATATCCGAGTGCGATTGTCACTGTATAATCCAGGGTATACCTAATAGTTTTAACATTTTTTAAATAAATTTTTAAGCTCAGGCAAAACTAACTAAATTTTTCAAAATTGGTAAAGGAGAATTACCGTCCAACCAAATTCTATGCTATTTGTGTCTTCGTCTGGGCCATTTTGAATCCAAATTTAAGCAGTGCTGAATTGATCTTGTTGTACATTTGGGTTACACTGATAGAAGCTTTGGCACCAGAGTATTGTCTATTTTCAATAGATGGCTCAACAGATACAAACTAGAACAAGGTAAAAGAAGTAGTCGCTCGGTACGAGTTTCTCATTTCAGTATGACATTTTGCATTTACCAAGTCTTGTTTGGTAGTCCTGCGAATTGGAACTGTTCCTGAAGGGCACTTCTCACTATGAATCTCAAACATAGTCTTTGGGATCTTTGCATCATATAACGGTATTTCATTCTTGATTCCATTTACGACTAAACTTGGTTCCATCTATACACAGAAAGTAGCAATACTAAGTCCAATATCCATAATACAAACAAATAACAAAAGTGTTCGTCAGAACGCTTAAACAATACTGAAGTATAGCATGATAGCATTACCTGGAGCTTATGATTCTTAAGTAGCGGATGATCGAACGCTGGTTGTTTATAAATGTCTATGCAATCAAATATATCGCCAACTTTAGTCTGAATGGATTTGATAGGAGGCTTGTTGAGGATCTTGAGTTGTCTCTCGATTTCGTCATCACCGTTTTGTAATAACAATCTGTTAGCTTCCACTCCATCGAGACTTTGGTTGCTTAGAGACAATAAAATCACTACTGAAAACAATATAGTCACAGCCTGAACTTCCATATTGTTCGAAACCAAATTTGAAATGAAATTTTGTGTACCAATTTTCTATTGAAATATAGTTTCAAGATCTCTAGTTAAATTTGTCATTGCTGTTACCTTTTATTGGTTTTAATAGGATTAAGTCTTAATTGCATTTAGGATTTATTAGGCAAGAGATCATTGCATTAATCTGATACAACATTATGACTTCATAAACCCTTTTTGACTAATCAGGCAAAAAAATCTTTTGAGATTTGCAATGAAGTCTTATAGAAATAAGATTTCTAAAAGTGCAGCAATGCACGTATTTTCATTTAGGTTCTGATTTGGGTCTCTAACGGATAGTGCGGAGTCCGATTGTGTGTACAAGACTTGTACACGTAATATTTTAATCTCCATTTTTGATTTAGTTTAGAAAATTATATAACAGGGTTAAAATTTTAAAAATGAAGGATAATGGGATCATCAGTTAACTAATCAACCAATACGCACACAATTAAACTAGCATCAAGTCTGTCTTGTTAAATGAGGGCAACAACTAGTCTCTTCCGTCCAGTGGTTTAGGATAAATCTTCTTATATGGAAGATCTTGCTAATCCTAGGTGGTGATAACTCCAGACGCTGGAAACATCCAGACTCCAGAGGAATAAAGGTTCGTTCAAACAGTAATGACTTAAGAAGGAGCTTAAATAGAAAGCAGGAAATCTGTAGTGCAGAAAAGTCATTCGAATCCGATGGATTTGACTAGCAAGCAGTTCACTAGGCAGAACAAAATATCACCACTGCACTACCCTGAATCATCTGCAAGGGGTTAATTCATGAAACAGATATAATTGTCATTCCAAATGTTACAATACGATGTTCAAAACTTGTTTATTACCATCAAAGACAATATAATCAGTAGCCATTTCACGTTATCAGTAGTGTACGTGCGCGCAAGTTTGCTACCAAACCAAAAATAAAGAAAAGAAGTGCATGATCAAACAAAACCATAAAATAAAAGCCAACAGAGATAAAGATAAAACTGAGAAAGAGAGATTCGAAGTAGCGTATGCCATATATAGTGTTTATGTAGCCTCAGCAACTGGTAAATGCAGCTCAGTCAAGGACTTCATGAAATAGCTGGTCCCACACTTGGTGTTATCCGGCAAAGCACGAGCACCTAGAGAGAAGCCTGAAAGTTCAGCAGTTGATCCACGATTCATAGCATTCGAGAGAGGACTCAACCTGTCTCTACATTCAACTGGCCTTGCACGTGATTCGGAGTGGCCCCCGCTATGCTTATGGTGGTGGTGGTGATGCTTTTTGTGAGTATCGCTGCTACTGCTGCTGCTGCTGCTACGTGACGAAGATTTTCCTCCCTTGTGTTTGTGCTTGCTGCTGCTGCTGCTGCTCTTCCTGCTAGATCTAGAAGATCGGTGATGGCCGTGACCACCCTTCACTGAATGCGACACTAATGTCACAGGTGGGTCATATACATCGTGAGCCCAAGTCACTGTCAGTTTCTTCTGAGGCATTCCATATTTCACGCGACCACCTTTCAAGGCCGATTTTAAAGGAATCTACGAAGAGAAAAACAAAAAAGACAACAAAAGTGTACATTACAAACATACTCAATTGCTTAAAAACCTGCCACGCAATAACTTTTTCACATGATGCAGGAAATTTTTAGCAAATATATGATTCCCCTGTGATAGACAGACACAACTGGAGTGTCCTAAAACATAAATGGCACAGCTAACACTAAGAAGGTCATATAGATGTTGAATTAGAATTAGAAAACTCACAGGCAAAGACGTCGAGCGATTGTAAACTGGATTTTCACTAGCTTCGTGAGATCCATCATCAGGCATCTCTTTTTTGGAGCATGGAAATGTTGCCGACCTGTTCAAGGCACATACTTCACTGATATCATCTGAGCTTGTATCAGATTCTGATATCTCTTCGCGAGTGTCTTGCAGATGCAGTACATCAGAGAGTCCAGGTATTAGCTCTCCTAATATGTAGTCTTCAAAAGTACCATTTTCAGTAAACGTGCATCGCTTATTGTAATCTTCATGTAATTGGTCCGAGTCATGAAGGCTATTTAAATATTCTGAATCCGAGTCCTCACTAGGAGAAGAGTCTCCCATTGTAGAGAAAAACAAAGCTTCCACTAAACAAATCTGCAAAAAGAAAAATTCAAGTTCCCCAATTAGTTCTATGAGACGAACAATCCCAATGTTTATATTAACAGTTCAGCCATCTAAAATACCCAATCCTATGCATATTATGTAGCTAAAGCAAAGAATGGGCTATAGCTTGGGAGCTGAACGAGCTACAAAATTGCCACAAGTAGAAAATGGCATCTCAACAGAAGCTAGCGGAACTCTATCAATATTTCATATGAAAAAGCAGCTAATCATCAAACTAGCCCCTACTTTGAGTATTCTCAAAAATGACATCTAAAGCAACTAGTTCAAGTAGATTCAAAATAACTGTTTGTCACCTTATAAAAATTCAAGTTTCCCATTCCATGAGGAGATCGAAATGTTTATATTTCCAGTTCAGTAATCTAAAGAACCCAATCCTACGCATATTATGTAGCCACAGCAAAGAATCAGTTAGGATGGGAACTAAACAACAACAACAACAACTAAGCCTTTAGTCCCAAACAAGTTGGGGTAGGCTAGAATTGAAACCCTTGTCGAAATTTCCATAAACCAGCAGAAAAAATAGGATTGGGAGCTAAACAAGCTACAAAAATTACCACAAGTGTAAAATGGCATCTCAAAAAGATTTGGCAGAACCCTATCAATATTTCATATGAAAAGCAGCTGCTCATAAAAGTAGACCCTATTTATTTACATCGTTTTCCACGAGGCATCTAAATGAACACAAATTCTCATTTCTGACTAAGCAGCTCAAAATCTAAATGTTTCATAAGTTCTCTCCTGACTGAGATAGTGTCATCATCCTTCCATATCTTCCCTAGAAACCAACCAAAGTTTATTTTTTCCTCAATACCTCATAATTCACTCAAATAAACTTTCAACTAGCAACAAGAAACAATTTGCAAGCAGAACAATGAATGGTTACACAAAAAACTTAATTTGAGGACTCTACTTAGGAGGGCCATCTTCACATAATTGAATTTTATCTACGCTGATAGCTCAATTCATTAATTCACATCAAAAGCATGAAATTGAAAAATATAAGCAGATTCAACAAATTAACCTAAACCTGAAAAACATCATAATATCATCAAACAAATTCAATATAAAGGAATAGAAATATTACCTCAAATATAACTTAATTATCCTCAATAACCAGAAGCAAAGATCCACCGGCGACTAAACGAAACAACTAAGAAGAAAAATAAATCCAATAGAACCGTAACACCAAAACTTCAAATTCCCCCCAAAACCAAAGAGAGAAAACCGTGTAATTCCTCCTTCTATTAGCTAGATCTCAAGCTTGAATTCCTCGACAAACGCAATTCAAATGGCAGAGAATCCGAAAGAAGAAAAAGACGAACGAATAATAATAAACAAAAACTATTGAGCAGATTTAAAGGCCGAATGTTAACTAAGATTACCACGACGATTATGTTTAAGAAGATGAGAACATGAATTATTTGAAGGCGGTTTATCTAAAGAAGGTTTATTCATCTTTGTCATTCTTGTTTCACTACCGATTCTTCCAAATTCCATTAATCCTCCTCCGCAGCAAGACATAATGATTTAATCAAATTTTAGAATATTTATGTATTTTCAACACCCGATCTAATAGATCGGAATTGAGAGAATCAGCAATACCACCACCGCTTTTCTGCCGCTCAAGTCAGCCCATTACAAACACCAATTCACACACAAAAAAAAAAAAGAAATCAGATCTGATTCTAAAAAATTACAGAAAAACAACAAGAAAAATTTGATTCTGGTTAACCTAATTTTTGAGATTGAAAAAGATAAGAAAAATTTGGGGAGAAAATTGGGGGGTTTTCGATTGTGTTGGGAAAGTTAATCTCTTTGGCTATATATAAAAGTTTGACCTTTCCGAAAGAACACGGTGTGTACGGTAACTAATGGGATGATGACACATGGAGTGATAATAATTGGATGATGGAAAGATATTTAATTATCCTTACACCGTGGATCCGACTAGTATGGTCACTTTTCGCCCATGGATTATTTTATTCTTTTTTGGAATCCGACTAAGATTTAGTATAGGAGAATGGTTAAAGACTGGTATGAGTCGTGTTCGGGGTACATACAATCCTTTTACGATAATCTAGTCCCGTAAAAAAAATACTATCATATTTTTATTTTAATATAATATTTTATTAGGAAAGGCTTAATATTTTTTTGAATAAAAAATTTATAATGTTGAATACAGATGTATATTAGGTCGTACCCAGTATATTGATGGTCCAATACAGTATGATATAATACATAACCTAGCATAACACGATATAACATAGTAGCTTTATGTGATGGGTTGTGTCTAGTTATTTTATATCGTTTTAAACTGTTATGAAGGTAACAACAATATTATCATACTCTTATGAATGTTAACCATTAATGGTGTGAAAAATGCAATTATGATGCTATATGATATATTACATGAATGTGTATTTTATTTTGTTTCTTCGTTTGCTTAAAAATGATAACAGAGGAGCGACCAAATTATCGTAGCCAACCCATTATATTTGCATTTATTGCATTATTTATATATATGCATGCCATTAAATGATATTTGTGTGAGACCTAAAACACTAATACATGTTGCATGTTAAAAGATGTTTTTCCTGTAAAATGATCCACCTGAAAATCGTTTTGCATCAACAATGGTTTTGAAGATAGTAAAAAATGTCGAAATGAAATGGGGGAGGAAATTGAAATATATATGGTTAGAATCTTTATCATAATGTTGTTGTGGTTGTTCGAAAAACATTCACATGAAATATGACTAACTCGTATGTGTAATTAACTTAGATAAAATGATTTGAAAAAATATTCCTATAATATTGTATTTGCATTTTTATACGAGGACGAGGATCGGTGCTTTTAAGTGGTTGGTAATAACTTGTATGCACTTACCTCGGTATGGTAAGTGATTATCACTCTGATCATTTTTTACTAGACTCGGGATGTAAATCTACGGAAACACAACACACTATAGCAAAAGTTTGATGTTTTCAATTCACACATACAATAACAAGTCCACGGGCCTATTATTGTATCTAATGTTTTCAATAAATAAAACATTAAAAACAGGATAAATAAAAGAGTGTTTATTCTAATAAATTTGATATTTTATTTTTAATATATTAATTTATTTCGATAACAATACATGTGATATTTAAATATCTGAAAAATATTTTATTTCGAAAATATAAAATAAATGTGCGTGCACTGCAAAGCATGATATAACACGGTTATTTTTCTAAACAACGTACCCTTTAACATTACACAGTACAACATACATTAATTTCTGACACAGCACAACGCTGCACGTAACATATTAGACATGTGACTTTGTGGGTAGGGTTGTACTGAGCCTACATGTTACACCTCTATGGTTGAATGTGGTTAGTCGATGAATGATAAAATATCATAAATATGCCACACGTCTACCGACAGACCAATCAAGTAGCTTATGCTCTATCATTTTAAAATAAGAATCTTATGATATCACCGAATGTGTTACCATGTAAAAGAATTACATGATAACACACTATAATGATACAACAAGTGACGTATTTTCTATCGTTTTAATTGTTAATGGTGAAAAATGTAATTTTACTGCTATATAATATTATATATTTAAATTTTGTTTTTTCATAAATGGGTTGTTTAAAAAATTAATGATAATTGAGGAATGACCAAATTAATGTACCTACCCAACTAATACATGCACTTGTTACATTATTTACATATATATGCATGCTATTAAATGATATTTGTGTGAGACCAAAAACACTTGCATGTTAAGATGTTTTTCCCATAAAATGATCCATCCGAAAATCTTTAGGTATCGCAATGGTTGTGAAGATAGTAGAAAATGTCGGATGAAATGGGGGAGGAGATTGAAATATATTTTATTAATATATCTATCTTTGAAAATTTCTCTCAATCATTTATAAATCATCCGTATACAATACTCCAACTACACCTTTTTATGAAAACAAAAATAACAAATGGCATTACATAAAAGCATGGGTTTTCCTCTGTAAACCTGTCTCTTTAGGGGTTAGGCTTTAAAGATTCAGAAAAAATGAACCTTGTCGTGATTGCTAAACTTGCATGGAGACTAGCTTCAAATAAAAACTCTCTTTCAACCTCCTTACGAAAATCCAAATATTTCAGAACTCAAACCTTTTACATGCCAAAAAGAACTACAATGCTTCTTGGATATGGAAGTGCATTCTCAAAGGTATTAATCTAATACAAAAACATAGTTGCTGGAAGTGGGGGATGGGAACCTAGTAAATGTTTGGGGGATGGGAACCTAGTAAATGTATAGAGGGTAGTTTGCTGAACTAACTAAGAAAAAAACAAAACTCTTTAACACTTGTTTCTGAGTTAATTGACTCAGAAACAAAGAAGTGGAATTTGGAAAAAATTAAAATTAGTTTTACTGCTATCATAGCTAATAAAATCTTCAATATCATACTTTGCACTAATGCTTTGGTTTCTCTGCATGAAGGCAAGCTAAGGTGGTTGCAAACTAAAAATAGGTTTTTTATTGTTAAATCTCTGTATGATAAGTTGCATAATCATGAAGTTCTATACCTCGTAACCATATAACTATATTTTGGAAAAAAAATTTGGAAGCTTAATGTGTCCCAGAGAATCAAAATCTTTCTGTGGAATTGTATTCATAATGTCCTTCATGTCAGAATGAATCTGTTTCATTTAACTTTTATATATGAAACAAAATGCATCTTTTGTGATCACCACAATGTAACTATTAAACATTTCTTTTTTGATTGCTATTATGCCAACACTATCTGGCAATTACCACCTCTGGCAGGTTTTCATTTTGATCTAATAACAGACTCACCACTTCTAGAACACTATTCAAAGTGGATTGCAGGAACCAGCAACCAAACAGTAATTGAAGTAGTAGCCACCAAATGCTGGCTAATATGAAAGAAGAGGTGCATGAATCTTTTTCAGGATAAATCTAAAACAACTCTTCAAACCTCAATAGCTATATAGAGACATCTGTGTTATTGGTCTCCTCCTACTTATGACAGAAATGATACTCAACAGAAGCAACAAAGAAATGGCAAAGCAATAACAAAGACAAAAAAATGGACCCCACCTAACATGCAATAAAAAAAAATTAAAATTTTGATGCTTCGTGGAAAAATACTAACAATGATAGCACATAGGTAATTTCAGGCTATGGACTAATACTTAGAAGTGATACAGGTACATCTTTCAAAGCTGGAGATGGGAACTTCTATGCATCCGTCTAAGAAGAGGCAGAAGCACTAGCCTTGATAGAGACTGCAAGATGGGAAGAAACAATATGCATCAATGATTTTTGGGTTGAGGGTGATTGCCAGAGAGTTACATTTTGCAGAAGGGAAATGAAGCACACTCAGTTGAAGAAATAAAGTTGTTCTCATGGAAGGTATGTGGATTTTAAAAACTTGTGGAAATTTTCTGGCATTTCTTTTTATTTATAGGGAAGGGAATATAATTGCAGACCAACTTGCAAAGGATGCAAGAAAAAATAGGTTCCACAAACAACAATGGAATATTATGCACGATTTTATTTTGTTTTATCTTTTAAAACACAGAAAGGAGGCACCAGCTGAAAATGGTGCCCAATATCCAATCTGTGTAACTGTTAATAGGACTCTGTTGGGGAATGATCATATTCCAGGTGATAGATACATTTTTATGTCTAATTTGTTCATAATTCTCTGTATTATTAGTGCTCGATTTTGTACTTATTGTGTGATTTTATGTGGTTGTAGGTATTTTTGGGAAATAAACATTTGTGGAAAAATCATCTCAAAAAATGATAAAAATACCCGAGAAAAATTACTAAAGTAACCCAAGGAAAGTTGTTAAAGGCATCCCACTGTTGGATAGGGGCACCCCTTTCCATTCGTTTGAAAACAAAAAGCGGGAATTTTTCTATTACACGTGAAAGTTACCTGATTTGTTGGGTATCGATTTTTATGGGATTTTGAAGTATCTGAATCATCATAAAGTGTTTGAGAACATCAACAAGACTCGAACACATCAATTAGAGGGTTTGTCGTCGTGAAACACGGTTGGAAAATTCATATCATGGCCGAAAAAGAAAATATTCTCTGTTTTGGAATAACGAGAATTATAGTTTGTTTTGGATTGATCTTTGAGTCCTTATCGATCCAGGAGTACTAGTTAGGGTTTACTAAACCTATAAATAGCAGAGAGTGGGGGAGGCTCGACCGGAAATTTAAGGGAAGATTTCTTTTAGAGATTTCTTGATCCTGTTGGGTATAAAAAGGGTTGTTTGAGTCACAAAAGAGGTGAGGGAGGTTGGGTCATGCTCAGGAGGCCAACAGAAGGAGAAAAAAATCATCACAGGAAAAAGTGTTCTGCTGCTGCTGAAAAATACGAAGAACAGAAAAAAAGTCAACGATTTCTTCAACCGTTTTGCAACGTTTATTTTAAGCTATGCAATATTTATCTTCAGCTGCAACGGTTTCTTCAACCCATCTGCAACGGATATCTTAACAATTGCAACATTTATCTTCAGCTGAAAACACTTTTCTTCTGTAACAGTGAGAACAGTGGTTTGTAACGTTGTTACACCGTTGCGAACCATCTGAGTTATTATTTATTTTATTTTTTTACACACTTTTGATCCATGAATAATTGTTTTGAGAATGTGTACATCATGAGGAGCTAAACCCAACCACTAGGATAATGGAGAAAGTCATATTTCGTGAATGAATGGTAACCATTTTGGATTCTTAATGACTTTTGCATTGATTTTTAATTGATTTATGATTTTTCTTAATTAGTTGTGATTTTTTTATGGTGTATGCTGGGACTTAAGATCTTTTGATGCGTCATGCTTGTGATTTACAGTTAATGTTTTAGAAATCTACTCTTGGCAAAGAAACAGAGTCGATAAAAGAGCTATAATTGCTAAAGAATCATTATATAAATTAATCGTAAGTGATTTTGGTGGAATCCTGAGTTCCAGTTCTTCCAAATATTGTTAAATCTTGTACTTATTTTCTAGTTTAATTCAGAATTATGTCTAAAATGAATCCTCACAAGTCTCAGCGAATGAACATATTTTTACCACTTTTCTAAAATGTTCATCAGGCTTAAAACCGGAATAAAAATCACCAACGAGTATGTTTATCTTTTTGTATTTTGTTTTTCTTATATATCAGATCAAATTCACATAAAAAACAATGGTCCCCGTATTAATTATTGAGTTTTAAACTTGAATTGTAACATGCAGCATGTCGATTGTTCTGCTTGACACATAAAGTTCTAAACTTTTGTTTTGGAATGGAGAAACATGGGCCCGTCAAGAGTCATTATATACCAGATTGGATTAATTGGAAATAGTTCCTAGATCTTTTACTATATCTTGGAACGTGTAAGCTTTGAAAGCTCAAAAATGCAAGCACCGTCCCTTTTAACTTTTCAATTCTTACTGCGTAAATTACTAGAAAATAGAGGTTTGATTGTTGAAAGCTAATCACTGCGACTTTGACATTGTGAGGAAACCAAAATGTGACTGATTAAGGATATACCTCACGTTATGCTTTGCCCATCACATACGCAATGCTTAATTTGCTCACAAAACAATATACGAGATCGTAATCATATAAGCTTTTCTTCTCCACTTATTATTTTCCGAGGTGAGATTCCAACAACTATCTATTTTAATTCAAATTGGATAACCATATCGGGAAAATAATCTATCTGATAAGCTAAATGCAGTGATGACTGTGATGTTATACCTAAACCAAATATTTTAACCTTCGAGTACGTAGACATTTAACAAACTTGAATATGGACTAGGACAGGATAGAGTATCTAGGATATCCGATTGCAGTTCACCTTCTATATGTAAAGGCAGGTTCGATTAAAAACAAACCCAAATCTGAAATTCATGTGATACTGAAGGTTTACATTTTTTATATATTTTTTTAGAGTATTAGAACGTGGAAAAAATTATATATACATATAGATAGGTTTTATTTAGACTTTTTATGTATAAATTTTATACATATAGTATATATAGGAACTCATAGCTAATAAATTATCTCAAATAATATATGGGTTTAAACTTAGGCTAACCACTATCCTTCATATTTAAGATTTACAAAGCAAAAACAACTGTGTTTTGTTATTATTTAAGGTAGCGTTCAAATACTTGCTTGAACGTGATCTTGAATTAACTATGGTGCGCCCAATGGTTTGACGTAAGGAAAAATCACTTTTTACCTCCAACCATTGGGTGTATCAAATATAATCTACCAGATTTAATTTGATGAGTTAAAATCTGACGGATCATCTATTTTACACCTAATGATTGGGCGCATCAATCCTGAACCATCAGATTTAACTTTATAAGTTAAATCTAACGGTTTATCTATTTGCGGTAAACGATCTAGCACAATGCGACAAGCGATTTGGCACAACAATGGAATAACCGTAGTGATAAGAACTTGTTCAATCCGACGTGTAAGAGAAGTTGAATCTTGAACCTTGTTTCCATTGTCGTTAGCCTTAGAATCTCTAGTTTGATAAAATCTTAACCGTTTAAATAATTACTTTAAAAAAATGGAGAATCTAACTAAAAATCTAGTTAAAATTTTCGCTAAAACTTTTTTATTTAGTATGACACCCCTCTTATTTTATAGAACCTTCTATTAAATATGAATTTATATTAGACAAAATTTTAAAATCCTATATATTATTAAAAAATAAAATTTTCATCCTCTATTAAATATGTTGTTAATGAAAAGGTAAATGCGATGCTTTTCGTGTACCTACCTAAAAATAAATTCAGTCCTTTGCTTATATGCACATCAGCGTATGAATTCGGCTATACACTTTGATTATGACTTGACAAAACTCGCATCTGGGGCGTATACACGTGTTACAGACACATAATTGAATTGTCTAGCCAATTCAAACACAACATACTATAATTGACAGCAGAAAAAGTTGACCGAGCTCGAGATATTATTTTTCGTTTTTGTTTTTTTTGATCGGTGAATATGCTATAGCTCGAGATGAAATTCAGTCCCAAATTTTTAAGAGAGACGTTCGAAATTCAGGTTTCTGGTAAACCAATATGTTATAGCGAGTCTGATCTTTTACAATTGTTTTGGCTATTGAGAAAGACTTGTTATCTAAGGCCCAATGGTTCCTTTCCTTCTATTGAGAGAGACCTAGGCTAACACACTAAATCAGCCAGAAAAGAATTATAAATGATAAATTTATATAATGGACTTGATGGGCCCACCCGCGTTTTAACCCAAATTAACCCTCTCGTATATTTCGTTTGTTTCTTCATAAAATGGTTTGCTTAGAAAATAACGATAATAGAAGAATGACCAAATTATTGTACCCAACCCATTAAACCTGCGTTTAGAGGTGTAAAAAACGTATGGGTTCACCACAATACTTTCCACGGAGGCACAATACAACACCCTAAGTTAATATTAGTGTCATGTGTGTCAGATCACGTGATATATTATGTTGTGTTCTAATTGTAACATATCTCACGTGATATATTGTATTGTGTTCTAATTGAAACATATTGTGTTGTATCGTATACGTATTGGTACAATACATTTTATACCTCTACTTGCACTTATTATATTTTTTTATATATATGCATGTAATTAATTGATATTTGTGTGAGACCTAAGATGCAGGTATGTTGCATGTCAAGATGTTTTGCCTGTAAGATGATCCATCCGAAAATCCTTAGGTATCAGCAATGGTTGTGAAGATAGTAAAAAAAAGTCAAAATAAAATGGGGGAGGAAATTGAAATATATTTGATCATCATATCTATCTTTGAAAATTACTCTCAATCACTTATAAATCATTGGTAGATTACACTTCATCAACAAGTTTCTCAACAATGCTCTCCATATTAATTTCTAAGTTTTAAATTTGAGTTGTCATAGAGAGCATGGTGATTGTTCTATTTGGCACATAAAGTTTTAAGCTTTTGTTTTGGAATGGAGAAACATTGGCATTGTCAAATTTCATTGTACTAGATTGGATTGGAAATGGTTCTGAGATTTGTTTGACGGTATTTTGGAATATGCGTATTTTGGAATATGTATATGCTTGGAAGGCTCAAAAATGCAAGCAACAGTAGGTACCATTTAACTTGATTTTTTTTATGATTATGATTTTTGGGTAACTTTTATTTCTTTTTGAAAATGATGGAAACCCTTTAATTTTAATTCTTTACTACGAAAATTCCAAGAAAACTGAGGTTTCATTGTTGAAAGCTAATCTCGGCGACTTTGACATTGTGAGGAAACCAAAATGTGACAGATTAAGGATATGCCTCATGTTATGCTTTGCCCCATCACCTACACAATGCTTAATTTGCTGACAGAAATAATGTACGAGTTCGTAAGTCATATAAGCTTCTTCTCCACATATTAATTTCCGATGTGAGATTGCAACAACTATCTATTTTAATTCAAATCGGATAACCATATTGAGAAAAACATCAATCTTATAAGTTAAACAAAAATAAATTTGTCTATATTCTGATAACATCGCATGCAGTGATGACTGTGATGTTATACCAAAAGCAAATATTTTAACATTCGAGTACGTAGACATTTAACAAACTTGAATATGGACTAGGAAAGGTTAGAGTATCCGGCTTGCCATCCTTATCCTTTGCAGTTCACCTTATAGAAGTGTAAAGGCAGGTTCAATTAAAAACAAACCAAGACTGCATTTTTGGTTTAGGTAATAAAACCAAACCTACGGAGCTTTTGCTTATGAAACAAAATGCTCTGTAACGCAATAAAATTTGTTGCATAACGGGTAGCAGCAGGGCGAATAATTTCAGTCAAACCAGTTCTTTTCCGCAATAAAGCTAATACATATATATGATTGTACATATACTTTGTTACCTGCGATGCTTTCTTCACGATATCATTAATATGAGTTAGCTCTCCAAAATCCTTTAAGATCAAATTGATAGAGTGTGCAGCACATAGTGACCAATACATATTAGGCAATGCTTCTTGTAACAATTTTCCAGCAAGTGCATAATGCTAGCATTATCTGTCACCTACAATTTCAACAATTTCTTTAAGCAAATTGAAAAGGTTTTCTCCCGTCTTCACCATGTCAGAAGCATCAACTGATTTTAAGAAAACAGTTCTCTTTGGACAATCAACTAAAAAGTTAATTAAACTTCGGTTACTTGTATCTTTCAACCATCTGCCATAATAGGGCAAGCTGTATCTGCCCAAAATCTTCAGAAACTTTCAACGAATAATTGCACTTCTTTAACGCTAGCTCTTAACAAATGAGTACGAATATCATCATATGAAGGGGCCTTGTATCCTGGACAATTGCAGCCACTGAATCTAACATCCACTGAAAATAATATGAATTAATCGCATTAAATGGGATGCAAGCAAGTAGCAACAACCAAATCTGCTTTACTTCTTTGCTCGCGAGCACACTTCTTATAGACGGTTGAGAACCAGGAGTAGTTCGAGGTGCAAAATATGCACCTATAAATGTGCTTTTCTGGTTAGCTACTGTTGCTGCCCTCTTACTACCTCCATTTCTTGCTGTTATGGGAATAGAAGTTTGCCTTTTCATTTGAACTTCTTCAATCTCCTGAGCTTCATTATCATCTTGATGTTGCGCATCATTGTCATCGATGCCAAGCTCATTGTCAGTCTCAACTTCTCTTTGTCGCTTCTTTGTGGCTGATTCTTTCAATGACTCTAGCATTCTATATCGAACATCTTGATTTACTTTTGTACATGGTGTAACTTCCCATCTTTTCCCAGCAAGATGTTTCTTAATCCTATTAATTCCCCCACCTGTAAACTTTCTCCAACAAAGTGTACATGATATGAATTTTCCTTTCTTAGTCACTGGATCCTTCTCTTCCCTTGCATACTTCCAAGCAATATCTGATTTGCCTCTTATTGAACTCGTTTCAGACTCTGGTGGCGTATTATGCGACGGTTGTGAATCAGAAGATGCCATGTAAGTATGGAATACTGCAACACAAATTAAGATATGTATAAGTACTAAGTAGTGATCTACTGCAAAAACTACAATCAAAACTGAAAAAGCAAACAGATAACTAGTCAAGCCATTGATTTCTGAATGGTTTACTCAGGTATTTACTTCACTCGGTACTGTGGAGGACAATTCTTCAAGTACAATTTAAACAGTTCAAATGATATCAGTTCACAATCACAAATCATAATTTCACATACCTTAGAAATTGAAGCAGCAGATGGCTCTTGTAGTTTTTAGATTTTCAGCTTTTGACTCTTTGAGACGGAAATTGGAATACTAAAAGCTTAACTGTTTTCTCCAAGACAATGCTTTGATTCCTTTGAATTGAAAAGCAAAAAAATATACTCTTTGGGTAATAAACTTCAATCTTTGGAAACAACTACCATTAAATTCTTCTCGATGCAATATGGAAGGAAGTCTGAATGTTTTCCTTTCCATTCGATTTGAGAAGATTCGGGATATAACAAAAAAAAAATTGTTGGGTATCTATGCAGTGTTCATTGATACCATCTGATAGTTCATCGGCAACATGGGCTGCCACCGTATAACTAAATGAAAAGCGTACTCCTTATTTAACATTAAATTTCATTAATTCACCTATAAATCACGGAAATAATCCCGTTAATTGCAGCTTAATAAGATATCCACGATATTAAGGGTAGTCGTAAAATGCATGAGTTGCTCATTCAGAGAGTATGGGGGTGGACAATGTTAGTAATGTAAGGTGGATGAGTCGTATGACACCAGTTGAAATGCTATGTAACTTTTTGAAAAAATGTAAGTCTTTGTTGTTGGCCAGGCTTTTTTCAAAATTTGATCAAATTGGAAGACAAATGATCATGACATTTCCAAATTGATTTGACAATCAAAGATTCACAACCCCAAATTGTTGATAAACCCTCCCTCTAGTAGGTTGAAAAGATCTGCAAGGTGCTCCATTCAAAAGCAATGAAATAGAAGATGTACTTATGCATTTCATGATCATGTCATACCATTCAGTAGCAAATCCTAACTTCTTAAGAATATCATAAGTAAAAGTTTTGATCTGGACATATCTAATTTTATAGCATAGCACCATATTTATTTTTTCGTTTTTTCATAGTGTCAAGCAATTCATGAACTATAACTATATTGTCTTGAATATGCCTCCCTCGCACAAAAGCTGCCTGAGAAGGGCAGATAATTACAGCAATGATTGGTTTCATAAGGTTAATCAAAATCTTTGTAATAATTTTATAAGCGGCATTACAAAGACTAATTGGCCGAAACTCACTAGGAGTAAATGAACATTTAGATTTAGGGATGAGAACTTGATAAGTAGTATTGATGCAGGGATCTAGTTCATGATGTGTGAAAAAATTTGGAACCAAATTAACAATATCTTTCTCAACAACATCCCAATAGATTTATAAAAATGAATTTGAAAACCTTCAGGCCCCTGGTGCTTTCCAAGAAGGCAATATGTAGAAAAAAAAAAAGAAAGATAAATTCATGGTAAAAGATTTAGCACATGATATTTAATTTTTCAACATAAATTAGCTACTCTCACTGCAACCACTTCTACTAATCTCCGGGATCCAAACCACCATTTCTTTTTCTTCAAAAGCAAAACAAAGAACAAACCCCAAAATCCTACTGCAAAACCCAAGGCAACGATAGCATACAACAACAGCTTCTCTTTTGCATCTTCTTTATGATCTTCATAGCCTTCACTTGGAGAATTAGCCTCACTAGCGTTACTTTTCTGATTACTCTCGCAAGTGTTATTTGTGTAAAAGTTACACAACAAACTGTTGTTGGCATAAGCCGAACCATCTCCGCTCAGTGTATCAAAGTGTGGATCTCTAGGGATCCTACCACTCAAGTTATTATGAGATAGGTTCAATTTCCCAAGAGAATTCATGGATGCTAGAGAGTATGGGATATCTCCGGATAATTTGTTGTAGCTAAAATCCAAAGATTCTAAACCACTCATGTTCCCAACACTCTTTGGGATAATACCGAAAAAGTGATTGTGTGATAGATTTAGGGACGAAAGCCCTTTCAGTAGACCAATTTCTTCTGGGATATGCCCCTCGAGAAGGTTACACGACAGATCGATTCCAGAACTGTAGGTATACAATTTCTCAAACTGCATCATGATCCCTTTGACCACCATCTGCAATTGAAAGTCTGTGATATCGCTTAAAGAATATCCGTCATTAGGTCTACTTCTCAGCATCATTAAGTTTCCTATTTTCCTAGGAATAAACCCGCTTAGATTGTTCTCTGATAAGTCTATTATTTGGAGTCCTTCTAAATGCATAATCTCTTCAGGGATTGACCCATTAAACTTATTTAACCTTAACGAAAGGATTTGTAGTTTGATTGAGTGAACCAAATGCAGTGGGTATTCTTCCTCCAAAGTGGTTATTTGCTAAGTTGAGAACTCTCAAGCTTGGAAGTTTACTGATGATGTTAAGAGGAGTACCATCGAGATTGTTGTCATTTAGTTGAAGATATGACAAGTATTCAAGTTGTCGAAGCTCAATCGGAACATTTCCTGTGAGATTGTTTCTGCCGAGGTTTAGAGATTGAAGATAAGTACAATACCCTATACTAGTAGGTATAATTCCGGATAAACTGTTGTTTGATAAATCTATATATTTAGGATTAATTTTTAAATCTTTTGAACATATGGAAAATGGAATCAAACCTGAAAATTCATTCCCAGCTAGATTAATGGTAGAAAAATTGGAAAGCTTTTTTCCATTTTATGTTGAGATTTCAGCCTTCAGTTTATTATTTGATACATCAAAAATAGACCAGTCACTGAAAGGAAGAAAAGGTAGTGGAGGAAGAGGACCATAAAGTTTGTTGTTGGACACATCGAATATAATTAAATTTTTAAGTTTGGATACACAAGGAGGGATAAGACCTGTTAGGTGATTATGAGAAAAATCCAACTCAGAAAGATGACTCATTTCACAGATGAAGGTAAGGAATAATCCTTTTAAATTGCATGATTGTAAATCCAAATACTCTAGTTTGAATTTAGAGAACAGATGGAAATTTTGATCTATAACTACAGTTAGCCTATTTGAGCTTAGATTTATAGAAGTTAGGTCTAGTTCGTTAATCAAAGTTATCAACGAAATGTTTCCCTCAATTGAGTTTTCATAAACATCAAAAACAGTAAGGTTTCGAAGCTTTGATATGCAGCCTGGTATGGTTCCTGTAATGTTATTCCTGAAGGCCTAGGATCTATTTGGAAAGAAAAAAATATTTTGATAACTTGAGCTTTGAGAGCTTTGTTTTTCTCCTGTATTGCTTTGTTTTGTTTTCTTTTTTTGCTTGATGAAAATGAACTACATGATACTCCCTTTTATAGATAGGAGATCACAAAATACAAAGAGACATTTTGACAAATCATAAAGATAGGATGGACTTTACAAATCTCTATGTGACTCTTTGACAACAACACAATGAACTTAGACAAATAAAAGTAATCCCAAGAGTGCTTGGATAAGAACTCAATTTATTATGCCAACATTGCCTCCCGTAAATTGAGTTTGCTCTTGACTCCCAATGCTTCAACATTCTTTGAAAATACGGGACCTCCAAGTGGCTTTGTGAAGATATCCGCAAGTTGCTCTTCACTTTTGCAATACTCAAGATTGAGTTCTTTTTCATGAACAAGCTCCCTTAAGAAATGGAAACGAAGACGAATGTGCTTTGTTCGCCCATGAAGAACTGGATCTTTTGAGATTGAAATAGCCGATTTATTATCACAAAAGAGTGTTGTAGGACCACTTTGCTTGAAATTCATACTTTCAAGAATTCCTCTCAACCAAATCGTTTGACATCCGGCGAAGGAACCTGCAATATACTCTGCTTCAGCAGTAGAAAGAGATACGATTGGTTGCTTCTTTGAACTCCAACAAATTGCTCCACTTCCGAGATTAAAAACATATCCGGAAGTACTTCTTGAATCATCAACACTTCCTCCATGATCACTATCTGTAAAACCAACAAGGTTGACAGGAATATTTTTCTCATAAAAGACACCATAGTCAATGGTTCCTTTTATATATCGAAGGATTCTTTTTGCCGCATCCAAATGATTTGAATATGGCTTTTCCAAAAACCTGCTGATCAAACTAACAGCAAACATGATGTCCGGACGAGTGGCGGTGAGATACATCAAGTTTCCAATCAAGCTTCGAAACATAGTTTTATTCACCAACTTTCCTTCTCCTTCTTTGCTCAACTTTAATCCTGTAATGCAAGGGGTTGTAACAGGATTTGAGTTCTCCATTCTGAATTTTTTAAGAATCTCGGCTGCATATTTTTCTTGAGAAATAAAAATTCCTCCTTTCGTTTGTTGCACATTTATGCCAAGGAAATGGTGCAACTCTCCCAAATCAGTCATTTCAAACTCCTTCTTCATAGAAGCTTTGAAATGTTCTAACATCTTAAGATCATCACCCGTGAAGATAAGATCATCAACATAAAGACTCACCACCATAAAACCTCCATTCGAATTTCTTTTGATATAAAGAGTGTGCTCAAAAGGACAACGCTCGAAACCATAATTCAGAAAATATTTATTGATTCGATCATACCATGCACGGGGTGATTGCTTCAAGCCGTAGAGAGCTTTCTTGAGTTTGTACACCTTTTCTTCCTCGCCTTTCTTCACGAATCCGGGTGGTTGTTCAAGATAAATTTCTTCTTGAAGAAAACCATTCAAGAAAGCCGACTTGACGTCCATTTGGTACAATTTCCATCCTCTTTGAGCAGCAAGAGAAATGATTAGGCGGATTGTTTCAAGTCTTGAAACCGGAGCAAATACTTCATTGAAGTCTTCACCTTCTTTTTGCTTGTATCCTTTAGCAACAAGCCTCGCCTTGTATTTGTTTACGGAACCATCAAGGTTGGTCTTTATTTTGTACACCCATTTCACACCAATAGAAGATTTGTGTGAAGGAAAAAGTGTAAGCTCCCACGTACCATTCTTCTCAATGGCATTGATCTCCTCTTTCATAGCTTGATTCCATTTTTCTTCTTTTGAGGCTTCCTCATAAGAAATTTGGTCTTCTCCTGCAAAGAATGCAAAGAAGATTTGATTTGGCTCGTCTATCTCTTCCGTCACATCATAAAGTTCTGTCAAGCTCCTTGTCTTTGTTGGTGGTGGTGATGGTGAATTTTCTGGGGATTCGTCATTTTCACCATCATTGGCCTCCTCTGATTTTGATTCATCTTCTTCATCATCAAGTAGAACCTGCCATGTTAGTGAATCTGACATTTTCGAAAAATCATAAGAGGATTTTTCATCAAAAACAACATCTCTGCTTATCACAATTTTCTTTGTTCGAGGATTGTAAAGCTTGTAAGCTTTTGTCCTCTCACTATAGCCAATGAAAACACATTTTTCAGATTTATCATCAAGCTTGGTTCTTGCAGCATCCGGAATATGTGAGTATGAAAGACAACCAAATGTTTTAAGATGTACCACATTTGGTTTCTTACCATACCACGCCTCATTTGGTGTAATACCCTCCAAGCTCTTTGTCAGTGACCGGTTGATCAAATAAACGGCACAAGAGACTGCTTCGGCCCAAAAATCAGATGGCATATTTTTCTTCTTTAGCATGCACCGAACCATGTCCATGATCGTCCGATTTTTCCGTTCGGCAATTCCATTTTGTTGAGGTGTATACCGCGCCGTCAATTCGTGTCTAATCCCATGGACTCGACAAAAATCTTCAAATAAAGAAGATAAGTATTATCCACCTCGATCACTTCTCAAATTCTTGATTTGAGAATCAGAAAATTTCTCGACACGAGACTTGAAATCTTTGAAGCAAGAGAAAGCTTCGGATTTTTCTTTCACAAAATACACCCAAACTTTTCTTGTGAAATCATCGATAAACAATAAGAAATATCGATTACCTCCGAGAGATGGAACTCGGAAAGGTCCGCAAAGGTCGGTATGAACGAGCTCCAGAGGTGACTTTGTCTTCCAATTCGATTTGGAAGGAAACGACTCTCGGTGTTGCTTTCCCAATTGACATTCTTCACAAACTTCGCCAATTGCATTGATATTCGGCAGTCCTTGGACAATTGCTTTGTTTGCCAACTCCTTTAGGCTTTGAAAATTGAGGTGCCCAAATCTGTCATGCCACAACTTTGAAACATCCTCTTTTGCAGTTAAGAAACAAGAAACATTCAAAATATCAAGTTTGAGTGGAAATAAATTATTAGAACTCAAACCGATATTTGCAACGGGTTGATTATTTTTCTTCATAATGCAAGTGTTGTCCACGAAACGGATATCAAATCCTTTCTTCAACAAGTGACCAACACTTAGCAAGTTGCTTTTCAATCCCGGCACGTAGAACACATCGGATATTTTCTCGGCTTTTCCGGCTTTTGTCTTGAAGGAAATTTCTCCAACACCTTCGATTTTGTAAGACTTCGCATCTCCAATTGTAACCTGCCCATGGTTAGCTTCAACAAGATTTGAAAATAAATTTTTGTTTCCCGTCATGTGTTTGCTAGCACCACTATCCAAGTACCAAGTGTTTCCAAAATCTCCATTGGAAGCAATTAGTAAAGTTTCTGAATTTTCGGCTTTATGCACATAGCCGACTTCTTGTTTCTTTTCAGGGTACTTCTCCCAACAGTCATTGGATTTGTGTCCCGGTTTGTGACAATAGTGACACTCAATGTAAGGTTTTTTACCTTTGTAAGTAGTATGACCTCGACCACGCCCTCTTTGAAAATTATTTTGGACGGATTTCTCCTCTTCCTTCGCCTCCTCATTTGAATTGGCTTGACCATGATTGTTGGACCAAGTTTTTCCGCCTCTCGTTTGTCCATGACCTCTACCTCGTCCACGACCACGGCCTCCCGAAGTTGAGGATTTTAATGCTTGATCGGAAGAAGAAATTTTAGGACTCCTTTTGAGTATTCTTGCTTCGTGTGCTTCCAATCTTCCTTGTAAATTCTCCAATGTCATCGAAGAGTAGTCTTGTGACTCTTCAATAGCCACAACAACATGATCGAACTTCTCGGGTAGACTTCGCATGATTTTCTCGACAACTCTTTGAGCTTCCATGATTTCGCCATTTATTGCCATTTGATTTACAAGAGAAGTGATTCTTGTAAAATATTCGACAATCTTCTCGCTTTCCGTCATCTCCAATTTTTCGAACTCGGCTCGTAAGGATTGCAAACGAACCTTTTTCACTTGATCTTTTCCAGAGTAAGTAGTTTGAAGAATCTTCCACGCTTCCTTCGAACTACTTGCCTTGGTTAGTCTTTCATAGATCGGAACTTCGATTGCTTGATAGATTTGGAAGAGAGCTTTGCTATCTTTTTGTCTCTCTTTTTTCAAAGTCTTCTTTTGTGCATCGGTCAATTGAGTTTCATCTCTTGGTGTTTCAACATCATCTTCTTCATCTCTTGGTGTTTCAACACCATCTTGAACGATACTCCAAAGATCTTGAGATTCAAGACATAGCTTCATTAAGTTGCTCCAATAATCGAATTTTTCTCCATTGAAACGAGGCATAAGAGAAACTGGATTGTTGGACATTTTAAACGAGGCTCTGATACCAATTTGAAGGCCTAGGATCTATTTGGAAAGAAAAAAATATTTTGATAACTTGAGCTTTGAGAGCTTTGCTCTTCTCCTGTATTGGTTTGTTTTGTTTTCTTTTTTTGCTTGATGAAAATGAACTACATGATACTCCCTTTTATAGATAGGAGATCACAAAATACAAAGAGACATTTTGACAAATCATAAAGATAGGATGGACTTTACAAATCTCTATGTGACTCTTTGACAACAACACAATGAACTTAGACAAATAAAAGTAATCCCAAGAGTGCTTGGATAAGAACTCAATTTATTATGCCAACAATTCCAACCTAAAGAAAGTACACGAAGATAAAACATATCGCAGATTGATTTGGGAATGGATCCTTGGAGTTCAGCACCCAAGTCGAGATAGGTTAGGAATTTCAGATTGGATATGGAGGAAGGTAAAGATCCTTGAATTGAAGAATAACTAGCATCAAGACTGACCAATAACGGTGCATTATTTGAAATTGAACTTGGAATTGATCCAAGTATATTAGTACGTGATATGGAAAGCCTTTGAAGCTTAGGCCATTGATGTTGAAACATCCTAGTTAGATCTGGACGAAGATTAGAATTACCAGTCACATCAAGCCTTGTAAGCTGAGGAAGATATGGTACTCCTGAACCTTCTAGTCCACACCAAGATAAGTCAAGAATAGAAAGTGAAGTTAAATTCACTAGTTGTACTAAGATTTGGAAATTGAGATCATAATTTCCTCCCAATTTGAGAGAAGATAGACGAGAAAGATTGTGAAACTCATGGGTAGAAAAAACTGTGTTAGATAGATTGCAATCAGTGAGATCAAGATCCCTTAGATTAGAATGATATGAAGAATGATATGATACAGATTCAGCAAATTTCTTTTGTGAAGATGTGGCCTTGTATAGATCCATACCACTCAACTTTAGTACTTGAAGGTTTGGTGACCCTCTCAACCATTTGATAGATGATGATCCTGAGCAAGAGGAGATAAGAATAAGATCATAGGTCATTAGAATAAAACCACAAGATAAATCGAGGTATTGTAGGGACGATAGATTTGTTAATTGTGCCGAAGCTGACGCGGAAAAGTTTGAGTAGGAAAGATCAAGATGCACGAGTTTGGTTAGTTCAAAAAATTAAAAGGGGATTTGCAATCCGTGAAAATTGTTGCAGGCAAGATCAACATACTCCAGATGATTAATGTTGATTAAGGGGAAGATAAGTTACCCTTTAATGCAGTATTTGGTGGTGGCATCATAAAGTCGGGATCTTCGTTATGACGAGCTTCAAGGACTGTGTTACGAAGGTTGATGGAGATGACACGAGATGTGTCACTGGAACATCCAATACCTTGCCATTCACAACAATTTCGGTATTTGTTGCCTTCTAACCAGGAAGCTAAACGATCCGCAGGGTCCTCCAACGAGTATTTGAAATCAAGGAGAGCTCTTCTGTCCTGTTCATGGCATCCATGACTAACTATTGGGATTTGGGCGATGCTGATTAATAAAAAAAGAGCAAGAAATGAAGATGAATAACAAGAAGACAAAATGAAGTTATTTGAGCACTACTCTTACTGAAGGAACTCATGGCTAATTTTTTGAACTTAACTTTATGAATGATATAGTAAATTGATGCTGACTACTGTGCAGACCAGCTTAGGTATAGGCTGCTATTTTAGCAATTCATTGCAGTATAAGCCTATGAAGTCCAAGTTGTTGAATTATCTCAAATCAATTTGGAATTTTCATTGGCATAGACTAGAGCTTGACTTGGAAAATCATTTGTTAGCTCTTTTTCCTTGTGCATGCCCCAGTATGGTGACGTTACGTAGCAATAGCGACCAATTGATTGATATATGTTTGGTGAAACTTGTTTTAGAGATATCATCTGAGATTTCCATGGAAGACTAATCTAACAAAGGGACAAACTGGGACTGGAACTCTCTTGAATTTTGTGGAGACTCCGTGTATCATTCAACTCTCTTAAGTCTTTGCAGACAAAAATATATAAAGTAGAGACCTCATTTATACTCAACCACAAAACATTTCGACGTATAAAATGGGGCATCTTTATTATTCTCCATGGCTCTCTAGCTACTCCCAATCCCCATCTTTTGAGCTTGATTTAGCTTTTCTTTAGTCTCGTGTCGTTAAAATTATATATATCAAGGATTTGAAGAGGTAAGTTTTCAACGAGTGCATAGATCATGTTAACTCGGATGTCCATTTGCGAATAAAACCTTCGAATCAGTATCATCTTGGAAGCCATAGTCGACTTCTTTTAAGTCGAGAAGCTGACTATAAAAGCCAACTGCAGCCATTTCGGCTCGTCTATAAAATTGGTGACCAATAATAACCCCTATGTATATGACAATAGAAGAAAAGAAAAAAATTAGTACATGCTTCAAATTTTACTGGTAATCTGTTTACAAACACCCAGACAGATTAATTATGTAGTATTGAAACAGACCTGGAAGGTCACCGAATCGTTTGCTAGGAAACAAAATGGCAATTTCATCTCGCATCTAACTGTTGAGATTAGTCTCACATTGTTGGAAAATTAAAGATACTGCACTAAGTCTTGGACAACCCTATCCTTGTAAGCCGGTTTTCGAGGTTAGTTATGCACATGGACTTCGATATGGTATCAGAGCAGGTAATTTGTGACGAGTCGTATATGACCGCACGTATTCCGCGTTACCCGATTGATTGTCCACGTATAAGACCCAACGAGGCTACACGTGAGGGCGCGTGTTGAGATTAGTCTCACATTGTTGGAAAACTAATGATCCTGCACTTTATAAGTCTTGGGCAACCCTAACCTTGTAAACCGGTTTTCGAGGTTAGTTAGGCCCATGGACTTCAATACTAACAAAACCAAAATTGAACCGGTATAATTTTGTCATCAAAAACTGAAAATCAAACGTATCAATATGATTAAGTTACCTGGGAGATTGGCTTCCTGCTGGGTCGATCATTACCCTCCTAAAATAACATTTAGCTTAAATAGTTAGGTAAAAAGTAAGACATCATTTGAAATGATAACACTTCGATAATATGATGTGGAAAGAAAAACACAGAACAGAAAATAATGTACCTCCAAGTAAAGTCGTTTATAAATATGATAAAACCGTTCTGTCGTTTCCAGTACCGCGGCAAGATCAGGATGTATGGTTTCTTCTGGTATAGATGATGAACTTTCTTCATTCATTGTATCATCGACCATTTTTGGGTTTATGACTCTGATGATTTTGAGAAGGGGGTATAATGAATGGCAGTAGTAGTGTATATGTATTAGGGTTTTAATATAAACGAGGAAGAGTGGGTTAGTGGGGGATAATGGCTGATTGATGAAGATATTATTTTTATTTCCGAA
>JAJJMC010017657.1:349716-403398 GCA_023531435.1 Papaver californicum
TATCTGCCAACAGCTCTTATTGAGCGAAGCCACTAGAGGTAGACCAAAATTGCAGTGATCTTTGAGAAATTTCATGACTATTTCTTAGGTTATTCTCCTACGGTTGATACTAGAAAGATCCGACTTGCAAATACTGCCGTAGATTGATTATAACAAAAAGAAAAAAGCGATGAAAAACTCGAGCTTGCCCAACTAAAATGAGGAGAGTTTTTTCTTTCCTTTTCGGTCGTTATTCTTTTGCTGCTGACGAAGATTTAAGCTTTTCTTGGAGACTTGAAGTTTGAGACTTCTTTGGCAATAGAATTCTGTCAATGTTTGGAGGAACTTCTCCGTGAAAATGGTAACACCTGCTACGCAGTTTCCTAGTTCCTTGTCGTTCCTTACTGCCACATCCCCGTGCCTTAGGATTATTCATTTATAGCTTGTATTGTTTGTGCCCTCTCAAGTGTGTTATATCCTTGAGAATCGATGGAGTGACACTTAAACCTACAAAATTGTGTCTTCTAAAAGATTTTTGTCAAGTAATCAAACTATATGGAGAAACAACGACAGACCCATCATGAATTTTTATGAATAATCAAGATTCTAATAAGCCCTAAATGATAAACCAACTGATACAAGCTCAAACCTATGTAAATAATGTGATTTGATAGAGTTCAATAAACATTTGCCATGATTTATAATCATAAGAAACTAAACTAAGCCAAACCCGGTCTGAATTGAGACTAAAATAACAAAATTAGCAGAAATTAAGAAGAATAGAATAACAAACGTCAGTTAAAAGGTATTCAAGAACAGCAGCAAGATAAACACATCGAGCACGACATCCTTTCTTGAATTACCTACCAACTTCACGAAACTGGTAACAGTAAACCAGCTTTACTGGATCTCTTGCTACTGCTTTCTTCTTTAAACACCTCCTTCTTTACTTTCCACCTCCATCCATACAGTTTGTAATTAACATAATGGAGTTTAAACGATCTAGAAACAAAAGGGAAATAATAACAAAAGATTAATGAATGAAAGAAAGAAAATGGAGTAATTAAATACCAAGTGCTCAACAGCTCCAAAAGATTGCTTTCTTTTTGCTGAAACTTTTCGACCGTCTTCGTCTTTACAAATGAGCTTGTCCCCTATAAAAAGACTGGGTTGTTTCTCTGCCAACACATTCACAACTGACAATACCACTTGAACTGATATAATCAAGTCAGAACTAAGCAACTCTACCACTAAAATCACAGTCCGACCACAGTATTGTTAGTTCTCTTCTATTTTCAGACAAAATACTCTTTTATTATGAGATTAAAGCAGGTTTACATCCTTTAACCAAATAAGACATCACTCCAACTGCACTGTCTTTCTTCTATATGTAGAGTTCTACCTTTCTTAGCAACATAGTCTGCCAATTAAACACAATTTTTACTTATGTACCCAAGAACAAAATTCACATTACTACCGTCACAATTAGTTTACTACTACATTCTCGACGAATAACCTTGCTTCTCCAGCTGGCAGGTGTCCACCATTGCATAACAATCTCCAACCACAATATCTTAGGTTCTCCCTAATTCCAGCAAACCATCTACAGCTTTCATGCAAGCAAGATTCTCAGCTATCAATACTCCGTCGATTCTCACAGAGCATCCTCTGATTCCTGTAACATAGCCCATACTCATGAGTTAAAATAATATTAATTGCATAATAACCAGTGTCCTTTACTAAAAGAGGCATCATATATTTTTAGAGTTTCATCACCATCTTCACTCTGATACTGCTGAAGATTAGTCCAACAACAGAAGTAGTGTTTCAGTTGGCATATTAATTTCTTTTTCACAACTTTCTAGTTGTTGTTGGGATTTGCAGAGATATGTTCAAACTAAGTAACTAGCATTTTTACACAATTTAATCAAACAAATAGGGTTTGCAGAGATATATTGAAAGACCACTCTGCGTATGTATTTCAACAAATTCCATTTGATGTGGCTAATAAGGTTAGACTTATCAAATTCAATTAATCTACAGCCCAGTCACGGGCATTACAAACCTGTCTGTTATTAACATGATGAGTTACACAAATCTTAAGCATCTTGGAAAATTTTCAATTTTAAATGCACATATTGGAATCTGTCTTTAATATAATTATGCAACACTTCCTTTAACCATTTTCTAACAGGGTGAATATCCAAAATCATTTTTCCAAACAAACATCCTTATCCTAGGGATAGCATAAAGACCCCTGATTTTATTCCTCCATAATAATAATGGTACCAAACTTAAGCCATTGTTCCTAGTTAAGAAAACATACACCAAATTAACTGTAAGACTGCGATCCTGTGCATCGTGCCATCTTATGCGATGTTGAAAAACATCATTTTCAGGCACATCTTTTCTATGAATGGTATATGCAGTATCAGCAGGAAATAGGCTATTAAGAAAGTTACTTTTCCACTGTCTAGCATTGTCTAAAAGGTCTCTACAAAGCCTTTTCAGTACCACTGTTAACAGAAGAGTCAAACTGTAATTTACTATCAGTTATGCAACACTCTTTTCAAATATTAATTTTGAGATCCATCATGAATCTTCCATATACCAATATCTTCACACATACTAGCCCAAATGCAGGACTTAAGAGTCCATTGGGATAATATAATGAGGAATTGTTTAGGAAAGTACTTACTAAGTTACTCCTTAAACCACATGTCTATTTCAAACACTTCAGTACTTTGAAGAGAGTGTAAAAGACGGTCAAATGCCCTCATAGCCTTCATACTTTCACATACTTATCCACATAACCCTGCAAAACAAAGTTGAGTAACATAAGGTTTAAGCAAACTACTTCGGGAAAAACTGTCTTACAAAATTGCTCCAATTAAAATGAGGTTAACCCTGTTACAAGTTTTAGGGTTTGGAAAAGGAGCAGAAACACGTAGCTGGCGGAGCATGTTAGAAGATGAAAAACAATCAGCTCTTTAGCTAAATCCTAACTTAGTAAGACTTTAACGGTTACAGTTTCCAACCTTTTGCATAAATTTGGCAAACAAAACAGTCAGGTTGCACAACCAACATAAGTTGCACGTAAAACCTTTTAGTAAATGAAAAAGATTACTGGGTGAGTTAGACATGTACCATCACAAGTTTTGTCAATTTCCGCTGCGAGGACTCCATGTATTGATTAATTTTTGCCTGTGACTTTGGAATCTGGTGCTTTTTCATAGCTCCTGATACCTTATCAACAGTTTTTTTGACAATTGTCTTGAATGCCTCCTTGCTCATGTTACCCTGACGCCATGACGGCTTTAGAACTTCTTTTACAAAATCCGCAAGGGCAACCCTAAAATGTTTCATTGATCGGGAATCCTTGCTGTTTTTGCTCTTCCCTGATGTTTCAACCTGACCAATCTCATCATCACCAGATGCAGTGTTTCCTGCATCAGCTGGATTCTCTGGGCTCCAATTCCCTTCTTCTGCAAGGTGAGGGCTCCCATTTTCAACGGCACCAACCTCTGCATCTATTGCTGTATCACCATACTCACCATCTCCAGGAGACATATTTGCAGCACTTGCACCCTGGACAGCCTGCCTACTTTTAGTTCTTTTAATTACTTCACTTCTACAGTCTCGTTCCCCAGTATTTCCTAGTTTTCCGTGTGTAGTTGAAGACGACTCAACACTCTCAAACAATGGCAGATTCTCGTTCCCCAGGACTTGGCCTCCAGATCTACTAGAATCCAAGGGAAAATCTGTCACTTTAGAATCAAAAGCATCAATACCTTGCCTACTTATTGATGCATTTGAACCAAGTGAATCATTGTTATTTCTGTAGTTGGACTCCATATCTTGCCTAAGAACTGAACTGAATCTGGAGTTTCCAGGAGTTTGTTCGAAAGTAGATGCATATGGATTGTGGTGCAATTTAGATGCTCCAGCAACAGATAATTGAGGCATTTTATAAGGCACTTCATGTGAGTAAGGCCTCATTACTGGCTGAAAGAACTCATTCCCTGACTGCATGGGTTGCTGTAAGAACTGTAGATGAAAAGCAGGATTCTGAAAGGCAGAATTTGAAGCTGGAGGCAAGGGGGTCCAAGTCGGCTGTGGTGGAACTGGGAATCGAGAATGTTGGTCCTGGAATGGAGCCTGATAAAGAGGAAGCCTCTCCATAGGGGCTAACTGACCATGAATGTTTGCAGTAGGTGGCATTGACATGTATGCCGCCGCATTAACACCTTGAGGAAAAGGAGGGGGACGGGGTAGTTGGGAAACATAAGAGTGGAAACCTGATGATGGAAAATTGGGTTGTTGGAATTCTTTAGAATCAGCAGGTTGAGGCGCAACATTCTGAAGTGGGAATGAGGAAGTTGCAGTAACCTGATGCACCTGTGTCTGGCTCATTGAAGCTGGGATCGGATATGGGTTAGATGGATGACCACAAAAAGGTTGGGAAGGCTGAGAAGGGAGAACTGAGACATCCACTAGGGACCGCTGAGAACTGGGAATATTAGTTTGGGGCGGTTGAACATTATTTGGAAACGAGGAATGTTCATTCTGAGAAACTACACCAGTCAGATGTTGGGCTTCTGAAACAATTTTTAGTTGCACCTGTAAGACCTCAGATGGCAGAGTCTCTAACGGTTGCCTACAAATCTCGTTCTCCTTAAGTTCAACACCAACCTCTTCTTGCGGAGCTTGTTTTACTATCACTCCAGTAATTGCTGCCTCGGAGTCCGATAGGTTTAGCCCAGCAGCTGACTGAACGGATCCACTTGAAGTAACTCGTCTTCCATCATCCAATACAGAACCCGAATTCGTATTCACAATCAAACGACAATCTTTTCTCATATCAACGCTGCTATAGGGTAACATCTCTTGGTTCTTGAATTCCTCCTTTAAAGAGGTGCCTTGTTCTACTGAAACTTGTGATAGTGGATTTTTGTCGCCCACGTTTGTGTTCACTACGATTTGTGAAACTCCATTGATATCACTGTTTTTTGGATTCTGTGGAGGCTCGAGATCCTGTTGATTTCTGCTCGTATTATGTTGAACTGGATCACCACTTGTTGAAGTGTGGTGTAGATATTTACAAGATGCTCCACGGTAGCATCTTCCTCGAAGGAAATCCATGCAATCTGGAGTCTGACCCCTATTATCCTGCCTTTTCTCACGAACATTCTTGCCTCTAAGCCTAAAATGAGGTGACCTGCTCCTGCTTCTTTGTCGCTTTGGAGTCCAGCTGAAACATAGCAAGAACTTCAGAGAACTGCCAATTGTAAAGCTTAAGATAACAGAAACGATGGCTACTCAGTGATAGTTTGCAGGCAAAATAAATTAGAGAAAAATTCAAGCTTCAAACAATGAAACGACCAAGAGAGATTGTACTAAAATCAAAGGTAACCTATACCTGCGAGATCGGTTTCTCTTATCCTTTCTCCTCCGTGGACTGCGACTCTTTCTTCTCCGTCTACTATGTGGAGATCCACTTCGGCTTCTGCTCCTGTTTCTGCTTCTGCTTCTGCTCCTGCTCCTGCTCCTTCTCCTGCTCCTGCTCCGGCTCCTGCCTCTTCTAGCACGCCTCCTGGAATAGCGTGCACCATCAGAGTCACTTTCACTCGCGTCTTCTCTAACCAGTCTCCCATACTGATCAACTTTCTTTAAGATGGGACACTTTTCCGTACTTCGTTTCCGAAGCTTATCACTATGACCACCAATATCGACATCACCTTGGATGTCATCCTTGAGCGTCAAACTATAAGATGTTTGCTCTCCAATATTATTATTCTGAAGTTTGACAGTTGTGTCTAATGAATCATAAGCCATGTCAGTCGCCTCTAACACTTGAAGTGATTCTTGTGAAATATTCGGCTTCCTAGAGAGCAGATCAATAGATAGTATGGAACCTGACTCAATGGAGGGCATAAACACCTCTTCCTTCGCAGAAATATTTTCACAGCCTACATCTGCATACAGTATGGTCATCTCATCTTCATGTGAACTTGTTTTACTTGCAGTAATTGATGGTGAAACCCTTACAGGACTGACGTCTTCAAAAGGCATACCGTCGTCATCTTCGGCAGAGTCATCAGAGGCATATTCTTGAAACAGTTTGAATAATGGGCTTCGGCTTTTAATAGGTGTACCTGAAGCCTCCTCACCACTGGCACAAGCATGTGAAACACTAGCCAGACTTAAATCTTCAGTGAGAGGAACAACCCGCTTCCGCTTTTGATAAGTGTACCTGAGGCCTCCTGCTGCTGACCCATAATCTTCAGCAGATGGTCTTTCATGCACGCATTTCTGATATTCTGGGAGAATTCTAGCATGTGAGTTTCAAAATGCAAAGCAAAGCTAACTTCCTCATGTACATGCAATAATTGGAGCTTGTCGTACAAGAGATACAAAATAACACCTTCAACTAACAATTAAAGCTGTTATGCCTAATGGTAAAATAAAAAAAAAATAACTGATGACCTGAGAATGAATCAAGCAGTGATGACAAAACACATTGCTGGTCATAAAGATCAGAAATAGTTGGCCAATTCTAACCAATAAAGAATATTACTGTTAACCAAGGCTATTCAAACAGGCCTATAGGTCAAGCAAGCAGTGAACTAGCAAATAAATCATGTGGATCCATGTTTGAAGAAGGACAACTCTGTAAAGATCAAAGCCCTAATCAATGAATTGAGACTGAATACTGCATCGGACATTCAAACTTTCAAGACTACCAAATCAATAATGTTTTTATATCCGGTCATAATATTTAAAAATAATGCTATAACATTCTAATTTTCAACTACTGTACTGCTAAACCAATATAACCTCATTCCTAAGAATAGGATGATAATGGTTCTGATATAAAATAAAAAAAATTGAAATAAAAAAGGGTCGTTTTAGTAAGAGATGAACTCTAAACATTTTGCTAGCAACTATGGTTTCACATGCACATGTTAGAAACTTAATAGTTTTATATTTTTGGCTTTCACTAACCATCTCTATGATTCTAGTAAATTTATGTTTTACTAATATATTTACTGCGAAGTTCATACTCAGATTGATCCATACAAACTTAGTCTTAAAAACATCATTTAAGTGAATTAATGATTTTTTCTTCCAATGAATGGAAGAATTTCAATAGACATTGCATGCCATGCACTAATACTGCTACAAATTATCTTAGCTTTAAAAAGTGGTTCTGTAACTTCTGTTTGCAATTTTTTATGTTTTGAGTTTTACAGTTCACAAGAAGATTCCAGTTATGACATTCAAATATCTCAGGAAGTTAGAGAATACGCTAGTGAATCTGAAAAACGATGTTATGAGTCTTCAAAACTAAGTTAACTAACACATGTTATAAATTATGCAGGACAAAAGTGAAGCTAGAAAATAGGTCAAACAACTTGAACCTCTTCCATCTGCAGCAAGTACTGAAGCCTCAGAACCAGATATCAAATGCGGATGTTCAGGCGATTGTTCTTTCACAAACGAGACCTCGTTGCTCTTGGAAACAGGATCTTTTAGCCCTTCAACTGAGTCAGAAACCCCTTGATCTTTGTCAGACTGATTCATATCATCTAGAAACATGTAGGAAAAAAGAAAGGAAAAGTTTCAGTTCAGGAAATAGAATACTAACATAGAATTCTTTTTAGTATCTAAATTTGAATGCATTAACAGCAAGTATCAATTGATGGAACCTTATCAAAATATACTTCAAGCGGTAAACAAGAATTTCAAGACTGGAACTGCATTAGCATACCAATAGAACTACACATTCAAATTGTTCATGATTTTGACATTCAGACACTTTGGTGTATCAGAAGGATATCACAAAAACTAAGAAACAATTAAGCCTAGCTGTGTGTTTATTTCAAAAATTACAACTTACACAAACAGGAATATAGACGAGGACCTACATAATGAAATAGCACATAATTGTTGACAAATTACTCTAACTCATGAACTCATTAATTTCACCATAACTGAGACCAAAGGTTCCTCTGAAACATCAGATTATGCACCTAAAAATAAGTTTAATTCTTCACCAACAAAATTCTAAAGAAGCATTTGGCTATGAATAGCCTTATTAGGTAATTGAGATTTGCACCATGAAAACTACTACAGAGTGCATAAAATGATTCAGGGCCCCAGCACAAAAGTACGGATGTATACAGGAAACTCAAATCTTTCACGACTATTAGTATAATTGCAGCTGCAGACTTGCCAATAGAAGAGGAAATGCTACTGCTTACACAAAGAAAGATGGAGTGCTTGACAAATTCTTTTACTAGATTCCAACAAATCAAGGGAAGAAACATGAGCTAAAGGACTAACCTTCCATCTCCATGTCGGAATCTTGAGCTGAATGAGCTGCATCTTCGATTTCTAAAGGCGCAGGCAATGAAATGGTCTTTTCAGACTGTTTATCCACTGCTAAATCCATACAACATTTACTTTTCATCCACTGAAAATACTCGTGAGCAATTGCTGCTTCACTTCCAGGCTCACCACCAAGTAAGAAAGCAAATTTAGGATTTCCACTTTCTCTTACACAAGCCATCTCTTCGAATGCAGGCCCATTTTTAGCAATATAATGACATAAAACTTCAATTTTCTGAACAATTTCTTGTTCAGCTGGTTTTCGTGGAGAAGGAGGAAGAAATCCTTTTACTTCCGAGACTTCCCCTTTATCTTCCTTGACACATCTATTTCCATCTTCAGCATTTCGACGATCATTACCACTAACCAAACCATTCTCATTTGACATGTCTGAACTAGCTGTAGAACTAGCCAAAACATTTGAAGTAGAATTACTTGGTGGTGGTGGTGGTGGTGGTGGAGGTGGTAACCCTGATGGTGGAACAGACACAGTCTCAAAAGGATTTTCATATGAAGAATGTACATGAAAAGAAGAAGTTACTGGAACAAAACCAGAAGATGGTAGTGGTGGTGGTGGTGGCAAAAACTGTCCATGTTGTGGAAGAGGAGGAGGAGGAAACTGTGTGGCTGTCCTATACAACATTTGCCCATGAGAAGATGGTAATGGTGTCACCCTAGGAGGTGGAGGTGGACCTGAAAGTGGTCTGGGCTGCCCAGGTGGACCGTGGTAATAAATAGGACCTCCATACTGAACTGCACGAGGTGCTGGAGCTGATGAAAACTGAGGTGGTGGTGGTGGTGGTGGTGGAGCACCACCTCCACCTTGATGGGAAGGAGGAGGAGGAGGCTGCATAGAGCTTTGCTGGGGATTAGGTCTGAACTGAGAACTACTAAAGTTTCCTTGATTATACATCAAAAACTTCAACCCCTAATTCATCAATATACTCTAATTAGGTCTAGAATCGCCATACATATTTCAAACATAATCAAATCAAACAGAATCATAAAAACACTATAAATTAGATGAAAATCTTACTTGTTGAGGTGGTGTATTGAATCATCTAATGAAGAACGAAGATCATTTGAATTGGTTTCTTAGGGTTTTCGACCGTGAGGATTTGGGGAGAGGAAAATAATTATAGGGGTCTTTTTTTTAATCCCTGTGGTGTGGTTTACTAACTGGGATTTGGGGGGGAGAAAGCGAGAGTGAAAATTGGATGACGAATATATTCCGTTTAGCTTTCAGAATTACCTGAAATACCAAGGATTTTTAAGGATCGGCCGATTCGATGAGAGGGGTATTGTTGTCTTATTAACTACGACTGAGTTAACAACTGTCAAGTATAAATGTAAATGGGCCTCTGTATGCTTTTATCGCCTACTATCATTCCTGGCCTCTGTATGCTTTTATCGCCTAATATCATTCTGTAAGTCTGAAGCAAAACCATTTTACTTCACAAAAATCAGATATTTTTTTATTTTTAAAAATTACCTCGATAACCTAAATTTTAATATTTTTATTTTTTAAAAGCTGATAAATAATTTCCCAATATATCTTCAAGTACTCTTTTACTTAAAAAAGATTTAAAAATAGAAAAACATGATTGTCAATCCCACTGTCATAGGGCAACTGTTGGTATGCCCTATGTTGAATCATGTCCCTTAGGTTGACTACTATGGACGTTCAATTCAAGATTCAACTTCTTTGTCATGTCAGATTGAATCAACTATTATCTACTATGGTGATTCAAGTGTTGTGCCCAACCGTTAGCCGTGTTGCGCCCAACCATTAGCCGTAAATAGATGAACCGTTAGATTTTAACTTATAAATTTGATAGTTCAGGATTGACGCATCCAACTATTGGGTGCAGATAGATGAGTCATTAGATTTTAACTCATCTAATTAAATCTGATGACTTATATTTGATGCGCCCAATGATTGGACATAAAAAATGATTTTTTCTTGCGCCAAACCATTAGGCACATCATAGTTGTTTCAAGATCTCGTTCAATCTAGTGCTTAAACACTAGCTTGAATCATGAGATTATTAGGCAACGGTTTTGAGAAGTTGAATCATCATCAGTTGAGTCTCACTACACCAAATCGACAATTTTGAGACATTTATATCCGTTGTTATGAATTTAAGAGACATATATAAGTGTTCCAAACCGTGCATCTGAAATCTTTGAAATGTTTTAAGATCTTTTTAAACGTCGCTTTAATTAATTACTGAAACTTTTTAAGTGAACCAATATTATTTTTCCAGCTAATTAAAGCGACGTACAAATCAATTCACTTATATCCATGTCAAATTTATTTATTTTTTTAAGAAAAAAAACTAATTTTACAATTGGGAATTCCCAAAATCAAATTTTCACAAACCTGAATACAGGTATCTAGCCTAGGTTACACGGACACATCTGGAAAGATGTCGTAACCGTGTCAGACACACGCGCATGACACTTCTTGACACGCGATGGACACGCCACATCATTTATCCCGTAAAAGTCGACATTGGACACTTTGTGGACACTAATTTGACACTTTCAGACACACAATACACTGTTCATATTGGTTTGGAAAATTAAAATAAACTAAATGTGGTACTAATTTATTCTCTTTCTAGCCAAAACCAAACATTATTCTCGAAAGACTTGATCAATATTTCATATTATTAATTTTATTTAATTAATATTCAAGATTTTAAAAATAAGAACAATTATTTTGTTGGGTAAAGTGTTGTAGAATTTTGTTTTTAATGGTGTGTATAATACATATATAATGTGTCCCAGTAACTCAAATTTTTGATATTTGACGTGTCCCTAACTGTGGCGTGTCAAAATTGTCAATAAGATGCTTAAAAGTTTCCATTTTATTTCTTTGAACTAAAGGAGGGACACCTAAGTACTTATCATCAAGACCCAATTTCTTAATTCTAATGATATTAACAATCTGAGTCTTAGTTCTAGGTTTAGTTTTTGGGATAAAAGTTATCCCTGACTTGTCAAAGTTAAAACCTTGACCAGAAAACTTATTAAATATCCCCAACATTAATTATAAGCTTTTAGCTCCTTTTATATTAGCCCCGGCAAACACAAGACAATCATCAACAAAAAATAAGTGGCTGACAAAAGGACATGATTTTCTTACCTTTATCCGTTAGGATTTTGCATCAATGAGCAATTTAGAAAGAACATCCATACAAATTATGAATAGATAAGGAGACAAGGGATCTCCCTGTCTAAGATCCCTTGTAGGATAATACACATCTCCAGGAGCACCATTAAGCAATATTAAAGTTGAAACAATACTAATACATTGTTCAATTAGCTTACATCAATGATCATGAAATCCTAATTTCCTCAAGATATTAATCAGAAATTATCACTCAATTCTGTCAAAAGATTTTGACATATCAAGCTTAATGGCCATAAGTCTAGACTTAGATCTCTTTTTTCTCATGGTATCTACCAATTCATGAGCTACAACTATATTGTATGAGATCTGCCTAGAAGAGATGAAGGCAGCTTGGTAGGACATAAACTTTTCCATAACAGTCTTTAGCCTGCTGGCTAAGAGTTTTGGTATAATTTATAACTCACATTACTTAGTCTTATAGGCATGAATCGGAAGCATTCTTAGGGGCATTATTAATTTTTGGGAATTAAATACACAAAATTATTATTCATTTGCTTAAGTAAAAAGCCAGAATGAAAAAAGCTTTTAACCATATCAATCGTTCAGCACCCACAATGTCCCACATCTGCTGGTAAAAACCAGGTGGGTAACCATCTGGACCAGGACTGGTCCAAGGCTGCATTTTCCAAACAATGTTTTTTTATCCCCTCATCAGAAGAAGTATGAATGAGATAAGCATTTTCATCATCAGAAATATAGGGTAGTAAAACATCTAAAGAGTTATTATCACAAGGATGGTAGATTTGCTAATTCTACTAAAATGGTCTTTGAGTTCATTAGTTATCATGCTTCTATCAATCATCCAAACACCTATACTATTCTGCAAACAGTCAATTTGAGTTCTTTTTTTTCTCTACTTAACTTTATCATGAAAATACTTAGTGTTTTTATCATTAAAAGTCAAGACATTCTCCTTAGCTATCTGCATATAATAATCTTGTTTAACGCTATACCAATATTTCAAAGACTCTTCAAGCCTAGGTATATTTCCAGAATTATCAGTAATATGCATATACAAATTAGTAGTAGTAATTTGGTGGTGAATTTTATTCATATGACATTGAAAGTTACCAAACGAATTCAAATTTCATTTTTTAAGAGCCATTTTCACATTAAACAAACATTTAGAATGCTTAAAAGCCCTAGAACAATTCACAGCAGTTCCCCATTTCTCAACAATAACATTTCTACAACTATTATCACTTAACCAATATCTATTAAACTTATGTGATTTTTTAGTGGGATTATCCTCCTTAGAACTGATTAATAAGATGGGAACATAATCACTACTTATACTAGGAAGATGATAGACTACGGCATTAGGAAAAAATTCAAGCCACCCTGAAATGGCCAAAGCCCTATCCATCCTTTCAAGAATGAGTGAATCACCACTTTCATGGTTACTCCAAGTATAGGGATTACCTATAAAATTTAGGCCATTAAGATCAAGATGGTCGAAGTGCCCTTTCACTTCATCCATTAGGCTTTGAGGAATCAAATTGCCACCAATTTTCTCATCCATCCTAATAATAAAGTTCAAGTCACCTAAAATCACCCAAGGACAGTGATATACCTAATTGCTAAGTCCTCTAGATACTCCAATTGGTTATCCCATCTTTCATCACTCAAGGCTCTATACATACAATTAAATAATGTAAGGCCACTACAAGAGTCCATATTGACTAACACAAATATAAAATTATGATTCATGTTAACAAGATCAATATGCACATCATATTTCCAGAGCATATAAAGACCACCAGAGGCCCCAACAAGATCAACATATAAATGGTTTATGTAATTATAATTATAAGTATAGATAGACATTTTTAGATTCATAGTTTTAGTTTTACACAGAAAGATAATATCATGATCATTAGCTCTGATGAGTTCTCCTAAACGTTATCTACATAGACATTTTTAGATTCATAGTTTTAGTTTTACACAGAAAGACAGTATCATGATCATTAGCTCTGATGAGTTCTCCTAAACGTTATCTGGTGTATTTATTTCCGAACCCCTGAACGTTCATGAAATTTTTTTCATCTTATAAATTGTTACATAAACCCAAATTAAAACACTCCCTAACCAAGAAATAAAATTTCAACCCAAAAACCAAATTAATCAATTGTTTATATTCAGATTAATTTATCCCATCCTTTTATTAAAAAGAAAATAAAAATAAAAATGATAAATAATTTATAATTATATCCTAAATAATCCGTTGTAACTCTGCAAAGTTAACAGAATAAAGCAACATAATTTATAACATGTAGAGCGTATGAGATAACAAAAATGCCGTTGATACAACTGAGCTAAATCACACTATTCTCTAATTTGTGCGCAGTTAAATATAAACTTAATCATTCCCATCTAGTAATCTAAAAATTTAAATTCTATGATCCTAATAAAAAATACTTTTTCGTTAAGTAAAATAATAAAAATATCTCAGTAGCTCGTTCTTCATTGGAAGTCAACACTTCCATTTGAGAATTATCCATAGAGCAAACATAATGAACCAACCCTTACTCACTTGCCTTATTGATTATCATAACTCAATTTACTCCAACATCTTACTATTTCTTTTTCATTTGAATTAAGAAGCTTAATTTTGTAATGTATTAATATTTTAATGGGAAGAAAGTTATTGTAGTTTTAAGACTTGGAAACGAAATGACTATACATAAAACAAAGGCATTTAAGGTATGTTAATTAGTAATCTGTCTCTTCATAGCTAAAGCATTTGATCAAGCCTGTATTATGTTTGTGATAAACAAAAAAGGTATGAAGTAATTAACACATGAATGCATGATTCTTAGCTCCAACTTTATTAATTACAGATGTACACCATTTTGTATGAAAAAAAAGAGAATTCATCGTCACTCTTTGAAATAATTATCTCATTTCAATAATATAGGAGGTGTCGTAACAGTTTAATTGGAGGTGCAGTACGGTCAAACTGAATAATTAAGGGCTGCATTGAAACATTGGATGTTTGATATGTACTGGATTATATGATATAACAATTACATTTAATTTCTATTATTTTTAAACGACTACATTAAGTGTTCACCGAATATTTAGAGGAAGTTTGGATAATAGAAACATAAGTTAATTTTAGAATGTTAAAAGCAAAATATTTTACTTCGTAAAAAGAAATTTTGTTTTGTTTTTAAAAGTTATTTAAAATTTGATTCCCAAATTAATATCTGATTTTTTTTACTTTTAGAAGCTCAAAAACCGCTTCTCAAGGTGTATTAACACCCTCTTAATTAAAAAATATAAAAAATAAAAAAGAAAGGGTTATCAGTCCTCAGTGACAATTATTTTTATGCCCTATATTGAATCCTCGGCCCATAGGTCGAGTCTAATGGTCAGCAAATTCAACCTTCAACTTACTCATCCACGTCAGTTGAATAGAACACTATCTCTAGTGATTTAAAATGGATTCAAGAGAATTTCACATAACATAATAGATTTGAGTAGGTTGTTAAATGATTCGGTGCAATTTATTCACCCGTTAATATCCATAGTAATCTATTGAATCGAATAAAGCCGAACATAATTTAAAACCTATAGACACAACAACATTAGGTCGACACATTTGATCTAAATCACACCATTCTCTAAATTGTGCTAGTTAATAGGAACTTAATCATTTGCTTATTGCTTCCAAGAATGTAAAGTTTTTTATATTTTAATCCTAATAAAAAAAGTGCTTTTCAATTAAGTAAAATAATGAAAACCTTTCCTGAGATGTTCTTCGATGGAAACCTATCCTTCCGATTAAAAATTTTCCATTTGGAAAATGTAATGGATTGATGCTCGATCTTTTGATTGTCATAATTCAATTTACTCCAACATCTTACTAGATTATTTTTCTTTGAATTAAAAAGCTTGATTTTTGTAATGCATTAATTATTGGAAAAAAAATTATTGTAGTTTTAATATTTATAGATGAAATGTTTAACCAACTATACATGCAAGTAGTGAGCATGTGCCTTGCACATCGGCAGCATGCAATACTACTGTTGTCCTGTTAAATGCTTCACTACTATATTATATCATCCGAAACTAATTAATTTATATTTATATTTATAAAATAAATTTTTTAAAGTCTGAACATCATCATAAGCAACATATATAATGTGTAGTTTCTTTTAACTTACCTTCAAAATATAAATTATATCTAATTTTTTTAAAGTAATATAAATATATTAAAAAGTAAAGAAATTTGATATTATTATTTATATTTGTTTTATAATTAATTATTTTTTTAAATATATAAAACTCACAAAATTTTAAAAAGATATGAAGTTTTCAAATATTTATACACATTTTTATAAAAATACCAATTTTATAAATAAATGATTCTAATTTTAAATCCTATAAATATTATTTATTATTCCAGTATCCCAAACTAAAGCATTTTAATCCCTATTCCGATTTGGTGAACCATAATCTATTTGGCTAACCAAATTCTGTTAAAATAAATACTATTTTTTCATTTTGCTTATTCCCATTAAAGAGGGGGAGATATTTAAAAGAAAGGCATTTAAGGTTTGTTTGTTGTCTGTCTGTCCTTTCACATCCAGTTTATTGATCACTCCAATATGGTATTTTTGATAAGCTGAATAGGCATGAAGTAGCATAAGATCCTTACTTCTTTACTCCTCCCTCCTCAAAACAGTTGTTTTATGTTTTCGGATTTTCTTTTCGCGCCTCTTGAAAGAACAAGGAGTGATATTTGAAATTTAACTGCCAAATATTCCTTGGTTGGACTCCAAGTTTCCCATGCGATTCCAATTATTCAGAAATAAGAAGTTAAAACGAACTTTAAACTAAAATATCTAACTAAACAATTCCGAGAAACAGATGTTATAAAGATACTGTGTACATGATAAAATTTGTGATTAGTTGTTTTGAACAATTTTCAAATGTTATTTGTATTTCTCTGTACCATTCATTGTAATTTCTTTCTCTTTACTCTTTCCCCTTTATAGCAAGATATGGGTTGTTGATTGTTTTTTATAACCAATTTTTCCGTCTTTTTTGTATAAAACAACGATTAAACATTGGTTGGGGCACTGTGGTAATAATTCAATATCTTGTTTGATTACTCCTGTATGTTCAAATTCCATAATCATGCCAAAATAAAGATGAATTTTTCTGGTAGAATATTGCACCTTCCCCCAGAGATACAAAAATAATATGTTAAACCCCAAACTTTCATCTTCTGCTGGTAAAATAGCACAATTTACTCCACCATCTCACTGGATTCTTTTTCTCGATACGAAAAATATCAACATCCGGAAAAGACTGCAGGTTAAAACTTGAAGAAATCAAATATTTGACCAACTATATATATATCAGAGGAAGGCATTCGAGGTATGTTAGTTGTTTGCCCCTTCATTGATCAAGTTTTTTTATGATATTTGTTTCGAACAAAAGATGCATGTAGTGGCATATGTTTATTGGCTCCACTTCATCACAAATGTCCAGCTTTTTTTGAACTTTTTCTCAGCCCTTGTCATCATCACCATTTTTAATTAAAAAAATGGACTCATCGACTCATCCCATGACCATGACCATGACGTGAGTCATGGAGGAACGCCGCTACTTGGTGAAGTGGTTGGCGAAGGAATTATAGTGTCCCTGCCCTGATGTAATAATGTATGGGGCTTTTTATAAAATGCTCATATACGAAAACCTCGTTTATTAAATAATTTTGTTTTTTAGAACATTAATAAAATGTCCATAGTTTGATCTTTTTCATTTAATTTTAGGTTAACGGTCGTTAGAACATAGGTGGCATTAAATCAGCTATTGAAAAAGACGTTAAAGCGTTTGAATCGTTTTAAAGAGGCCTAGTTATGAAGTGAGTCATTGTGTGCTCAATTCGTGACTCACATCATGTGCAGAGAACGTACTACCATTAGTGGTCTTTTTTCATCATCTTCAACCTTCAACCTAATTGCCATTTCATTAAAAATCCCAATCTATTAAGAATCAAGATGTTGAAGAAAACTGAAAAATGATGGAAGTAAATCATTAGATTTTATCAACTATGTCCAATGAGAACAAACCAAAGTAATATGACAACAACGTCCAATCATCTTTGTCAAAACTAGACAAAGAAATGGAGAACAATATGTCTTTACTACACCTAAAAACAAAAAAGAAAAGTACATACATATGAGAACCATTAAATAAGAACCCAATCTTCTCTCTTTTGAAACTTAACTCTAGACCATAAGATTTCCATAATGTGAACCACATCAATTCTCGCTGGCCCTTAAGGAGAAGATGACAAACTAAAACAACAAGCCCTAACTATTAAAACCCTCCTAATTACATTAAAACCAGCTAAAGAGGTGAGCAATGTGATTCCAATAGGATCAATCACAAAATACTTCACACACACCAGTTCTAAATCTAGTTGCAAAGCATTCATTTGTACTCCAAAATCATGTTATTCTCTATAGCCAACCCAACACATGCTCTCATGATGTTCTCCAGCATTGCCCTCTGCTTTGACAAAGCGTTCACCGCTGGTGTACCGGGTGGAACCTGTAAATTTCCATCAATAATCTACTTCAACTGGCGTAAATAGGAACCAAAAAAGTATATTAGTAGAAGCATTACCTGCATCATAACATCGACATAACACGACTGCTGTGAACATTTAATGTTAGGCAGTACTACATAACCAGCATACCACTTCTAAGTCTATGCAATAACCAATTAGACAGGGTATAATAAACTAATGGCATATTTTCTGTTGGCGGAGTTGAGCCTTCCTTAGCCTAACAAGCCAATTAAGCCACTTTGTGGCCACATGCCAACTGTACATGACAAGTGCATTATTTTCGTACTGTTGAGACCACTAGCATAAAGTTTTTAAGGTTAAACCCAATTATTTCACAATTCACAAGGTGAAAACAAAAAAATGATACATAAAACTTAGAAGAGTTGTAGGTGCTTACAAGAGAGGCCTTGGTGAGGTAACTAAGAATGGTAGAAACGGGGTGGAAGGATTGAAACTTCCCTGTATAAGCAAACAAAGTCCATTTGAAAATTATTTCAGTCAAACCAGTCCTTGATAAATGGAACATTTTCATTGATACAAGCCAAAGCATACAAAGTTGAAGGTGATATTTCAGCTTCATTCTTTTCCACAGAAGCTAGGAGGCTTTCTTTAGTATCATTTAATCCAACAATTACATAAGTCATAAAGATTAATGCTTGGAAAGAACAGTCAATGCATAATCACTTCAATACAAACTTAGCAAAGGCAAAGAGAAAAGCAAAAACACTAAACTAATTACTACTAGAAAATGGCTTCCCAATACAGAGAGACATTTCTACAACCACATAGCTACGTTGTACAAAGCTAATTTATTAGTTGATATCATTAACAAGTTGATTATAAAGTTGATTGGAAAGAAAGTAGCATCATACACGAAAGTTGAAACAAAGCAAACTGATCATAAACATAGTTTATTAACAACTATCACCTCTGGAAAAACCAAAAAAAAAAGATCATGCTTGCAAGCAGATTAGTAGACGCAATACTGGCAACACCGACTAATATCATCACCATACATCACACTAAAGGAATACTGGCAACACCTTGAACCCTGACAGTAGTATATTGTAAATGATGAGAACTAGAAATTCTTTCAACACCAGCAACAGGATTTGTACAATGAACTATGTCAAATGCAATTATCATACGAAATCATACGCAACCATCATACGAAATCATACAAACCCATCATACGAACCCAGTAAACTAATCATAAGAACCTAACGGAATTCATCATACGAAATCATACGAACAAAACCCTAATTTCAGAAAAAAAAAAAAATTAACAGAAAAAAAAACCCCTAATTTAAGAAAACAAACAAAACCCTAATTTCATAAAGAAAAAAAAAACCTAATCATACGAAATTAACTACTGTTAAAATTAAACAATAGGGTTACCTGGAAATCGCCTTTTTTTCTTTCCCCTTTTTGTTCTTCATCTTCTCGGTTAAGGTTATAACTTTGATCCAAACACTATTGTTTAATTTTAAGATTGGTCTTGATGATGTTGCTGGTGATTCTGCTTTATTTGCAGAGAAAATGGAAGAAGATGAGGAGGTGAAAGAAGCAGAGAAATGAAAAAGAGGAGGAGGTGGCGGAAAACGAAGAAGGCGTTTTTCCTTTGTCCTTTGAGAGCGTGTAATGACCAACAGAAGGACGAGATTGTTTTTAAGAACGTATAACAATCTGGTGTAAAGAATCCAACAGGTGGACGGTTTAAAGGGTAGCTTTGTAATTGCGCCCATCAAAATATCATCTCGTCAGACGATATATTGACTAAGTAAACGAGATTTTACCAAATTGGTGGGCCCTGACGGAATTACTAACTGTTGGGGAATTTTATTAAAGTTCAAAAAAACGGAGGCATTTTATTATATCGGTTGTTAATAGTCTGTCATTTTATTAAAAATCCCATAATGTATTTAGTAACACATAAAACGTGATGTTACAATGCTCCGGTTTGAATCAATTTGATTGAATAGAAAATATAGTTTGTTTACAGGACAGAGATGAGAACATATATGTTCTCTTTTCTCAACTCAATTCTCTTTTAAACTCACACGTGTTGTTGGCACATACACTGCACTCACACCTTTCACACATTCACCAGCACACACACTCTCTACCTATGCTATTACCCTCCCTCAATCCCAAGTCGGCTGCAAGACAACTTGGGATTGCACACACACTCTTTAATATAATACTCGTAGTAAAAAAAATAGTTTGCTGCAGAAATTGATTTCGTTAGCATAACTAAAAGGTACAACAACAACATCAATAGGAGATGCAGGTGGAAATAGGAAGTGCAGTTGCCATCACAGTCTGGGATGATGCAAGTGAAGTAGAAAACTAGAAGTATGCAGGCACCAACAATAGTGGTTGGTGCAGTAGTAGTTGCCTCGTAGTCTTTATTCCAAAACATTTAGCAGCAGTAGATACCGTTAGTGCAGACCAAAGAGTAGCTAGTACTTGTTGTTGAAGACCATAATGAGAAATGAAGCAAGTAGCCATAACTTCTGAAGTACCAGCAACACATAATCACACCTTTCACGCTCAGTATCCATAAAGCATAGAAAAACAACAGTAGTGAAGCAGCTAAAATGCATAAGAGACATGATGACAAATGAAGGTGTGACAGACTTGCACACTAGCAACAGCTGGACTTGATGCATAAGATGACCGTCCTTCCTCTCATAATTGTCTAGCTGAAGTAATATAGTGTTGTTGATGCAGTACAAAATGGAATAGCCAATAACCAACTAGCACTCTAATATAACAAACAATTGATGTTGATGTAGGAAAAAAGTAGCAGCATGGAAGAAGTAGTAGTAACAATGCATAAGTTTGCAGTTTAAAGAAAAAGACCAAATAAGAATTGTGTACCAACACTTGCTTAGGAGAAAAAGCATGATAAAAATCATTGAATGCAGGAACAGTAGCAAAGCCTTGAAGAGGTGAAAGTAGTTTCACCAACAAAGAGAGGAGCTGTGGGTTATTGGTGCAATCTATATAAGTTTCAGGTTCAGTGTCCATCCAAAACCATTCAAAAATAAACAACCAGGGAAGAGGCACTAACAAATCATAACCAACAAGCATTCAAATCACACTCAGCTCCACAAACCAGCACTAGCAGCATTGTGAACCCTTGCAAACATGAAATTGCAGCAACACTGTGGAGAACTAACATGCCAGCTTTAAGCACCAACACCAGTAACACCATATATGATAGCTAGAATAATTTTTGACCTGCTCAGGAAAGTAGCATTAGGCAGAATACTAACAAAGGAAAATTAGTCTCGAAGGAAATCAATAATAATTGTACCAAATGCAATAAGCCAACACCATCTAGCAATACTCCAGCAAATACCATAATATGGTGCAATCCTCGTGTTTTTTTTTTTTGGCTTTTTTTTTTCTTTTGCAAATTGGAATTTCATTAAAAGGACTAACTTAGGGAGATAGAAACCCGTCTTACATTTGAAGTAAAGCCATCTAATGTGGAAGCATAAAGGCTCATCCTAGCATTGGATTTATCTACCGCTAATACATGTTCAATACATGATGAGGGAATAACTTCCCAATCAATTTAAATTGAATTCTTTTACTTCTGTAGCTAAAATATCTACCGTACTATTTATCGATTTTGGAACATAATTAAAACAATTTTTTTTTTGACAAGAGCTAATGATCTGTCTTGTTTCCTTCAAAATTGCCCGACTCTTTTTAGGAGGAATACTCTGATGGTCTGAATTCAGTATATTTCCCTTACGATATGGCCAGATTTGGAGATTTTTCCATGAGTGAACAAGATGTTGTAACAATGGAAGAACCGTGGCACGAGCATACACTCTTCAATTTTTACATTTCTGAATAGTTTCATCATTTTTCTGCTCTGCTCTCAAGAATAAAAGATTACCTGTTTACTTAGGATACGTAGCTCAATTTACTCCAACATCTTACATTCTTACTGGATTCTGTATTCCCTTTAAAATGAGAAGGATAACCTTCAAATTTTATCTGTAACTGGAATAAAATTAGTGTAGTTGATTTTCTTATAAAAAAATGAGATAGCTAAACTGTATAAAGACATCTAACTACTTAAGGTCAAGGTTGGCTAGTTGTTTGCCTCTTCACAGATAAGTCATTGATCAGGTTCGTTTGATGTTTGTGACAAACAAACGAATGTGGTATGAAGTAGCTTAGGGATAGTCGCAATGATCATCATCATCCTTCTTTGAATGAATATTTTGACTCATCCCAGATGCCCCTTCACAGTTAAAGCATTTGACGAGGCCTGTATGATGTTTATGATAAACAAAAAAGAGGTGCAGCGGAGTAACATAAATTACATAGTATTCCATGGAAAAGATGAACACTTAGTTGGTTGAATAATCTTTGGATTATTTTTATGGGTGTAAAAAACAAGTAAAATAAGATACTTTTTTAATACTGAAGAATCTTATATATACTTTTATAATATCCTAATTTGGATATTCAACTTAAATTTATATCTTTATTTTTATAATAACTGACTATTAACAAGGAAATGAGTCCGTGATTTAAAAATCTAGAACAGGCACAAATTCATCATATATGTCCATCAACAAAATCTTTGGACGGTAATAATGTCGTTTCCCCTGTAGTAACCGATTGCTAATCATACGATGACACCATGAAGTATTAACAGGTAATTAAGTAAATTGTTTTGAACCAAGTAGTAATGGAATCCATAAATATACCAAACTGGACTATATCAAGTAAATGTCTAACCATTAGAAAGAAACAGAGGACCCTTTTATGGTTTACAGTGAGAATTTTATGTTAAAGTCTACGGGCATCCAACTCAAAACCAATTGGCAATGAGTGAAGTGGCCCTTCCATATTATATTTTAAGTTCATTATGGAATATTAGCATGTGGGACTATTATCCTTCACACGCCCCCTCACGTGTAGGGCACTCTCTGCGGGCCTCTAACACGTGGACCATTATATATACAGGTAGCCGTTGGGTTTACTCTCGTACGGGTCTGGCTCTGATACCATGTTAAAGTCTTTGGGCATCCAACTCAAAACCAATTGGCAATAAGTGGAGTGGCCCTTCCATATTATATTTTAAGTTCATTATGGGAATATTAGCAACGTGGGACTATTATCCTTCACACTTTATACTTTCTTGTAATCCCCTTTTACCTATTCCTTAGTATTTGATTATGATGTAATAATAATTTAAGTCATGTCATGTTGTGTTTTCTTTTTGGACATAGAAACAATTTAAATTGTAGAGTACGTTATTAGTAATTTAAATATGGATGAAATCTTGTACGTTACATATGAGACCTAGATAAATTGATGGTTTAGACCTGGATGAAAATGGATTTATTCTACATATTTTGACAAAAAATATATTATCTTCACGATATATCTGGTTTCATCCTACTTATTCTGACAAAAAAACATATTTTCGTTAGGATGTATCTGGTTTAATCCTGCATATTACATATTTATTTATTTTTATATTGAAATTGCTTGCATCCTAGCTATTTTTTGAATAAATTTTTTTTTTTCTTACTTGGAGCTAAGATGCATCCAGTTTCATCTTAACTATTTTTCGAATAAATTTTTATATTTTAGTTTAAGCCGGGATGCAACCAGTTTCGTCCTTGTTTTTTTTTCTATAAAGAATACTTTCGAATTACTATCAACAATGAATCTTGTTTTGTAGATAATTTATAACCTTCACAAAAATATAAGTTTTGTTGAAATTGAATATATATTTTAGAAGTTATGAATTTTTTTGTGGTTTGTTTTTAAATAGGAAAGAGATAGGATAAAAAAAAACATAAGAATAAAGGATATAATTATCTAAACATTTTAGTGTCTATTTTATCATCCACAATGTTTGTTTGTCCATTAAAGCCATATTTTAGAGACACTTAAACAATAGACCCATTTCTCTAACAAAAATGAAAGAACTTCGTTATCACTCTTTGAAAATGTTGACTCCATTAATACGGTTCTCCCTTTAGTACCTTATGGTTTTTTTCTATAATCCATGTTCAGATGTACTATTAATGTCTTTTCCTTTTGTAAACTATGTAATTGCTAAATTATTTACCACTTAATCACTGTGATTACAATAAATTAAAATATTTAATAGGTTCATCTTGAATAAAAATTTGTGTTTTTTACTCAGTTTGTGATGAACTTAATTGAGGTGACAATAATATATATAAATGAAGTCCTTAATACAAACAATGAAACAATATGTATGTCCTCAGAATACATGCACTTTTTGTAATGGCTATTTAATTATTGTTTACCTTTACTTGATCATGATTTTTTAAACTATTTTAATTATAAAACTGTACCTTAAAAGATGGAGAGATATTGAATAAATTTGAAACCCCTTTTTTACTTTTGGTAACATAACTCAATTCACTTCAAAAAATAAATAAAGTGAAATGCCTAAGTATTTAAAGGCAAGGATGGTCAGTTGTTTGTCTCTTCATAGGTAAGTCATTAATCAGGTTTGTTTGATGTTTGTAACAAACGAATGAGGTATGAAATGACATAAAGAGTCTTGCCTCCAACCTTTTTGAACTCCTCTATCAGAGCCCTTGACAGTTGCGGCTTGCAAGTGATCATCATCCTTCTTTAAATGAATACTTTGAGTCATCCTAATTTGGTGTTAGTTGCACTAGCTTTACACCCACCTGTATTATCACTAAATTATTACCAAACCCATGAGTTCAGTTTAAGATGAAGAAGGTATGACAAACAAGTGGGTTCATCCATAAAACATGGTAGATTAAGTCAAAAACTTAAGTTGTAAGTTGATTACCTCCCCTTTTAAGGTATTTGATCATGAATTAACACACTTTAATTCCTTATGAATTATTAGAATTTATTTGTCTTTCTTGGGTAACCTGTTTATTATGATGATTCGTTATAAAAGGAAAACATCATTTTTTTTTTTTACTGAAATTGCACCTTATAAATATAGAAATAATGAATCAATTTCAAACCACTTGCTTAGTTTAGACAACTGCTCAATTTCCTCCAACATCTTACTAGATTCTTTTCTCTTTAAAAAAAATTAGAAGGTTAACTATGAAATCTTATTTGTAATTGGAGTAAAAAACTTCACTGTTATTGTTGGTGATATGTTAGAAAATTAAACAGGTGATATACCTGAATATTTAAAGGCAAGGTTGGCCAATTGTTTGCCCCTTCATAGATAAGTCATTGATCAAGTTTGTTTTATGTTTGTGACAAACAAACAAATGAGGTATATATATGAATTAGCAACTTGATAGTTCAAACTTGCCTGTGATCATTTTGCATGAGAAAGCTTTCATTTGCAGTTTTGGTTTCCTGCATCGACAGTGGCATATTGACTTCTGGCCAGTCCACAAATTCTTCTACAAAAACTTGGGCCCATTCTTTTAACTTCAAATTTCACAAGCATAATTTCATCCGCTTTTCGCTTTCCACTCTAACCAGAAAACCGTGGATCTAGCAAATCCCTCAGGCTAGATCGCTGGTTCACCGGCCCTGCAGGAACAATTAGATTGTGGCTTTTCCCTTTTGTTGTGATCCACTTCTTATTTCATGGGATTTTAACCTAATTAATTGGTTTCGCTGCTGCTGCGTTGTATTTTGTTTATGAAGAAGGCTTTTTCGGCTAGTTCTTCGTCGAATTTCCTTTTGTGAACCTAGGTTCTACTGCTTTTCCGTTTTTTCCTCTTCGACTCAGGTAATTATAGCCTGTCAGTAATTGATTCACCTCTGAGTTAAAAGCTACGTTTCTTACTCCTTTCGTTGTCAAATCTCTCTATTGAACTCAATTCAAATCAAACAGTTTACCCTGTTTTCGTCCCTTCTCTAATTCCGTGATATCTGTGAGTCCCTTTTTATTATCTCCTTATTCTCATTTCTGTTTAAGAAGTAAGTCTTTATTGCCGTCTCCTGCTGCGCCATGTTACTCACCAGGACCTCTCTTTAATCTGGTGAAGGTTCTTTTTTAACGCCCTTCTACTTTTACCTTCGAACCTGTTTAGTGGAAGGTTTTTTCCTCTACAACCCACCAGAATTCCTTGTGTCAGCTCAATACTTCTGGCGTTGTTTTGTTGGTGGTTCCCCTTGTTTTCTCGTGCAGAGAAGCCTTGTTTTATCGTTGGAAGATCCAGGGTGGTTTTTTTGGTTTATTAGCCACTGTTTAGTTAAGTGCATTAGTCGCATTTGGTCTTAGCTTTGACCACAGTAGGATCAATAATCTTTATAGTCTCCCCTGTAGTTCAGTATTGTTTGTATCTAACCTTGGTGCTCTTACGTTAGATAGCTCTGTTTGTTTTTATTAACTAGTTTCTATTTGATCCTTTTAAGTTGCTGTGTCGACCAATCGTGTAATTCTTTTGTGTTTCATTAGTTTTACAATCTTAGTTATTTCTATTAATATATTTCTGTGTTGTAATCCCACTGACCACTATAAACTGTTTAGACTCTTAAATCTATCTATCAGTAGAGTCAAGCTGCGCATAATTCCTCTCTTCTGATTTGAATGTTGGATATTTTACTTCTTTCGCAAAATTAGAAGACGTGTAGGATTACACTTAGTATGAAAAAATAATCTAAATATAAATATTTTATTATATTTTCAAAGTTATATACATATATTGGTTAGTTTATCCGTACCTGCACAACCATAGCTGTGCATCGATATTTATGGCCCACCTCACCAGAAAACACAGAGAAACCTCTAGGAAGATTTCCAACTATCTATCCAATATCAACACAAACACTCCATTGATACTGCTAGGTGATTTCAATGATATAACAGATCAATCCGAGAAAAAAGAAGGAAGGCTTGTAACATATGCGCAGACTCAATATTTTCTCACAGTGATAAATCAAATGGGATTCATTGATATGGGAATCCGGGAAGATCCATTTACTTGGAAAAATAATCATCTTGGGAAAGACAATATTCTAGAACGCCTTGATAGAGTGTTAGCCACTAAACATTGGCGAACAACCAACCCTCATGCAGAAATTACCCACTTCCCAAGGATAGCTTCTGACCACGCCCCAATCTTGTTGTAGACAAAATCGATTGATTGGAGAGGTACGAAAAACTATAAATTTGAACATCTTTAGATCACCCACCTGCAACTCAAGCAAGTGGTAGATACATCATCGACTCAGAAAAACGACATAGAGCCTACTCTAGACATACAAATGAAGCTCATCGTAACCAGTCAGACTCTGAAGGAAGCGCAACACCAATATGCGATTCAATAAGGAAATTGAAAGATTTCTGGCTAACTCGTTAGAAAGAGCTTCGAACTCATCATTTGACCCTTCTTCTATGCCATGCAACCTACTCGTAACAAAGATCTAGAATTCAATGGTTGCAATCATGTGATAGTAACACAACTTTCTTCCACACCAAGGCAACCATTCATCGAGGGAACAACAATATACAACAACTACAAGACGATCAAAACAACTGGGTAACCAATAAAGATGAGATTTCGCACCTCATTCTAAATCATTATACTGAACAATATACATCATCCCCCACAATGATTGATGAGGATCTTTTTAGAATCATCATACCGAGATTAACTCCTAGGAAATGCGCACTCCTAACTGGCGAAGTAACTCCAACGGAAATCAAAAATGTTATTCTTTCCATAGATTCTGAGCAAGCTCCTGGTCCAGACGACTACACAAGTAAGTTCTTCAAAATCTTCTAGGAAACCACTCACACTCATTTAATAACTATGATTCGCAGTTTTTTCAATTCCCTCAATATTCAACCGCTCATGAATCATACAAACCTCACACTCATTCCAAAAGTAGAACATCCTTCAAAACCATCACAATTCAGACCTATAGGTCTTTGCAACGTCACTTAAAAATCATTGCAAAAATTCTAGTCAACCGTATTAGACTGATTCCCCCTTTCCTGATAAGCCCTTACTAGAGTGCTTTTGTTCCCCAAAGTTTGATTCATGATAACATACCAATTGCGGGAGGACTTTTCCACCATATCAAAACTTCAGCCCTATCGAAAGATCCGAAAATAGTCTAAAGTTAGACATCTAAAAATCTTATGACAGCTTGGCTTGGGGATTCATCAAAACAACCTTAATAAAACTAGGTTTTCCACCAATTTTTGTAGACCATATTATGCTTTCTGTCACAACATCGTATTCAGTTAATACCAACGACACTCCACATGGGTATATCACACCATCAAGGGGCATAAGACAAGGAGATCCACTATCTTCTTATATTTTCATTATCTGTGGGGAAATATTATCAACAAATTTGGGAAACATCGAAAACCAAAACCTTATTAGAGGACTCCGTATATCCCAAAAAGCACCACCAATCTTGCATCTAATGTACGCGGATGACCTTCTAATAACATTCAAGGCTTTTATGGAAAGTAACAATCACCTCAAGAATTTACTTTATTCTTACGGCACTTCAGCGGGACAAGTAATTAATACTTAAAAATCCATAATTATACAACACTCAAGACTGGATCAACATTAAGTGGGTAATATACATCAATTGTTCGGAATGCCTACCACTTCAAACCCCCTATCTATCTAGGAGTCCAATTCAAGCATGGAAGATCATCCCGACATATTTTCGAACATCTGATTTAAAGGCTAGCTAGGAAAGAAAAATGATAGATGGCAGAATGCCTCACGCCTGCTGGAAGGTTAGTACTCATCAAAATTTCTCTAACACCCACCTCTAACCACCTTATGCAAACCCAAATTCTCCCCATCCATGGGCATAAACAAATAGACCGTATCACTAGGAACTTCTTATGGGGACATGAATTTTCGGTGAAAAAACTTCATCCTATAGGTTGGGATAAATTATCCCGATTTATTTCAGCAGGTGATTTGGTATTAGAAAGAGCAGTGAACATAATAAAACACTTCTTATTAAAAGGGTCTGGAATGTACATGACCACCTTGATTCCATCTGGGATAGCATATATCAAGACAAACAAACAACAACCAATTTTCCAAAGCCCTCCTATCATTCCATCTTCTTCTAGTGCACAATAGAGATGATTAGCATCGTTCATACCCACCTTCCAAAATCTTATTTTCCACCATGTGGGAAACGGATTAACAACCCCTATCCAGGCTAACTGGATTCCACATTTCCCTAACCTAGACCCTACACAATGCTACCCTATCCGAACAGTAGCGGATATGATTGATCCTCTAACCCATAACTAGATACATGACAAACTCGACATCTTACCCCCACTCGTAAAACAAAAAATTATAAACATCCACCTCTCCCAAGATAGCCTTCCGGATAAGATCATACGACCACATTCAAAAACCGGAAGATACACCATCGCTTCTGGATACAATGCCTAACCCAAGAGGTAAACCAACAAGCCAACCAGATTTTCCTGTGGACTTTACCTTGTCCACCTAAAATAAATCTTTTCTTTTAGAAAGTAATCAATGAATCCTTACCTATCTTCTCCATCTTATCTCGCATTCAAATCACCAACTCCAATCTTTGTACCCAATGCAACATTGAACCACATACATCCAACCACCTGCTCCTTCGATGCCCAATAACAAGTATAGCCTGGAACACCCTCCTAGTTCGTCTCTCAAACAATCATCCTGATAACAATACCTTTTCGACTTCTATAACCCCCCAAACAACCATCGCCCAACTCTTAAAACAACCACCCCCCCTCAACCTTAACCTATTTCCGTTTTCTCCTTTGGTCTCTTTGATTGACCAGAAATGAGGCTATATTATTTAATTGCCAACCAACATCGGATGGTATTGTTGTGAGAGATTTCAACCTACAACAAGAGTTCTCCTGGGCAATGCACGTCCGCCGGTTATTCCTGGCGACTCTTCGATTACAAAATCGACTAACTTCATCAGAAGAACAACAATAATCTCTGTGGGATGGACCAGTCCTACATTGGAATGGATAAAGATCAATACAGCTGGTGCTGCCAGAGGACATCCAGGTTTAGCAGGTGCAGGGTTCATTTGGAGAAACTCCGAGACAAGAATAGTTTTAGCGCTGGCACAACCGCTCAGAATCACAACTTCTTCAGTGAATAGATCTAAGCTACTACTTTACATAAGTTCTCAATCCTGAGAATATGTATATACCCTACGTGTATTTCCGGTTATCTTTTCTTACCAAGCAGTGAGGTCATTTAGATCCAATATCTGGGTAAGATGGATCACTGTGAGTGCGCAGTAAAAATATACATATTCAATAAGGTATCCGACATCGAGTGTGTATTCCCTTGAATTATTATGCGGGAATTATTATTCTAGACTGGCCAGTGGTCGCTTAAATTGTCTAAGTGATTATTAGAATAATAATACGTAAAACACAAAATAGTCGTCAAGGATTAAAATATAAATTCTGCATAGGAACTGACGCGTAATTGTGACGTACCTGTGAATATTTTTGAATACCGGTATTAGCGGAGGGACTTACTGTAAGAAAGTAAAGGAAGAGCTTTTCTTTTATTAAAAACAATATTTTTAGAGTTTTTATCAATTACAAGTCTTTGATGGAATGACTTATAGTTTTTTAATTCTATTTGATGTCGTATGAGACATATAAAATTCGATACCGTTAAAAAAGCTAAAATTGTTTGTAACCCAAAATACCTAATTATATTTGGAAAAAGTATTTAAGAATAAGTAAGATAGCGTTTAATATAAAGAGACCAATCTATCAAAGCTAAGCACATCGAAAGTTAAGAAAAACTAATTCTTCACTTTCCCATCCTTATACAATTAAGTTTATTGTGAACGAAAGTTAGTAAAAGACCCGGAAAAGAAATATCCAAGAGTTGCAGCGTGTTAATTTCTCTGGTGTTCTTTTCCTTACAGCAAAAGAAAAGATATTATCGTTTGGTTTTGAAGCTACATAAGCTTTTGAACAAAAAACTACAAATTACTTCTGGATTAATAAACAAGAGCTTTTAATTAAGTATCCATACAAGCTTTTAGTTAGTCCAAGTTATTAAAGTTATTGGGGTGATAAACAAAGCTTAAAGAAGAAATTTGTCCGACTAAGGTATACGAAATCTCTATAACCCTTTATTATTAACATCTTGTACCTGCAAGTTGGGTTTCTGATTGAAATTTCCTCCTAATTTGGTGCGTGCATGTTAATTGTTCACACAAACTTTACAGGATCTACGGATAAATTGAAGAGTAATGTTATTAGGAGGGAAGATTTCGCTGTGAGGAGGGAAAGAATGAGTGAGAAACAAGAAAACTCACATAATTTTCTTGACTATTTTTTCTAAAGATGTAATTAGCGATAATACCCTAACTTTAAAACCACTCCTTTAGCTCTTTTTCTCTCGCTAGAAATTACTTTCCCTCACAAAGAGATAATGTTCAATCAGACTTGTAAGTTGTAAGTGGAGGAAAGAAAAGCCCTAATTTAAACATGAACAAATAAACACAAATCAATTTTTTGAAGTAAGAAACCCACTAATTGGAAAACTCAGTGGTACAAGAGATGATGGCAAGCTCAATTTTAAATGCAACGATGATTACTTCCAACGATTTAGTGAAAAAATGGATTTGAACCATATGTTTATGAAATATTATTCTTAATCTTATTAAAATTGTATTTTGATAGATGTTATGAAACATAGACATGTTGATGTTGGGTTTTTTTCCCCTCATTCTCATTTCTTATTTTCACAACAACCTCAATTTCGATTTCATTATATAATGAAAAGAAGAAACCAATCGAGATCTAACTGTTTTTGAAATTAGTATTTGTTTCTTAATTAAAATTAATTTAGGTATATTGATTTTTGAGGAAGATAAACATTGACGAAGTCATTATCTTAATTTATTACATTTTGATTTCGGTTGGTATTTGTTTTTGCTCTGCCATTAATGAATCTTCGAGCTTTTCCTCAGCTTAGAGGACGAGAGGCGAGGGCAAGACAGGAATTTATAAGATAAGTTACTTAATTTATTTTATTTGCTATCCCAATCAGTTAGACCTAAATTTGACTCGGAAAATTAATTAAAATTGTTTCCTTTGTATATCCATTCTTTACCTTCTAATAACATGATTCATTAATAAAAACTGGCAAAGAATACCAGAATACCAGAATCACATACAAAGAAAAAAGAGAGTTTCTTTTTCTTTTAACCTTATCGATTATTCGTCTTCATTGTTTTGCTGCGACATGGAACTTTTGCCAGCCGCTAAACCATTTTATACTCTCAAAGTTTCATGAACACAGTACTGGAGTTAATCAATCATTATAACACTGATAGTCAATAATACCTCCAAAATTTTCATTATCCGTGGACGTGAGCACTTCGAAGCCAAACAAAGTTATTTGCTTGTGTTGATTTGTATTTTAATTTTTTATAGTTAATCTTAATTTTTATATTATGATTTCCGTTTTGTCGGATATTCATACGATTATCCTACTAGAAAAATGATAGTCACACTTTCGGCAGAACAATTTTATCCTATGGGTAACGAGCTCAATTTACTCCAACATCTTAATAGATAAGTTTTCTTTAAAGCTGAGATGTTTAATTTTGTTGGGTGTCACAATGGGAAAAAATGAAATATCCAACCAAGACTATATACATATATAGGATGATAATTAAAAGAAAAGCATTCTAGATCATTTAATTAGTTGTATACAGCCTATGCCTTTTCACAATTGAGATATTTTCTAAAGAGGACTGTAAGTTTATAACCTAATTAGGTCTGGATCGTTAAATATGTAATACGGCTCTTCTGTTTTTATAGGCGTTTAATTTTCTATTGGCAACTTTACATTTCTATCCGTCAACAATAAATAATTGTGTACACGAATCATGATTTTCTTTTTAATCATGATTTTTTCAACTATTTTGATTATAGAATTGTACATTGCAGATGAAGAAATCCTACATGTTTCTTTTTCCCTTTAAAAAAAGGTTAATTATGAAATTATACGTGGCCGGAATAAAGTTAATTTATTTCTAAAGAAGTGTATTTAAAGGCAGGGATGGTCATTTGTTTGGCTCTTCATAGATAAGTCATTAATCAGGTTTGTTTAATGTTTATAACAAACAAACGAATGAGGTATGAAGTAACATAAATATCTTACCTCCCAACTTTTTGAACTCTTCTCGCAGAGCCTTTGATAGTTGCAGCTTGCAAGTGATCATCATCCTTCTTTGAATGAATACTTTGAGTCATCCTAATTTGGTGTTAGTTGCACAAGCTTTACACCAACATGTATTATCACCATATTATTACCAAACCAATGAGTTCAGTTTTGAGATGAAGAGGGTATGACAAACAAGTGGCTTCATCCATAGAACATGGTAGATTAAGTCAAAAACTTTAAGGTATTTGATCATGAATTAACGGTTTTAACATGCGTAAAATAGGTTATAGCGGTTCTAAATAACGCTGATAATACGTATTTTATTTATTTATCTTGATTTTTTAATTATAATTTTTAATATTTTATTTTAGAAATTAAAAATTGGATAAAAAATATTTTTATATTATTTTTTTAAAAAAAATAGGTATAACGGGTGTGAAAACGGAAAAACGGTCTAAACAACTTATATAAAATGTTATTTTTAAAAGAAAAAAAAGTCAACTCAATTTTAAAAAAACGGTTATCCCATACGTGAAAACGGTTATAACGGGTCTAAATAACACTGTTTTTCCTATTTATCAATGTTATTCAGATACGAATACCGGCAACTCTTACGGACATGTTACATAGGTATGATAATTTAACGGTCGTTTTCTCAGAAAAAACGATCGCTTTTTAAACCTTGGGAAAAAGATAATAATTGTTCCATTTTGAAGTAAAGAGTATTAGGAAAACGACCATTTTTAAAACCTTAGGAAAAATATAAGAATTGTTGGATTTGAATTAAGTAGTATTCAGAACTTAAGTTAAATACCACTTAACCACTTCTATTATAACAAATAAAATTAAAATATTCAATAAACTTATTTAAAAGAAAAATTGTGCTTTTCACTCGGTATATAACAAACTTAATTGAGTCGAGAATCATATAAATGAAATAGTCGATACAAACAATGGAACAATGTGTAGCTATTTGATTCTCCGTTAACTTCTTTGTTTCCATTGTTTCCAAGTAGTCATCAATAAATTATTTTTGTACCTGATCATGATTGTTTCCTTGGTCGGCATTCTTTTAAACTATTTTTATTATAGAATTGTACATCATATTTGGAGAAATAGTGAACCAATTTCACACCACTTTTTTACTTTGTTAACATAGCTCAATTCACTCCAACATCTTATAAGTTTCTTTTTCCCTTTAAAATGAGAAGGTTATTTATGAAATTATATCCGTAACTGGCCGGAATAAAGTTAGTGTAGTTTAGAAAACAATTAAGGAAGTGAAATGACCAAGTATTTAAAGGCAGGGATGGTCAGTTGTTTGGCTCTTCATATATAAGTCATTGATCAGGTTTGTTTGATGTTTGTAACAAACAAACGGATGAGGTATGAAGTAACATAAAGAGTCTTGCCTCCCAACTTCTTGAACTCCTCTCTCAGAGCCTTTGATAGTTGCAGCTTGCAAGTGATCATCATCCTTCTTTGAATGAATACTTTAGAGTCATCCTAATTTGGTGTTAGTTGCACTAGCTTTACACCCACAAGTATTCTTCAGAACATTACGATGCCCATGAGTTCAGTTTGAGATGCAGACGGTACAAGAAACAAGTGGTTTCGTTCATATAAACAAAGAAACAAGTGGTTTCGATCATACAAACAAAGATAACAAAGTCACACGAGCTACAGATAAACAAAGATGGGAGAGAATCCCACAATCACATACAAGGAAAAAAGAGAGTTCTTTTTTTTCTTCATCTTATCGAATACTCGCCTTCATTGTTTTTCTGCGACAGGGACTTAAGCCTTCCTAGGAGACTTGACCGGTGATTTAGGCTCTTTGGACGTTGCAGCAGCAACAGACTTCTTTGGCAATAAAATTGGGTTAATGTTTGGTAGAACTCCTCCATGAGCAATAGTAACACCTGCTAGAAGCTTTCCCAATTCCTCGTCATTCCTAACTGCTAGCAAAATATGCCTTGGGTTGATTGTTTTCTTCTTGTTATCTATAGCTGCATTTCCAGCCAACTCCAAAACCTAAAACACAAATTCAAACCCAAAAACAAATCTGTTCAGTTTCTTACAAAAAAAACAAGTTACATAAGCATAATTAAGGAGTGTATTCAAGTTAAAGAGGTGCAGATAAACCCTCACAGTCACAAAATAATGAACAACACAACCAATTAGCGATAATTTTTAACCTTAACTCATGTTTTGAACCAAAGAGTGTTTCTGCGAGGAAACCTCTAAAACCAAAGTAGAAGCAAAGCAATTCAGAAAACTCCATTCAATGTCCACTAATTTAACAATCATAACAAGCTACTAAGGAGAAGAAATCTGCGAATCATTTGCCTGATTAAAATTTGCTAGATTTGGTGATTTATGCAGAGGTAACATCAAGATGCCCCAATAAGAACTAAACATGAACACATTTTATACAAAAAAAATGACACTATCCCAGAATTATGCTATACCTGCTCGAATCGGACTCCTCGAATTGAGGATTAAACAAGCACTTAAGAATCCCCAATTTAATAAGGCTATAAATTAACAGAAACCAGGAGATAAGGTACTAGATCCAACTCGAACCTAACATAATTATGTCTTCTAACAGGTTTCTTCAACATGCAATCAATTTAAACACAAATTCATACCAAATCCATATTGAATTGAGAACAAATTCACATGCTTTTATGAAAGTTAACAAGCCCTAATTCCTAAACATAAAAATCAAATTTTGGGCAAAATGAAGCTCAAACCAAACAAAATTATACCTTTTAACAGATTTTTATTCATACAGATCAAATTACAAACAAAATTTAGCCAAACCCACTTTGAATTGAGACTAAATTAACAAGAATTATGATTTTTTTTGAAGATTCCTAAAATGATAATTAGTAAAGAAGAAGAAATTAACCTCAGCAGCAAGATATTCAAGAACAGCAGCAAGATAAACAGGAGCACCACTACCAATACGTTGAGCATAACGTCCTTTCTTCAAGTACCTACCAATTCTACCTACTGGAAATTGTAAACCAGCTCTAACAGATCTTGTTACTGATTTCTTTTTTGGACTACCACTTCCTTTTCTTCCACCAGCACCTTTCTTCACTTTTCCACTTCCATCCATTGTTGATATAGCTGGAATCTGGATAATTTCTCACCGGAATTTCAGATGCCGGTAAAAATGGTGATTTGGGAAAGAAAGGGAATATGGGTGAGGTGGTGAAGTTGTTGTCGGGACAGTTTAATATAGTTGTGCTGACAGCGCTTTGGTTCGAGGCTAACTGTGTTATTGCCGTTGGATCGTTTTTGTTAATGGACGGGCTTTATAGTCCTATGTGGCATCTGAGTAGTCGAAAACGAGCCGATAAATCTTCAAAGGTGGTTGCCATCTTTTTGGCCGTGCGATGATAAAATGGTTTGATGAGATAAAATAAAGAGAAAAAATATCGAAAGCACACATTTTCACAAGATATTCCACTAAATTGAAAATGAATTCTCACTGAGAGTTATTATCATTTATTTAAATTTATTTATTTTTAAATTAAAATAAAAAATAATAATAATATTTTTTTAAAAACGAAAAAGTATCTTATATAAAAGAAGTCGAAAAGAAAAATAAATTGGTTTAATTTCAGAGAACTCATGTAGGGATTTTGAGTAAATAAAATTTAACTCGTTTGTTACGTAAATATTTAAGCATAGAGGTTGGAGGCTCCGAGATGGGAATCTAATGACTCTTCATTTGTTTTTTATTTGTGGCAGCCTCATACATGCTTGATGCTTGATAAATGAATTAGAGTATATATGAATGTGGAAACAACCCGTAAGTTTACAATGCCTTCATTTTTGTGATGATCAGTGGTCGATTTATTTCTTCAAGTTCTCAGTTTACAGTAACTTACTCCCATATGTTGATACGTTTCAAAGTCACAATTAAGCTCCTCAATCTGAAGGAAAAGGGATTGTATATACTGCACGTAGTAAGATGTTGGCGTAAATTGAGTTTAATTTGTTATCCAAGTGAAACAAGTGAAAATATCAAATATTAAACTCTAATTTTGTAAAGAAAAAATCATAGAGTAAAATTTAATTGTTCCGGCTTGTTGATGCTCTTTGAAACTACTCCAATTGGATGTGAATGTTAATTTGATATCGGCTAGATTTGGGATTTACATGTCCAATTTGATATTAGCTAAATTTGTTACTTGTTTCGGTAATCTTGGAAATTTAGTTATTAAGGTACATCTAAAAATTTAGTAAAAAGTTTGATTAAACATTAGAATTTTTAAGTGACAATTCTCAAACACAAATATGCATCTTATTAATTCGATATTAGCTTGATACAAAACAGAAACGAGATATTATTAACATTAAGAATTTTGTCAGTACTGCTTACTGATGCAAACAGGTATCAACAAACCATGGGTACGTGAGAAAACTACATCGAAGGGAATCAAACACTAATAAAGTGTTTGGATGCACTTTAAATTGAAATAAGTCAGAAATTAGATTTACAACAAAACTTCAAAATGACTTTTAGATAAATGGAGGGGCGATATTACCCTAATAGAAAAGGGCTTATATGACGGATATGATTACTGAATTAGGTGATTGAAATCTGCATTTGAGGAGAATGCACCAAACATGGAGGTTGTTGAACTAGAAGAGATGAAGGCATATTTGCAAATAAGATTGCTACAAGAAGATTGCCGGCTGCAACAACCCGAACCATCCGACGCAAGCTAATATGGAAGAAGAACATATCTCCAAAAAGTATCCTTTATGATTTCGGCAATCAGTATGAATTATCTGCCTACTAAAGTTATGCTAAATAGAAGAGGAGTGATTCTCGACACCCTTTGCATCTTTTGTGCATGGTCAATCTGAAGAAACGGGTGATCACCTAATGCTTTCCTGCCTCGAGTCTTTAAAGATAGGACGCTATTTCTTTAACTCCTTCTGCAATGGGTTTAGTCGGAAACTGACATTCAAATGATAATTGCTTGGTTGTATTGTCGGTTTAAGGGCAATATCTGTTATGTGCTTAATAGTTTATTATGTCTTGCTTAATTATTAATAAGAGTCTGGGCGAAGTTGTCTTGTGGTATGGACCTTATGGTGCTCTCACAACGGTATTTTCAGACACGTGAAAATGAATAATATTCCTTCAGTTTCTGAAAAAGTATTATTATCATTTTTTTTATTTTAACCTAAAAATAAATCAATTTGAAAAAGTAATAGTAATTTTTTTCCTAAAACGAAAATAATATTATCTTTAAAATAAAATTTTCTTCTTAAAAAGATAAAATAAAATAATCAAAAATAGCTATATACAAAGAGATATTAGTAATAACGTGTTGACCAACACGGCAGACCATGAGTACGTTGGAGGACTATACCGGGTTGAACCATCTCTCTACAACTATACCAACCGTTAGATCTATATAGGTCTCTCCTATACCCTAACAATATAAGTTACCCTATATGTGATATATCTTCTGCCGTATGCATCTTTATAAAAACCAACTTCTCTTAACGCCATTATTCTTACTTCTCTTACTCTCCTCATCATTCCTCCGAAGCTTCCGGAAGAAAAAGAAGATGAAACCCTCTTTATCTTGTTGTTGATAATTCACCCACAGTCACACAATGCTTTCTCCTCTCAAACCTCAAGTTTATCCCTGATATTGCTATGGTGAAATAGTATCTTTTGCTTCTTGAAGGCATTTCTCAACAGAATAATCAGCAAAGAGGTGTTAAAAGAGGTAAAACCTTGTTTTCCCATGTTTCAACATCTTTAACAGATTTACGATTATGGAAATGCAACGTCTATACTTATAATTTCAAGACATTCCTGTCCTTTCTCGATTCTCTTTTCTGGTTACTGCCCGACAGGTCTCCTTCTCTTTTTTATTTGGTAATTTCTAATGTATGTTATCAGATTTAACCGTATATTCAAAGTTCAATAGATTTAATCGTATATTCAATGTATCCAAAGTTCTATAGGGATGCTCCAAAGCACAGCCAGCTGTGATAAATTTTGCGGGACAAGTGAGGGTCATTTCAAAAACATCAGGGATAGAAATAGCCCTATATTTTATGTAACCTAATGGATTTGAACAATTTTGAGGTCTTATCGCTCCTACACTGGCTGTTACTAATGTTTACATCAAGGTGGACTCGCCCGAAGATAGTTCGCTCAAAATGTGTAGCATATAAGCATTAGTAACATCTATTTAGGAGTGGTAAGTTAATTTATGATCACCAACCTGAGCTACTTGGCTCCAGAGTACGCATCAAGCGGTAGACTCTCTGACAAGTCAGACGTCTTTTCTTATTGGGGCATGCTTCTAGAGTTAATTACTGGGCATACATAGATGATAGCTTGGAGGATTGGGTCAGTACTTAATCTTCAGTTTTTGCTTGCTGCTTTCAGCTTTGTTCATGCATGTAGTAGGGATTTGTCTGTATGTAAAGATCTATGAATAAAGGATGTTAGCAAAGAATTTGCATGTGTAATTGAGAAAGCCCTAGTTTAGGATGTGAGGAACAGGACATAGTATTAAGATCTGTTTAGTAATAGTAGGTATGGGTTACTTACTGGCCATCAGTGTTTGAAAAAATTTCTGATCCTGATTTGGCGTTTTCATTGGCATTTGGATTCCTCAAGTTGAGAATAGCAGAGAGTCCTCGGGCTTTAGCTACGTGCTCTGATAGTTTCCCTCTAATCAACTCCACTTCTCTTTCTAAATTTTCTTCTTTTTGCTTTATCAATCTCTTGCTTGCGTAACTCCTCCTTTCTGGATCAAGATTTAGCACTTCTATGCACCTTAAAGATAATACCAGCACCAGCAACTGAAACGATGAATATTTTTCCAAGTAGGTCTGCAGCAGCTTGAATTACAGCTCTCTCTTCATTCAAAGGTCGGATCACAATATCAGTTGCTTGACCATAAATCCGCTTTGCACGGTTGTCATAAATCTGCAGTTTGCGTAGGCAATATTGATAATGTATTCAAGAAATCTAGGGTGTTTACCAGCTGCTACTTTGAGTCTAGTACTAGTAGCAATAGTTTTATGAATGGTTCTCGAAACAAGCTTAATAATAAGAAGAAGATTTAGTCTTTGGTCAGCGAGTGGAATTAGCGTTATAAGCTTGTTTGTGGTCTGGATTGTTGAGTGGAGCTTCTTGCTCTTTGCTACTCTCTACTCTCTTCTGTCAGGCTTGGTTTAGCCTTAATTTTTTCCTTTTTCTAGCTCTTCTTATGTGCCTTGTTTTTTCTCTTTTGCTGCACGTAATTGGTGCTCCCTTCTTGTACTTCTTTTTTTCTTTTCCCTTGAGAGCTCTATCTATATGGTTAAGCTTTGCCATGTTACAGGGGGAGAGACATTTATAAGGCTCTGGGATTTCTATCTTCTGCTAAAACCCACCGCATGTTTGATGACAGTCAGATGAACACTGCTCCATAGACACAAGTGTGAAGAAGACTATATGTGAAATGTAAATGATACGAGAAAGGAGGCATGCAGAGAAAACAAATTAGTTGAATGCTTTAGGCTATGCGTGAGTCGTGCCACCTTAAGGCATCGCCTTGCCAAAGAAATTAAACCAGTATGGTTCAATTACGGAAGCATACAAATATATTAAGCAAGAGGGTAGGATGATTTGATTTGGTAAAAAAAAATTAGATAACTAAATTAGCACATCAGAAGAGTTTTAATTAGCGTTTAACGAAGTCCCTAATAGATATTTGAATCCAGCATTGCTAAAAAACGTCAAACTACTAGATCTAGCATTTTGATATTTGAAGAGGCTCTTGGAAGTCCTCTTAGCCTATCCATAAATTGCTCAACTTGTCTTTCACTATCGGGGAAGCCGTCACTAGAACGAAAGGATAGAAGAACTTTCTCCAAAACCTTTGCATTTTTCAACTAAAATCTCAGAATTTTGAGCTCCGCGTCACATCCTACCATTCCTTCAATACGGACAGTGTGGAGAGGAGACAGCATGCCTCGCACCGAGAATCCCACTTCCAAATCATCTCCATCGTCTACCAAATTCGGCTATATCCAAACAATGGAAACAAATGATGAATGCTAATAATGAGTACAGATGTGTGGTACACCATTGAAAACGTAAAGCATAGTTAAACGTTACCCCATTTAGTTTAAGGTTCAGATTCTTTATATTCGGAGAGATGGTGAGTAAGTATGCTATTGCGCGCAAGCAACCTCCGGTAACCCATGTTTGCAGCCTCAAACATTGAAGATTACGCAAGAAATGGAGTTGACAGTTTAACAAGTTGGTTGCTCTCGTCAGAACCTCAAAAAACAGTAGAAAATTCTGTTAACTGACGTTGCAGCAGCTAAATCATACATAGATTAACTAATGGAAACGAAAAAACATACCTCGAGGAATCCAAGTGATAAGTCGAGTTGTTCCACCTTATCAACCCCCACAAGAAGTTTCACCATACATATAGCATTCAGTTCTTTTTGCTCCATGGAGAGTTGTTGGTTAGATCATCATAGATACAAGTGAAGCTGGTGAGATTAGGAGCCGATAACATTGTAAGTTTAGGCTTAGTTTGATATCCCGAACGGCTAATAATAATGTTCCCATGATGATGAATGTATTCAAACTTCTTCAGACTGAGAGACTCAAGGGTGAAATTCTTCTGACAATTATCAGTTCGTATATGACAATTTGATATTCTTAACGTTTCAAGAAGTGGACAGCTTGAAAATAGCCTTTTCGATATCTCTTCTTCATCGAACAGTAGAATTCCACGAAGACACATGAATTTAAGCTGTGGTAAACTCATTGATTGGGGAAGAATAATATGTATGTATAAATTGCAAGACCTTAGAGTCAACTTTTCCAGTGATTTGCAGTTTAGTAGTCTAGGAGGAATCCTATATGCAAAAAAAGGATCTCCTTGACAGAGTTCTAGTGTTACTTCTTGAACGTTACGTTTAACGGCGGTATTGATCCATCTGGAAACAGTTGTTGTTACCTCCTGACTGAAGTTATACCATGTCAAGCTAAAGCATTGAATGTCAGAGTCATCCCGGAGCATGAATACACCGTCAATTAAATCATTCAACTTATCCAACGTGTAGCCATACATATTGAAGTCAAGATAGGGTAGAGATTTCCAGATATGAATCCATCTTTTCGATAGAACACTAGTTTGTACTGCATATCGTGTATCAAGGAAAGACATGATACGATGAATCAGTTCATCCGGTAACTTGCTGATTCTATCAACTTCTTTTTCTTGATTACCAAAACAAGCTCGTAAGTTTCTTGTTCCCACCATTGCTGCTGTATTTTTGTTGGATAATCAGGAATCAAAACGTAAAAACCCTAGCTTACTTTTTTCTTTGGCTGGCTGAGCAATATTCTGGGTTCTGTTCTATATATATATATATATTACTAGGTATCGCCCGGACCTATAGCCGGGCTCAACCTTTTGTGTTAGTTGATTATTAGGATTAGGAAATCAATAATTAATAGGATAAGTTGGTCAAATTCGGTAATCTTGCCGATCCTATTAGTCCTTTGGTAGTTCTTGACCATCTTTTGTAATTTTCGGGCGAACTCAGCCCGGGCTCAACCTTTGTAAAATATTAGTGTTTTTTAGTTTATTTTTTAGATCCGTTATATTGGTTTATGTAATTTCCACCTAATTTCTTACAGATTTCTGAATGTGGCAGTTTTTTATCTAATCATTCTCTTTAAAATTCGTCGTACATTGCTTAATTTACTCTAACTAAATTGATAAACATCTACACAATTCACCAAAATCTTCTACTGAACCGACTTTTTTTCCTTGTCTGTTTCTTATTTGTAAGGAATAATAACTGGAATGCCCTAATTTGGGAGGTCAAGTCTCATTTCTGACCCGACGAAAAAAAATAAACAAAAATACCCCAATTTGTTAGTTTTTCGATTAAGTTGAAGTTTTTTTACATATTTTTAGGATATTTTTACTTATTTTTGCTAACAGATTGGAACATTTTTATCCCAACTTAATTGAAAAACTAACAGATTAGAACATCTTTGTTTATTTTTTTTCGTCGGGATAGAAATGAAATTTAACCCCCAAATTGGAACATTCCAGTCATAAACCCTATTCGTAAAAGGTTCAACAGAGAAATGATTTTATTTAATTCAAATGGGAAGGTGAAATAAAACTCACATACCTTTCGGTTTTAAAACTAATAAATGAAAACAGAAAACTATCTCCCTTTCATTTTACTTACGTTCTCTAGGTAGCTTAGTATTTAATTAATATCTCGTAGTAGGACTTTGATATATTTATATAGCTATATTTATAATTCCGTGAACTAATCTGAAATACAAGGGAGTCGAGCAACACCATTTCATAAAATTATCCTTTTTTTTCGTGATTATAAATGTGTCATTTTTTTCTTCAAAAGTTTTCGATTTACAATAACTTTCTCATGTTGAAGGTAAAGAAATTTGGAGTAAGATGTTGGAGTATATTGAAATTTGTTAACTAATTAAATGAAACAAATGTGTGGCAATGGGCCTTTTAACCTGGAAAAATCGTTATCAATATTGTAAAAGTATTAAGTGAGACGAAAAAAATCTATAATGAAACAATGCAATTTGGTTGGACTTAGGTGCCGAGCGAATGGTTTAAAAAGTGAAAACCCTAGCTATTTCTTCTTTGGATACTTCTTGTGTGTTGGGTTCAATATATATTGATTGAACACAAATAACCCTAAAACTATATAACTGTTGTTACGTCTCTATTACTTTCTGTGCTTTCCTTAGCAAAGTTCATACAGATTTTGAGCCACGCACGGTTCAGATTTTGAGTCATTATACAAATTATGATTCACAAAGGCATATTTTGGGTCATATGCAGCATAGTGATAGCTACTATGTATGTCCCAATTCGCCCCTTGGTATAAATTTTGTTGTCGTGCCTATTTTTAAAAGGTAGGGATATAAGTACTGTTTATGCTAATATTTCCATTGATATTAACAACCAATGATTTAATGATACTACACTAAACATAAGATTTTAACTAACGATTTGATACACAAAATCTTTTTTAAAAAAAACAATGATTTGATAAACATTTTAACAATCCATTCAATTACAGATCATAAATCTGATCAAATTACAGTTACAAATCCATCCTCTTTAAAATCAAGAAAATGAATCATGAAGGTACCATCTTTTCGATCTAATCATCCACAATATATACATACCTAATAATCTTTCTTCTTCTGCTTTGATAAATCTTCCTTAGCCTTTCTTCCCTTCAATTTTCCGACCCCTTCTTTGTTGAATGCTCTCTTCTATTTATAGATTTATTAGTGGGTCCCTCTTGTCCCGATACCCTCTTTCGTTCTCCTTATTATATTAGGATCGGGATGATTGTACGATTGACAGGTCATGCCTTTTGCTTTTTGGTCCGTTACCTTGTATGGTTTAGACGTGTTCTTTGTTCCTTGAGAATCAGCTTTGTCCCGATCATACGTGTCATTCGTATGATAAAAGTAATTATCGTCTTACTATCCCGCTCCATGCTCATCATTATTCTTACTTTCCCGCTCCACGCTCATCATTACTCCTACTTTCCCGTTCGATACGCATTTAATACTATCTGTTTCGATCTGTGTGATGTTACTTTTCCGATCTTAGGTGTCGATCATGCAGAGATTTGCTCAGTCTTTCACATCTGTCCCATTTTGATCATTCGATACGGATTTGATTGTGTGCTTCTCATTCTTCTTAATTTCATTGTTTCCTTCTTTAATCGCTTTACACGTGTCGCTCTTCTTTTATTTCCCAACAACTTGCCCCCTTTTTCTTCTTTTTTCAAAAACTTTTAACCGTCGATCCAAGGTTTTGAAAAAAATAGAAGAAAAATTATTACTCCTTGCTTTACCATTACTTCTTTTCACACGTTATGCGAACTTTTCGAAAGCAGTAACTTTTATTATCGCGTTTGTGTCAGTTACCCTTTTTTCGAGGAAATCAAATCTTTGCCTTAATTAATGCCTTTCCAAATTGTGACGGTTTCTATTCTTTGCTTTAAATACGATGCAGTCTTTTCCACTTCCGTTTTTACCTTCTAAAGTTGCTGCTCTTTATCTTCCTTAAAAGTTTCAAATACTTTCGTTCTCCCAACTGTTCAGGAACTTTTAGCATCAATCTCATTTATTTTTCCTTTGATCAAGTAATTGTTTATCTTCTTTCTTCAGGTATGTTGAGGATTTTACTTTCAGTATCTTACTTTAACGTTTAATCATGACTAGCTTTTCACAGATATGATTGAATTGATATCTTCGTATTTTGACCCTTTAAAACTTTCTTTTCAGATAAAACATCATGTCTTCCAGGAATCCCAATGCTTCTGGTGATCATCAAGAATCTGGAAGATCTTCTAGAGTTCCTTCTTCTAGGTATGCCGTGCCTCGGCCTGCTCGTAACCCTGCTCCTGAGGTTTCTACAGCTGCTAATCCCACCTCAAGAAATAAACGGTCTCATGCGTCTTATAGTTATCGGTCAATGGACATTGAGAGTTTTAAGAAAAGACATGATCTTGAAGAATTTAAAGTCTCGTTTTATGAAAGAAATTCTGATGTGTTAACTTTAGGAGCGATGCAGAACTTTAACTATTCTCCCAATTGTTTATTAATTTCTCCTGGTGCATTAGAGGCCGGTCTTCGCATCCCATTATACGAAGAAGAAAATCCTTTTCAATATGAAGTCCTTGCAACTCGTGGTGATTCTCCTCATGGACTTGCTCGATCCATTACTCAGTATAATGGAAATTGGTGGCGTATCCTTGATGAGTATAGTCTCCGGAGCGAAGGGCGGACTAACCTTTCTTGCTACGTTCCAGATTTTACAGAACGTAGCAGTTATACCGTTGAAAATTTTCATACCACATATGGAGATTTTATTACCAAGAAGAATTACGTGAAGTGGAGCGTTAGCCCCGTTCGCAAATGTCTTTAGGAATTTCCCTTATTACATGAAGTTGATGATCCCAAAATCAAACATATTCCCCATACCAAACTTGATTTTCCCACAAAGGAAAGAATTCGTCAGGATCATGACTATAAATGGTATCGTACTCCAATTGTAATTGAAGGTCCTTGGATTTACGGTAACATTTCCAAAAATGAAATTCAAGGGCTCCGAAATCGTTTCCCAAGCTATTGCCCTTGGCGGTTAAATTTTGAGGATTATAAGTTTGATTATAAGGTTTGTATTATTCTTTATTTCAATATTGTCCCGAACTACTACTGAATTTTTCCTTACGGGACAAATGTTTGTGTTTCAGGTTGAACCCGATTCTGAACTTGTCAATGATGTCCCTCCTTCTCCTCCTCGCCCAAGTTTTGGTATTCAAATCGTTGAGGGAAGGCAAAGAGTTGAGGAAGAAGTTATTGAAGGTAAGGGAAAACGAAAATTAGTTTTTCCTGAAGAAAAGAAGAAGAAGAGAAAATTGAGAAGACCAGTGTACCCTTCCGAAGTAGAGGAAGGGGAAATTAAAGATTGTTTAGGTGAGGGGAGCAGCAGTTCCGCTCTTATCACTGCTACGTGACAGGACGCTGAAGGTTCGGTCCGTACAGAAGTGTCGCGACAGCATGTTATCATCAATGTTGTTCCTGTTAGCGTGGGGGAACCTATTCTTTCTTCAGTGCAGCCTTCAATACCCCAATCCATTTCTGAAGCTGTTCCTACCACCACTGCTCCCTCCATCATCTATGATTTCTTTTCTCCCCTTCCTTTTACCTTTGAGATAGAGCCCACTGCTCCATGTAGCGGTACAATAACAGTTTTTACTGGATTACCTCAAGAAGAAGCAGATGATATTGCTATTAAGGAAGAAAATATGGAGGAATTGATCGAAGCTGTTGCTGTTGAAGAAAATATTGAAAACGAAAATGTCGTTGTGGATGTTGTTGTAGAGGAACAAATAAATGAGATTTCTGAAGAGGCAAATGTTGAAAACATAGTTCCAAGCGCTTCATCTTTAGTTGTTCTTGATGTCCCGAGCCCCGTTGGGGATGAAAATGCTTCTGGAGTTATTCATGCATCAAATGCCCCCATCGGGACATTAGTTCAATCTGTCGCTCCTGCTGATGATAGCGATGATGAGATGCCAGATGCTGAACCCTCCATTCAATGGCCCTTCTCTGAAGAGGATGAGGGAATCACTCTTGCAGGCGAAGAAGATGAAGTCTTTCAATGGTTTGTTTCTAAAGGGTTTCTGAATACTTCCGCTCAGCATGATTCATCGAAATCCGATAGTGCTTCAATGGCTAGGCTGCGGACTTCATTCGGTGCTGCTTCACTGGATAGTCCCGTGACGCTTGGTTCGAAAGCGAGTACTTCGATCAATCGTACTCGCTTAGTCTTCCTTCTTCTTTAAATGAAGTTCTGACTATTGCAGAGGGTCTGTCGTATTCTTTACCACAGCAAGCTCTCGCTCAGCTTAAATACGATACCGATTGTACATTTGCAGCGTTCAAATTTTATAAGGCTCGGGCCGTAATGATGGAGCTGATGCTCAAGAATGAAGTAACAAATGCAAAAAGCGGAAATGAAAATTTGCAGCGAGAAATTGAAAATCTCAAGCAGCAAAACAACAATCTTCAACAACAACAACAGCAACAGCAACAACTTCAAAATTTTGAGGATCAAAATCAAAAGCTCCAAGATCAGAATCAAGGTTCGTTCCTTACTTCTTAGTTCATATTATATCTTGATTTCGTACCTCTATAGGATAGATCGTACTTATACTGGGTACGATCCTACAGTTCGTCCCAGTATTAGGTGCGAACTTATAGGTCGTTCCTTTTTTTTTTTTTTTGAAGTTCTGCAATTCACTTATGGGATCAGAGGGAGAGTTGGAATCCCTGTTTAGGTTCCAGCGATGACTCAGTTGAACAATCATGCAAGAGAAATAAATATGGATATGGAACTGGTGAAGGGGAAATTAACACAGTTGTCCAATAGTATTGTGTTGAATACCTGGAGACGTAATAGAGCTGAATCCAAACATCAGGAAATTCTGAAAACTTTAACCCTTAAATAAGCAGAGTTTAAGTCTGTAGTTAGAGGTATATGTTTGAGTTATATGCTTGTTTTATTGAAGGTATTATATGGTTTATCTGATATTCATTCTGGTTTTCAGTGCTAGAAAAGAAGATTAATGAAGCCAATGGCCGAGCAACAGTAGCAGGAGCCGAACTCAACATTGCAAATAACACGATAGCAAACATTACTGAAGAGCTGAAGACTTCATAGAAAAATGTGGCCCTGAATACAATCAAGCTTCGGGATTTACAATCTCAGCTGAATGCTCAAGAACAAAATTATAAAAGTACAATCAAGATCTGATGAGCTATTAAAGGAATTAAATGCTGAAAAAGAGAAAGTAGAGAAGGATCAGCAAAAGATTAAAGATCTTCAATCAGAAATTGACTACAGGCACGCTTATATTGTATGGGTGAGACAGGATGCTAAGGAAAAAATTGCAATGTCATTCAATTCTGCCTTGGATCGTGCTCAAGCCGATCCTTCTGTTTTGAATGGTCGTGCTGCCGTTTCGATGGTTCCTCCTCAACCGCCCCGACGGTCCAACCCTGGAGCCTAGTTGTACTTTTTTTTGGCTCTAATGTTCATAGCTTCATATTTTGATATTCTTTTCTTGTGTCCCGATGCGTTGTTATTTTGAAGCTTGACTTATTATCGGTGAAAACATCATTTTGCGATCCTTCACTTTTTTACTGGATTGTGCTCTGAATATTGTCCCTGCACAAAATATGATATTTATAAAATTTTTAGGTTAATCATATTGTTTCATGAGTACAATGGACTGAAGTGTATATACCTCAAAACATATAATTCGAGATCCCACACATATGAAACAAACCCGGGCCAGGGTAAGATACAGGTTGGTCCCGAACGTACTCTGAAAATGATAACCATAAGTTAGGCATTCCTTCTTTATTAGAACTTTTGAATTATTAACATTCTAATATGACATTTACCTCTTTGGTATTAAGATTGAATTTTGATTATGTCGCCAATCGGAGCGTTTTCCAGAATATGATGTTCCTGTAGTTGAATTTTGATTATGTCGCCAATCAGAGCGTTTCCAGAATAAGATGTTCCTGGATTTGAATTTTGATTATGTCGCCAATCGTAGCGTTTTCCAGAATAAGATGTTCCTGGATTTGAATTTTATTGTAAGTATAAACTCACAAAGAATTTTATTGTGAAATAAAGGATTGAATAAAGACTTTAATACCTGTGTTGGTCTCCATAGTTGTGCTATTATTTATGGATAATAAAGCTTTAAGTATTGTGCATTCCAAGGATGTTGTAAGGTGTCTCCTTGCATATTTCGGAGATAGTACGATCCTTGTCCCGCTGATGCGTGTATTGTATATGGACCGTCCCAAGTTGGTGCGAATTTTCCAGCACTTTTGTCCCGATGGTATTCTGGGATTTGTCGTAAAACATATTGTCCTTGGACAAAGTTTCGGGACTTGACCCTTTTGTGATAATCCCGTGCCAACCTTATTTGATAGTTCTCCATTTTCTGGAGTGCCACTTCCCGCTTTTCTTCTAAATCATCCAACTTTTGTAACATTAGATCTGTATTTAAATTTTTCTCCCACGCTTTTGTTCTTGTCGTGGGTAGAATGACTTCTGTTGGTATGACTGCTTCTGCGCCATATGCAAGAAGGAAAGGTGACTCTCCAGTGGATTCTTTTCTTGTGGTGCGATACGCCCATAATGTATTATGCAATTTTTCACACCAACGCTTGTGATATCCATCCAATGTCTTCTTCAGATTTATTGCAATTGTTTGATTTGTGGATTCAACTTGTCCATTACTTTGGGGATAGAATGGTGTGGACCTGTATTGCTGAATATTATATCCTTCAAACAACATATCGATGTTCTTTCCTTGAAATTAATGTCCATTATTAGAAACTATGGATGCTGGGATCCCAAATCTACATATGATATTTTCAAACAAAAATGTGAACACATCGGAATCTCTGATCCGAGCTAATGCTTTAGCTTATACCCACTTGGTGAAATATTCGGTAGCCACTATTAAATATTTTCTCTTTTTGGTTCCCTCAATTAATGGACCAACAATATCTACCCCCCATTTTCCGAATGGCCAAGGACTGAGTATAGAATTTAGCTCTGTGGAAGTTGCTTTGATCTTCTTTGCAAATCGTTGGCATTCTTCACACCTTCGTACCATGTTGTCTGAGTCCTTTTGCATGGATATCCAATAATAGCCTTGTGTTTTGGCTTTTAATGCAAGTGATCGCCTTCCACTGTGGTTTCCCGCATCCCCATAATGCATTTCTTTGAGTATCCGAATTCCTTCCTTTTGTGATAGGCATCAGGATAATGGCCCGAGGAATGATTTTCGATACAAAATTCCATCCCGAAGCTGGTAATTATCTGATTTGAGTTGAATTTTTCTTGCTTCTTGAGAATTGGAAGGTAATATGTTATCTTGTAGGTATTGATGGATCGGAATCCTCCAATCTGATTCACTTGATTGGTCACCTATTTATTGAGGCATAGATGGAGCATTTTGTATCGCGGGATCATTAATTTCTTCTGTCACATTTTCTTCTATGTTATGAAGTGCTCTTATCTGGATGGATGGTTCATATATCCTTCCGACTTTTATTGCGGTGATATTAGGGTCGTTTACCATGAAGGAAATGAATGCCAAAGCATCAGCATGTCGGTTTTTGTCTCGGGATAGATGCCGAAAAGTAATGTTTGGGATTTGATTTGCTAGAATTTGAACAAGATCTTTATATTGTGCTAAATCTGCATCAAGTGTTTGATATTTTAATTCGACCTGTCGAATTACCAACTGTGAATCACTTGTGAGTCGAACATTGCTGATTCCTAGTTCAATGATGAGTTTTAGAGCATGAACCACAACTTCATATTCTATTATGTTATTTGTATGTTCTTCAAATTCAAGACGAAATGAATGTGTCATTCGTTCTCCCATTGGTGCAGTAATCACAATGCCAATTCCTGCTCCTTATTTGTTTCAAGACCCATCAACAAAGACTTCCCACCTTTGAGAGTTTGTTGAGTTCAGAATATCTTGTGTGTCCTCTTCCTCGCATCCTGGTAATCCTTGAATTTCATATTCTTCTTCAATCGGGAAATCTGCAAGGAAGTCAGCTAAAACTTGAGATTTTTGTGCGGTTTGCAACTCATAAATGATGTTGAATTGTTCTAGCTGTGCGTTCCATTTGGCGATCCTTCCCACTTTTCATGTATTTTTCAATACTGATTGTAACGGTGCCTTGCTCGAGACACGAACATAATGTGTGAGGAAATAAGTACATAACTTTTGAGTGGCAAAGATTAATGATAAGATGAGTTTTTCGATTTTAGTGTAATTTCTTTCTGCCGAATTAAGGGTTTTGCTGATATAATATACCGGTTTTTCTATCTTCTCATTAGTACGTACCATCACTGCACTGATTGCATCTTCCATTGCCGCTGTATACAAAGTTAATATCTCTTCTGGTTCCGGTTTCTGTAATGCTGGAAATGTAGCTAGATGCTTTTTTATACTTTGAAAAGCTTGTTCACATTGATCGTTCCATTCAAATTTATTTTTCTTCTTGAGTATATCAAAGAAGGGTTTGCACCATTCTGATGATCTGGCAATAAATCTGCTTAAAGCGGCCAGACATCCATTTAATTTCTGTACACTTTTAATACTGCTGGGTGATGGCATATCTGTTATTGATTGGATCTTTACTTGATCAACTTCAATTCCGTTTTTTGTAACCAAATAACCCAAGAAACGCCCCGAAGTAACACCAAAAGTGCACTTCTCCGGATTAATTTTCATCTTGTATTTTCGTAATGCACCAAAGATTTTAGCGAGGTCTTGTAGATGGTTGATAGATAATTTGCTTTTTACCAAAATATCATCCACATAAACTTCTAATATTTGTCCGGTCCAAGGTTTAAAAATTGCATCAACCAACCGCTGATATGTTGCTCCCGCATTTCGTAATCCAAACGACATCCTGGTATAGCAATACAACACCCGGGGAGTGAAGAACGCTGTGTGTTCCTGATCTGCTTCAGCAAGTGCAATTTGGTTGTATCCCGACTGACCATCCATAAAAGATAATGCCTCATGGCCCTCTACAGCATCTACCAACTCATCAATGTTAGGAAGTGGATAGCTATCTTTTGGGCATGCTTTATTTAAGTTGGTGAAGTCTATACAGATTCTTACTCCACCGTTCTTTTCGGAACGATCACCATGTTAGAAATCCATGTTGGATATCGCACTTCTCGGATGAATCACTACAAAAAAAAACGGGTTTAAGCGACTGGTCGTTTTAAGTCGCTTAAAGACCCTTTTTAGTCGCTATAACAGTTATAGCGACTAAAAGTGGCGCTCGCTACGTTGGTTGCCCAAAGCCATGTATCTCAAAGCCTTGAGCGACCATGCAATCGCTCTAGTAATAAACCAACTAACCTTAAGCGAGTACGTTTCTCATTGCTTAACATTTAGACCAACTAACATGGAGCAAGTAAAATTGTGATCGCTTAACATCTAGACCAACCAATATAGAAAGTAAAATACCAATCGCTTCAGATATATCTATCATTCTAAAACAAGTAAAATACTTAGTTGATAGATACATGGAGCAACTCAGCCTAAATTTACTTGGTTAAGGTTTTAAGCGATCAAATTGTTTTGCTCGCTAAAAGCGATTTTTGATTTTGATTGGTCTGAAGTTAGTTGCTCAAGCTTTTGAGGTAGCAAAGTTTTTAAACTACCTAGTTGGAAGAGCTATTAAACTACCTAGTTGGAAGATATATAGAGTTTGAAGTTACTTAGTTAAGATTTTAAGCGATCAAATAATTTTACTTGCTAAAAACAGATTGACCTAAAGTTGATTGCTTAAAGTATTAAGCAATCAAATTATTTTGTAATTCTAATTGCTTAAAGTATTAAGCATTCAAATTATTTTGTAATTCTGATTGCTTAAAGTTTTAAACGAGCAGATTTTTTTGCTCACTAAAAACAAATTTTGATTTAGATAATCCTAAATTATAATTATGATTAACAATTAATATTAAACATTATCACTAATTAAGATTATATAATTAAAAATAAATAACAAAATTAAATTAAAATTAATACTAAAAACAATTATGAATCAAATTAAAATCATAATTGATTAACTTTGTTATTGATGTAATTTTAGAAGTGGTAAATAAAGATTCGATTCTCGAACT
>JAJJMC010017678.1:7737-91317 GCA_023531435.1 Papaver californicum
TAGTTTAATTTAGTTTAAATCACAACACAACCCCCCCTGTTTACTCATGTAACTGAAAATAAATCACAATCACTGCCTCTCTGTGGGAACGAACTTGTTCTTATTTGCTATACTTAAATCTATTTTGGAAGAGTAAGAACTCGATTATTTTGGTTGATTACGACACGACCAATAGTAAGAAGGATTCGTTCCACAGGAGGCTATTGTTGTTATTCGAGTTCAATTTCTTAAGTAAAAAGGGGGTTTTGGTTTTGGAATTGTTCAAAGTAAATAAAACTAAGTAAAAAGACAGCAAAGCAAGTGTTTCTAAAGTAATCAATATGATGAAGATATTGGTTAAGGAATTGTATCATTCACAAACATATATTTGTATCAATAACTAGAATTGTACTTAATCTCTCATTGTCAAAAACCCTATAATACCTTGATCGCAAGAGTATCTCGTTATTTCCAAATCCATCATAAACACATTAAAAAAATGTGAGCATGTATTCCACCTAAAGAACAACCCAACGTGTAAAAATCACTAATCAAGTTTAATTCCCCGTGAGCATTAAGTTTTGTGAAATAAGGTTAATAAATGTAATTGAACGTGGAAAATGCACTAATTCAATTTAACAAAGGTTATGATTCATATGTGATTGCTAGGATGTATCACTACAAGCAACAACCACACTTATACTACTTGAAATCAGAATTCGTTTCTATTAAAAACCCCTAATTTAGCTCTAGATATGAAAACAAGTTAAATTGATTCCAGACTCAACCAACAAAGTGCTCAAATCATGAAAAAGTTATAAACAATGAATCATAAACGACAAATATTGAGACAAAACTAATATATTAATCAAATACCATGTTTGAGAAATCAACTTTAATTCTTAACCAATAATATGTATTTAGCTACTCATAATTATGGAGTTCATACACATTAAACTAAAGAAGAAGATAAAAAATATCACAAACCCTAGATGCGTGAAAGAGAATGGAAACTCCTTGCTCCCAAAAATCATTTGTAAAGTGTATAATAGTGTTAGAAGACTCTCATTTTTATGAATCTTCTTGTTTCCAAAACTAGGTCAAACTCTTCAATTTCCAAATATAAATCCAAGTCCAATAAGTCCATCTACTATCCCATACATGAGAATAACCCACTAAAGTTTATGTCCAAAATTGTTAGCCGGAAGTCCAGAAAGTGGCAGAAAAAATCACCGACAAACAGTTCAGGTGACCGGAAAACTGTCATCGACCATCGGAGTCAAGTAACGGTAAGCCGTTAAGTTTCAAAATCAACTACTTTGGGTCAAAGGCAAAAGTGAGCTACCGAGTTAGCTGGTCTGACTCGACTGACTAGGTCTTAATCAATTAAGTTAGAACCAGTGTAGTCAATCTGAACTGTATCGGCAGTCAAGCGAGACGAAATCCTTGATATCGCCAAAAATAAATTGGACCGGCAATCCCGCTTGACTCGGCCGAGATAAGCCGAAACAAGTCAGCCAAGACAGACCAGAAAAACAAAAAGTTCATCGCTTCCTCATCCATCCAGATAGAAAAAGACTATGAGAAACCCTAATTCATTTTCTGTCATCACCTCTCAGAAAAAAATTTGATCTGATTATTAGAAGAAATGGCGATGGTTGCACTTAGAAGAGAAGGAAAACGTTTAGCCCCTTTAATCGCTCCTAGATCCATCAATGCTGCTCTTACTAGAACTTCACTCATTTCCGAGGATGATTTTCATTTTTATTTATATAACATCTCTTTCTTGTTTTCTGATGATTTATTTATGTTGTTGTATCGTATTATTTATTGAAGAAGATCATATATTGTCAACATTCAGGCTTATCAATTTTTATTAGATTGGGTATTTTTCTTTCGCTATAGATAACTTAACACCTGAAGCAACTCTAAACATGTGTTATAGATAACTTAACACCGATGAGCTTTTCTATACAAGTGTTGAGTTATAATGAAATGTAACCAGAAAAGTATCTAAAGAACGCCTGGCTTAGGTGTTAGAAATAATTTGATAGTTGTCACCATATCTCGGAGTCTATCTCGAATCATATCACATTTTGTTTTTATTTTTATAAAAAAAAATTGTGTTTCTCTAAGTGATTTGGTGGATCACTGGTATTGTCTTGTTGTCGCCGCTAGGATGAAGTAGAGTGATTGAGACCAAGTCATATTATTCTAATTGAACTTGACCAATAACTTAAAAAAAATGGACAGTTGGATAACAATATGTGTGTGTTCTCCCTGTCTCTGTCGCCCAAGTAAGCGTGGAACGCAGAATCCCTGTGAACTATCATGAAATCTGCTAACAAGGAGCATGCACTTAAATTCAAAAGATTTAATCATGTTGTTGGGAAAAAAAATAAGTAAAATAAATAAATAATAATAAATAAATAAATAAAATTTATGTTCCATAAATCAACCGCTGGGGCCCTTGCATATACCAGTTGAATTCATACTAGATTTAGGATTCAGATTAGTGGGAGTGTATCGTAATCTATTAGGATTCATCCTGGCACTGAACTTCATACAAATATTCTGGGAAACACCGTTCACCTTTAGTCAACGTGCGCACACTTCTATCTCCATGTTCATCTTCTAAATCTATTCATGTGATTGAACTTTGATAGATTCTGAGTATCGTGGGCAATTGTACAACTATCTAAGTAGAGTTTTAAATTCTTGTATGAATTTTAGTACGTTGATTGAAAACTCATGTACAACAATTTGATCCATATAGGGTAATGATTCTCATAGCCGAAGAATTTTGTAAGCCAACTAAATAGAATGTTTAGTGTCTACCCTCAATCGTTAACAAGTAGCTAAAATTGGGAGTAAAAGGTTTTGTGGGTATACCTCTTGTAAACCCTCACGAGACAATACTCGTCTTCTAGGGTTACCTAGGAGTTTAACGGCTAGTTGCACGTACTACATGTAGACGTGATTCCTACGAAACTGCGATAGATTTTTATTTTTAATTTAGATTTTCTCGAGGATTAGCAAATAATAAGTTTGGGGTATTTGATAGACACATTTTTGTATCTAATTTGTCCTTAATTATCTAATTTGTTAATGCTCATTCAGTATTTATTTTGATATTTTATGTGTATTTAGGTATTTTTGGGAAATAAACATTTGTGGAAAAACTAAAAATATGAAAAAGGCATCCAGGAAAAATGATAAAGGCACATATGCAAATTGATAAAAGAACCCACTGTTAGATTGGAGAACCCCCTTTCTCTTTGATTTCAAAAAGGAGAAATTGGCAGGAATTTTCTTCACGCGTGAAAGAGATTACCTGAGTTGTTAGAAACTGAGTTTTATGGGATTTAAAGTCTCTTTCGATATCTAAAAGGAAACTGATGAATGTTTAAACATATCTTTTTACATCTTAATTTATATTTATTAAATCCGATCTAAAGGTGACACCTAATTCATACAATAATAGACTCAAGGCTAACATCTAATCAACATTATAATTGTCCAAAGTTGGTTTAGAAATGAATGAATATGCCCAAGTTTAGACGTTAAGGCTGCCTTAGATGTGTCAACATCACAAGAGGAATATATTAGCCACCAATAGGAGAATAAGGAATGGTCGTGGGTCTCATTTGGAAAGCTAGATAAAGTAGAAAGATAACTGAGCTACTTGGAAACAATACAAAAACAAGGAAGTTAATCACATACAGAAGATATTCTAATGTAATATACAATTAGTGAAGGAAGGAAATGATAAATGGGAACGTGCAAAACTTGGGCTAATTTGTGATTTTATGTGCCTGTTCCTTACCGCATTATGTCAACACCAGTATCTTAAAGTTCAACATTTTTATGGAATTTCATTTACAATTATGTCCACATATTTCATTTTTATGGAATTTCATTTACAATTATGTCCACATATTTTGGATGCATTCAGAGCTTAATTGGAAGTCAATGGCGAATATGGAATTGAGATGTTATTTTGGGAAGAAAGTGGATCAAGAATGACGATAAAATAAATACTTACTACCTTATTGGTAATTTGCATGAAGTCGTTTTATTTATGGAAATGACGGGGAGGTGCTTCGGATATAAAAAGGGGGTCTGGGTCTGGGTCGAGCTAGTGGTTTAGTATATTTTTTAGTTTCATCTTCTTTTGTAATTGAGAGCTGGCCCTTTTTACTGGAGTTGAAGATGAAGTCAATTTAATTGTATAAGTGATTCAGGTAATTTTTTTAATAATATATTTTTTTGGATTTAAACGTTTAATTAATTTCTTTTCATTAATAATTTTGTTCTTAAATCGTTTTGAATAGTCTTCGTCTATTGATCTTTAATAAGAGAACGAGGTTATACTGTTTTGATTTACAACAAAGGTTGTACTAGTTATTTTAACCATATAATTTTCCGAGACATATAGATTGGGTTCGGTAGTCTTGGGTCAGAATATAAATAATTTTTAGAGATGAAATGAATATTTTACAAATTAATTCGGCGGATTCCAAAACCCTGGTTTTCTATAAAATTTAGCTTTACTAAAGTTAATTAGTATTTCTTATTTCATCTTTTAATTTGTTTTTAACACATAATTTGTGTAATAACTAAATATAATATTATCAATCCTTGTGGAGGATCCCGTATTTTCCTCTTCTACTTTGTAGTCGTCGTGCGATTGCGGCTATAGATTTTTCGCCTGTCAATATTTGGCACCGCTGTCGGGGATTGAAAAATATTATTTTTGGTTATTTTACAAATTTTGTGTTAATTAGCCTAATTAGGATTTGTATTTTATTTTATTTTATAGATTTTATTTTCGGTATTGTTTTATTTTTGGTGTGTAGATAATATTTGGCTTTATTTGTGGAATAAAATTTGACTGCCAAAAAGGTAAGTAAAATAAACCCAATTTTTATTTTATTTTTTTAGATTTTTGTAAATATTTATCTTAGAAAATAATTAGCTAACCTAGTTTTTATTTATCTTTTTTAAATAAGTAAATTAGGATTATTTTATTTACCTATTAAAAAAAACACCCGTGCGCACACCAATTGCATCGTCAGAATACCGATTGTTAGGAAAACCCGTGGAAAAGTAAGCTGAACCCGTGTCTTGGGTCTGATGGGAATTACCAGCTGAAATTCCATAAACCTTAGTCTCGTACCTTTGACTAGTCTTTGACTTTAGGTATATTATGCTAAGGTAACCTGAGCTTACCTATCGTATTCAACCTTGCATTTGCATTTGCACCCAAAAAATATAAAATAAAAAAAATATTTAAAAAAATGTCGAACTGGTATTATGAGGACCTATATAATGAATATTGACCTGAATATCAAAATGGACATTACCCAACTATGACCAAAGTGTGGATAGTACTTTGGACCACTACCAGCCTTCTGAAGGTTATGGTTCTTACCATAGTGATCACAAATACTATTCGCACGCTCACCAATCCTACGAATGGGTAATTGAGCAACATTATACTGAACAAAATGTTAGTTCTCCATCTTTAAAATATGACCTCACGCATTACATGGAAACTTCACAAATTCTTAATTCTTCGTATGCTTCTTTCAATAATAAACTCAATCAATTTGCTGAAACTGAACAGAAGTGCTACTTACAAAGGACGCAAAGACTTGCATCTTTAAGTACCGCTCTTAGTAAACTAAATACAGGTTTAAATGAAATTTTAAAAAAAAGAACTGTTAGCTGCTAATATTGCTTAAAATGAACTTAATTGCCAAAATAGTATTACCAGTTTTACCCTTGATAATAATGGTGAATATTTACTTAATCTAGAGGATAAGGTTAGAGTTTAAGAAATTACTTATTTAGATAAGGTTCAATCATCTTCATATTATTATGATGATGAAGAGAGTGTTCGCGAAGAATTTGAAATTCGTAGTCATAATGACGAGGAAATTATTACGACAATTGAGTTTCATGATGTTTCTAGTTCTAATCCTAATAATGTTGATGGTTATTTATCTATTCAGGAGGAAAAGGATTTAACTAGAGACACCATCGTTATAAATGGTGAAATATTTCATTGTTATTATGAAGACGATGATGGTTTAGAAGAACGACTCTATCCCTAGACTAGTGTTTTAGAGTCCACCGATTCAGGAACAATAGTCTCAAACGAAGATAATAGATTCGTAGAAAATTTAAATGTGAGTGAAGGTACCCCACATGATGATTATAACCTAGATAAAATAATTAACCATTTTCCTAAATCTGTTAATTTAGAAATTTACGAAACAGACTATCCTAGGTCTGGGGGTGAATATCATTTCCCCTGTGTTAATCCTTTGACTTCTATAAAGGTTCCTTGCTTGGGACTTGATATATGTTCCTCTACAATTTTAAGAGATTATCTTAAAGAACTGTTTCCTGAACCTAATAATGTCAAGAAAGAAGTTCAGTTCTTAGAAACTCATACTTTAGTTGATGTGGTTTACCCAGGCGACAATACCATAATTGACTTTGTTGTGCCACAAAGATTTTATTTACCAAATGTGGGAAAATATGAATTTCAAATGTGTCAGATATTGAATATTGGAGTTAAGATTTTAGAAAATTTGAATCGAAAAATTCTCTTAAGAATGACCACCACTCTCATATGCTTCATTGTGGTCAACTGTTTAAGTCAAATACAATTGACTTCTAGGATCCGTAATTATTCAGATTATTATTGTATGATTCGTAAACTAATCCTTTTTTGGTCTGGATGAAGACTTTAAACTTATAGCTTTATGGGAGGCAACCCATATGCTATTGGTACACGGTGCTGGTAATATCTTTCCTATCTCTTTTACTTTGTTCATTGTTTCTCATTGATCATGATTTCATTCATTTATCTTTAGAACATCGAGGACTATGTTCAGTTTAAGTTTGGGGGTAAGGAAGAAAATTTTAAAAAAATTAGTTGTACCAAAAACTCCAAAATTTAGAAACTTGTGAACAATTCAGGATGACACTAACTATTCTAGGTAGATGAAAACAAACTTCTTGGCTATAGGAGTTGTGGAATCCATCTAAATGGTCTATTCATAAAGGGACAGAGCTCAGGTGTTAGAAATAACATGATAGTCGTCACCATATCTCGGAATCGTCACCATATCATGATCTGTTTTTATTTTTACAACTTATGTGTTTCTCTTAGTGATTTGGTGAGGCACTAGTATCACCTTGTTGTCGCAGCTAGGATGAAGTAGAGTGATTGAGATCAATCCCCATTATTTTAATTGAACTTGAAAAAAAAAATTGACACTTGGATAGCCATATGTATGTGTTCTCCCTGTCTTCGTCGCCTAAGCAAGCGTGGAACTCCGGATCCATGGGAACTATCATGTAATTTGCTGACATGGAGCATGCACTTATATTCAAAAAAATTAATCATATTGGCGATAAAAAAATAATTATTATATATATAAATATACATATATATTCAATAAATCGACCGCTGGGGCCCTTGTATATACCAGCTAAGTTGATACTAGAATTATGATTCAGACCAGTGGGTGCATATGTCAATCCATTAAGGTTCATCTTGCCACAAAGTTCATATAGGTATTCTGGAAAATACTGTTCACCTTAGTCAACGTGCGCACACTTCTATATCCATAACATCTTCTTAATCTATCCATGTGATCGTTGTTTGTTAGATTCTGAGTATCGTGCTCAATTGTAAATTTTCCGAGTAGTGCTTCGTTTTTTTTATATGAATTTTAGCATAGCCAAAGTTAAAGAATTTTGTATCCAACTAAATAGCATGTTTAGTGTCTACCCTCAATCGTTCGCAAGTAGCTAGGGTTTGGAGTAAAAGGTTTTGTGGGTATATCTCTTGTAAACCTTCATGAGACTAAAACTCGTCTGATAGGGACACCTATAGGTTTAAAGGCTTGTTGCACACGCTAAGTACAATCGTGATGCCTGTGAAACTGAGCTAGGATTTTTATTCTCGATATTAGATTTGCTAGAAGACTAGAAAAATATAAGTTTTGGGGTATTTGAAAGACACGTTTTCATGTCTTATTTAAACTCATATTTATAATTATTAGTGCTCAAATTTTGTATTAATAATGTAATTTTCTTTATCTATAGGTACTTTTGGAAGAATAAACATTTATGAAAAAATCGGCTCGAAACAGTGTTAAAGGAACCCGACATTGTTAAAGGCACCCTAAAAATGATAAAGGCACCCGCAAGTTGGTTAAAGGCACCCATTTTTTCTCTCCATTTCAAATTTAAAATTGGCGGTAATCTTCTTGGAAAGTAAACTCGTGAACTATATTTTTGATATACTCAAGAGGATTAAGACAAGAATATTTTCTTGTCTTAATGGTAGGAATTGTACGTATTTTGGAAACTATAAATCTCGAGAAAATTTGTTATGAAAACGATTCAGGAAAGAATATTTCTCGAGCTGGAGATAAAGAAAATATTTTATGAGAATATATTCTCGGGTCTAAATATGGTGGAGATATTATTTTCAAGCTCGAGTATGGAAACATCATCAAGTATATCAAGCTCGAGTATGGAAACGTCATCAAGTATATCAAGTCTGAGTAAACAAAGGAACAACGTGATCCATCCAAGAATTATACATTGAATGAACATATATTAAACGTGATTTGAAGTGGTATTGAGGTTCTACTATAAATAGGAGAAGGTATCGAAATTTGGAGGAGGTTGGGATCTGCCAGAGAAGAGAAAAAAATCACCAAGAAAAATCTATTGCTAGAAGAAGAAGATGAAGAAACCGTTATAAAAGGGTTAAAGAAATTGTGGGCGAAAGGTTGAAGATTTTGTTGCTAAAGCTTTTAATCTTTGCAACATTTATCTTCAGTTTGGAACACCTACTTTGTAACAGCGAGTATGTAACACCAATACACCGTTGCAAACTCACTGCTTTTATTATTTTCTTTTCTTTTCATCTCTCAAGCACTTTTTAAGCCATGTATCAATCTTTTGAGAGTGTTTTGAAGTCGATGAGCTAAACCCCAACACTGGGATAACGGGGAAAGGCTATTTTTCACAATTGTGTGGTAAATATATTTGAATCTTTTATGACTTTTGTACTAATTTAATTTGATTTATGATTTTTCTTAATTAGTTGTGATCTTGTCTAATGGTGTATGCTTAGTCGTACGTACTTTTGATGCGCCATATATGCTTATAATTTACATCTAATGTTTTAAAAATCTATTTTGGCAAAGAATTAGAGTCAAAAACTTTTATGTTATGCGCTATAAATTGTCTAGAATTAATATTTGAACCACATGAATATGAAAAATTGGTGGATCCTGAGTCCCAGTATCTTGTAATTTTGCTACCATCTTTTATCTATTTGCTAGCTTAAATTAGATTTAGGTCTAGAATCCAGTCTTCACAAGTCAGAGTGAATGATAGTTTTCTTACCACTGTATTTAAACCACATCAGAATGAAACAATTAAACACATGTTGAAACATGTCTTAGGAGCTCTTTACCCCGTGAAAAATGGATGAGAAGTCGATGTACTGCCAAAAATAGTGTTGGGGATAGACACGAGTTTGTTGGTGGATTTTGAGATTAAATCGAGTCCTGGTCAATTTAGGAGAAGCTATTAGGTTTTCTAAACATCTAAATATCAAACATATCGAAGAAAAATCAAGTTAGGGGACTTGGGAAAAATTCATAGGAGAAAAAAAAACCATCTTCTCGTGAGGAGGAAGAAGACCAAAAAATCTCTCCAGCATACCATTTCTAGTCTATCTATTGGAAAACTCATTCTCTTGACAGCAAGGCCCGGGCAGACCAGTTTAGCTCTTACCCGGACGACAGAATTATGTATGCGCTGTATTATCGGCACTGCTAATGTGGCTACTAAGCTATTTCTTTGGAAAACTCCTACTAAGATAGGAAATTCCCCGATAAAGCTGCTAGTACTGCGATGCTGCTCGTGGAAACAAGAATGTTAATGAGTAGAATATCAATTGTTCTAGAAGGTGGAGTAGCCGATTTAGTGCTCAACCCGTTGTTGTTTTCAGTCCCAGTGTGGCTGATCATCCGAAAATACCAGTTAAGCATCATCGGCTTGGTCAGCCTTTACTCGACCAACTACCTAATACTACGCGGGCTCATCAAAAAGCGCTTTCTAGCTTGATTCAGGATTTAGCCCGAACTCTTTGGAAGATTCCCACGCGTTACGCACTCGTTCGCCACTTTGTTCTCAACTCATCAGCTAAAGAGATAGCTAGGAGCTGATCTTCCTTCTTTTTCCAGCAAATATCTCGGAAAGACTAGATTAGTGGAGCTCGTTGTTTTGATGCTTTGATTCTTGAAGAAGGTATTACGTCTAGGTGCTCACACCAGCCTTCGGAACGGCGGCGCAAAGGAAGAGAAAGGGGACTGATCCACTCGACCATCAGGAGAGGGCCCGCGCCTAAAGCGATAAGTATAGAGGCGTTTCAGGAAAAAAAAGATCGAGTCAATCTCCCTCTTGATACAATTTGAAATGCTTAATTGTCATTATATCTCCGCTAGTATATCTCCTAACGCCCTTCTTTGTCCAGTTGCGGGGAATAAATCCTATTTGATCCCTTGTGGTCAGTTCTTGGGTATAAGATTTGAACCATAGGATGGGGTGGCTGCCCGCGATCATGACATGACTCGAGGAAGAAGCCCCGGCTAACTCCGTGCCAGCAACATGAATTTTGTATAATAAGTGAGCAGAACCAGGTTGTCAGATAGAGCGCTTCGTAATGACCATAAGTCTTTTTAGGAAAGAGATTCATTACCAATTGGGAGAAGCTCGTCCAAAAATAGAGCTAGAAACGCTTCATTTCCTTTCATTCCTCTTCTTCATTTCCTTCTTCTCGAATCCAAGGAGGCCAACTTCCTGATAATCTATTGTCTAAGCAGGCCTTAACCCGGCTAAAGACGACACACCAAAAGACAATAGCAAAGAACGTCACAAATTTTATATCCTTTACAGCGACCAAGAACTGTTGTTCTTTTCTGATCCTTTAACAACGAAGGACATCAGAGAATTGTGACAATTTTTAGTTTATAACGTTTATAAACGTCTAAAATTCCCTGTGTAAGTTATTTTTGATTGTTTTCTTCTACTTAAGCATTTTTGAGACATGTTTCTATCTTTTGAGAGTGTTTTGAGCATGGTGAGCTAAACCCCATCAATGGGACAATGAAGGTAGACATATTTCATGAATAAATGACAATCACTAATACAAATTTGAGCTTAGGTGACAGTTCGAAATCCTAAATCATGAGAGTTCACAAATTAACTGTCACAAAAGAATAAGCTAGGAGATATAAGCGACCATTTCTTACCAAAACTCACACTAAAAATGGTGAAAAATCGTGATAGTTTATTAACTGTTACTTAATAACTATACGATGACAGTTTTTATAGAAAAATGTTAGTGTACATTGATTTATAATAGCAGTTATAAACTGTTACTATAAACGGAAGTGGCGGTAATTAAAAGAACAGTCATCTGTAGCTATACACTTTCATAACAGCGGTTATTCATATAATCTATCATAAAGCATTTTCAATTACACACGATGTTGTTAGTTTGAGTTCCTAGTAATTTTTTCTGAATAGTGGGTTGTACTATGGGAGGTATGTTTTGTAACTTATGTTAGTGGGTCTCTCGACACCTTCGCCTCTCATCTCAGTTATGTTAAAGACGATTTCTCACCCAAAAAAATCAGGCAAATCCTATGTCTTTCTTCACTTGGTTTTTTCACGGTTAATTTAGAACCTAAAAAGGGGATGATAAGATTATCAAACTTCTTACCAAATTAGATGAACGAATCAACAAGGGTTATACTAAGGTTATTATTCCCCTTTTTCGTTCGTATTGAAACCTTTAATTTTCTTGTTTTATTCTTCATGTTTTCTTGCCCTAATTTTTTTAATTCCTAATTTTTCAATGTTAACCTAATAAATTCTTTCTAAACTCTATACTAAAAGTAGTAATTTTGAGTTAAACCTATGAAAAGAAATTCTGATTTTTGTAATGGCGTCAGTACAATTAACTGGTTCAGGAGATGGGTACCTTAAGCTTATTGCCTCCTTTTGATGGACTTAGTAGATCCGATGTTAAGTTTTCAATTTCTTCTGATGCAGTTAGTTCTTCATGGTTAGGGCTTATCAACACGTCTTTGTCAAAGCTGTTATTTTTGTTCCTCTTAAGTTATTTTTTTTAATCTTCCTTTTGCACTCTTAAATTGAGTGAGAGTAAATAATTAGTTTTGGGTTTTGGTTACTATTTGGATAAGATTAGTTCTTGGTTTTAGTCTTCTTTTACAAAAAATATGGGAATTTTCATAGATATTTAGAGAATTAGAAGTTTCCTATAAATGTTTTTCTCCAGGCCTGGGATTAAATGAAGAGGTACATCCTAGCATGAAGTCTAGTACAAAATTTACTGATGTTAAGTGTGTGCAATCATCATCTACATTAAAGGTACTGTGCTTTTTTGTCAACATCACCTTTTGGTTATATTGGTGTCAGCCACATTACATATTTCCGAAGGAGCAAAATAGTATATTTAAAATCATGATAAATCTCATTAACATTTTCTGCTCTAGCTGTTTTAGTGCATTTGTGGGACGTTCTGTGTTCTAGTGCATTTGTGTTGCATATTGATGGGAGTTTTCAGTTTGTGTAGGTCATGCGCAGTTTAGGTAATCTCATAGCCAGTGACATTTACCAAACTTATGTACTTACTGTTGGACATGATATTACAGGTTAGATAATTCCCTTCTGATTTTTATTGTGTGCAATGGAAGCTTTCATCGCTTAACATTCGAGGATACTGAATCATTTTAAGTTTCCAGAAAATGTCGTGTTGGCTCTTGTAAAATGCTTAAGATATGAGCATCGGGTGTTGAAAAATGTATGTTTTCCTTACTAACAACTCTTATGTGGTATTATATTTGTTTAACCTCTCATTTGATATTTTTTCTAATGGTGTAGGAGGCATCCTGGTTTTTATCCAACATAGCAACAGGTACTCTTGCTCACAAGCAGTTGATATACTCTGGCGAGGCATCGCCTTTGTTGATACATCTTCTTTCTGCTGCACCATTTGGCATAAGAAAGGAGGTAGCATATTCACTTGGTAACCTTTGTGTCGCTCCAGTTGAAGGAAATGGCCAACCTAACATTATCCTAATCATTTGATTTCACTTGTTAGTATAGGATGTATTCCAGGATTTGTAAATTTGGTCAGATCTGCTGATATTGAAGCCGCAAGGCTAGGCCTTCAGTTCTTAGAGCTGGTAAGCATAAATATTTTCATCTGGTATCTGCAGTGATTAATTCTATCTATGTTCCTTCTTTGCTAGGAGTTTGCACAGACATTTGCTAGACCATGCTCCGTTTTTAGTAATTATACTAAATTATTATAATATCAAGTTAGTAATTATACTCGAAGCTGTGTTTACATTGTAGCATCATATGAAGGGAAAATATCAAAATGCTATTATTACAACGGATCCTCTATCGAGTGTATATTAATTCAAAAAGGATTGAGATTTGAATGTGATTTCAAGCATCAAATACCTGAATCCTTTTGATAATTTATGTTGGAACTTTTTTCCAAAGATTGTATAAATGTTTACATAATTTGTGCAGGTCATGAGGGGGATGCCTGATGGAGAGGGGCCAAAACTTGTCGAACGGGAAGATGGTATCGATGCTAAGGAAAGATTTCAGTTCCATGAGAAACAAGACCTCAAAATATTGGAAAATGGTTGGTTGATAAGTACTTTGGTGAAGATTACGGTCTTGAGGAGTAGAAACAACTTGGTTTGGATATCAGAACTTAGGCTTCTTAAGCATCACGTTCATGATGTATGCAAATTATTTAAGCACTAGTGATCCCTTGTAGAGTTAGTATTACATGATGGTATTGGTTTCTACTATCTTGTTGGTTTTAGCGAGTCTATTTTATTTTTCGAGTTCGTGCTTTGTATAATATTGATGTCTATATGTCAAACAGGTGGTTCGTAGGGAGCTGTGGGAAATCCTTATTTTATCCTACTTTTGGGAAAGTTTTTCCTGCAGCATTTTCTCACAGCGGCGCTACCTCCTCTTTCGCGAACACCAAAATCTAACTGGTAAGGTGTTGATGAGATCTTTTTTTTCAGTTGTATATATCTATTTTATTTCTAATTTCTTAAGTTTTCAACTGAATACACAATTTCCTTGTTCATATCCTGTTTTTATAGATTCTCAAGGCAATGGGATTGCCTAAGCTGTCATCATCTGCTTTAAAGCTATCACTACGACTGGTGATAATGTTTTCTTAAATCTCCACATTCTAATGTAATTACACCTATCCTTTATTGACACATGCCAAAGTCTTCCGCCAGATGTATGGATTACTACCAGAAGAAACATGGGGAGAGAGTGAAACTTTAAAGCAAGAAATATGGTTTTCTGTCTGATTTATCTGGGTTTGTTGATACAAAGTCAGAACTTAGGTTTAAATTGGGGTTTTGATGTGAACTGAATTAGGAGCTCGTCTATCACTTTATATTAACAAGAATTTTTGGTTTACTAATTTGAGGAAATGTTTGTTGGTGTGGGGGCAAGGAGAGTGAAAGATCTATTTGCTGCAGCAAAAAAATGGTCTTCGTGTATAATTTTCATTGATGAGATGGGTGCAAAAGGACGGAGCCACAACCCTAAGTATCAATAGTACATGAAAGTGACTTTGAATCATTTGCTTGTCGAGCTTTGATGGCTTTAAACAAAATGATGGCATTATAGTTATTGTTGCGACCAACTTCTCCAAGTCTTTAGATAAAGCACTTATTAGTCCTAGGCATTTTGACCGTAACATTGTTGTTCCCAATCCTGATGTTGAAGGACGGAGACATATCATGGAATCTTACATGTCAAAGGTAAATGATATATTTATTTATTTTGCATATAATTTCAGCACAAATTGTTATATTAGTTGTTTGCTCGTCTTTGCAAATCTGACAATGCTTTTGTAACTTATAAATTGCAAGGGTAAGATTCAAACCCCTCAGTGAATCTTTCAAACTGTTTCCTATGTTAGTGGGTTCCTTGATCGTATCATGTTGTTAGCTAGACACGTGTTACAAAAACAAAAGGAAACGATTAAGAAACGTTCACTGCTTTGCCTTAGTTATATATTAGGGCAAAAGAGAAAAAAGATTTTTTGTTATTTACAGGTTTTTTTAGATCTAGGAAACCGCATGTGCTAAAACTCTTTCTTGGAATTCTTCAGAGATTGAGTGAATCTAATTACTGGTGGTACAGATCTGTTTTTCAAGCCTCAATCAAATCTAGGGTTGCATAATCATTAGAAAATAAAAAAAATTGTGAACAAACCTCTGGTTCTATCGGTGATTTGTTGTAAAAGAGGTTGATGGTGGTGGCGATAACTGTTGTGGCAGAAAAGGTGATGATTCATGTTATCTCTTTGAAAAAAATTTTGGGGAGGAAGAGATTCCGAGAGAAGTCAAGAAGAAGAAAATAAGTAGCACCTGCAAGAAAATTGTGCTTTCGGATAGAGAAGCTCTATGTTGGTTTGGCCAATCATTGGGGATTAAGTGATGAAAATTGTGGATGACCTTAATTTAATCACGTGGACTATCTAGTATTGGAGCCACTCTTCGACATGTATTGATGTATATATATATATATTGGCTTCTAATTTCTCTATCATTTTTATGTTCTTATTTTTGACTGTGTTTAATTGTGCATTAGTATCCATATCAATGGAACGGGTGACTCATTATTTCGATGAATCATTTCTTCGGACAGAAATGGAGCAGGCTACCATGAGACAAAAGATCTTCTTTCTAAAGGGATTTGATTCGGAACTATTATATGTCCAAGGGTTCGCTTTTCTTTTTTTACTGGGAGTTGGGTGATTCTCCACTTGAATTTTTACTGATGGCTTAAACTTGCAGCTGAATGAAATTCTATCATAAAATTCATACATCTAGGATCATGCTTTAATCCGGTGAAACGGAGGTCGGGAAATTAATCCTTCTGATGTGCTTAGTAGAAAAAAAATATTTCTCTTACACATAATTGATTATTTTTTGAATTATTCTCTTAGTAGTGGATCAGTACCTAGCTGAAGTGAATGTTGTCATCTACATCCAGAAAATTGTTGTACTTGATTCATGTTAAGTTGATGTCCATCGCCTAGGTCCTTGAACTCTTATTACCCCTCAAATCCCTTAAAAACTACTTTTTTTAGTTATTAACAATTTTTCTCAAGGTTTAAACTTGCCTGACGGTAATCCTAGTCAAACACTTCACCCTTGAATAGTTACTTCCTTACTGTTTTCACTTATTCTCTCTCTTGTTTCTTGCTCAGAATTTAGAACTTTTCTTATATGTAATTTTTTTGTTGACATCTAAGTAGGGTGGGTTTAATTTAAACAAGGAGTTATTGTCTTTTAGAATTTAGCTAGTGTTAATCGTTCTAATCTGCATAGGGAAAATGTGTTACTTTGTCTTCCTATTTGCATATAATTATCATAACTTCAAATTTTATCTTTGAACAAGAAAGTTTGATGCATAATCTGGGTTGCACTTGTTCTATTGCAAATAGACAGACTTTATTATTGTTTTTCTTTTCTATATGATTCAAAAAGAGGTGCAACAGAGATAGAAAGGATTTTGCTGGAAAAAAATCAGAATCAGGCAAATTTAAAATGTCATTTTATTGGTATAAAGGTAGCACTCGCATTCTTTATGTTGTTTTCAGTTATTTTACTCCATGATATTAGAACCAATTAAACAAAGGATGTTTTTTTATCTTCGCAGCATCAAGGGCAGTTAAAGGATCTGTTAAAATTCTTAGAGTTGTTTGTCAATAAAGAATTAATAGATAGGGAAACCTTTCCAGTATTACATCTTTCATTTTTTTCATGGAGGAAAGCTTAAGTGGTTTTGTAATATCCCGACATGAAGGATGAAGGATGTTTGATTTCTCTTTTTTTTTTGGTCTCGACATGTTTTGTATATCAATTTTTTATTATCTAAAAATATGATATGCTTTACAGGTATTGAGAATACTTTGCTCCAGGAGTTTACAGTGAAGGCTACAACTGTACAAATTCTTCTAAAGATCGCGAGAGCAAGACCTTCAAACAAGAAGGTAGTGGAAACTACTGAATTTAGTGCATTAAAGTTCATGATTTTTCTTCTTTTGTAATGAAGGATTGATCTTTTATTTATTTTATTCTTGGTTCTATCATTTTTTTGAACCTTAAATTCAGAGAAATAAAAAAAAACAAATTTAGCTCTCTTTTTCAATTTAACTGCAATAAGTTCTATATGACAGTTTAACAACTAATGTTTCACATAATAGGGTTTACATGGCAGTTTTATCTAGATATACTTACCTACAATGACAGGTACATGAAAAAACAGTTACCCTAGTACAATAAATCGTGTTTTCGATGACAGTTTTATTAGAAGATGTTACCGTTACTTGTCAACAATGACAGGTTTATGAAGAAATTGTTATTTTAGTTCAGGAAATCGAGTTTTTTATGACAGTTCTTATTAAAAAATATCACCGCATCTAGTCAACAACAACAGGTTTATGACATAACTGCTACTTATAGTCATGATACCGTAACAGTTTTTGTAAGACCTTTTGTAACTGGGGCTTTAGTGACAGTGCAAAATAAATTCAAAACTGTCACATTAATAGTTCAGTGATAGTTTTTAACTGTTACCTAAGCCCCTTTTTGTACTAGTGAATCATTTTGATTCTTTATGACTTTTGCATTGGTTTAAAATTGATTTATGATTTTTAGTAATTAGTTGTGATTTTGTTTGATGGTGTATGTTGGGACTTAAGAGCTTTTGATGCGTCATGCTTATGATTTACAATTAATGTCTTAGAAACCTACTTTTGGCAAAGAAACAAAATCAATAAAAGAGCTATAATTGATTAAGAATCGTTGTAGAAATCACTCAGAAGTGATTTTGGTGGAATCCTGAGTCCCAGTTCTTCCCATGATTGTTATAATCTTTTACAAATTTGCTAGTTTAAATCAAAATTAGGTCTAAAATGAATCTTCACAAGTCCCAGTGAACGCACTATTTTTACCACTTTTTTCTAAAACGACCACAAACATGCTAGAAGTCGGACTCAACCAATAAAGATCGTTCGCTTCAAGTTTATTTCCTACACATATCCAATGAGGCATACACAAGCAAAAATACTATTGTTTAGCAAGAGTTGTGCACATGAAGATGTTGGGTTTACAAATTTAGGTAAGCTTGGTTTATCTTAGCAGAATATACCTATAGTCAAAGACTGGTCAAAGTTACGAGGCTAAGGTTTGTGGAATTTCGGCTGGTAACTCCCATAAGGCCAACATCACGGGTTCAACGTACTTTTCCACGACTTTTCCTAAACTCCGTGATCTGATTATGCAGAATGTTGTGCACGTTTTTTTTTTGTTAATAATAAAATTAAAAATTAAAAAAATAACAAACACACCGAAAAGGAAATAAAATTTAAAAAAATTAAAATTATTTCTAATCTATGAATTAATGAAAATGTAAAAATTAGAAATTAATGAAATAAAAATTGGGAATATATTAATCTTTATGGTAGAAAATATTACCTACACAACAAAGACAAGAAAATACACAAATAAAATCTTAAGAGAAAAATAAAATAAAGATAAAAATAAAAAATATAAGCCGATTAATATAATAAAAACAAAATTAAAAATTAACTAAAGATATTATTTCTCAATCCTCGGGAGTGACGCCAAAAATTGATAGGCTTAAAATTCTATGATCGCAATCGCATAACGTGTACAAAGTAGAAGCGGCAAGCACGGATTTGTCCGTAGAGATTGATTATAATATATCTAGTTAATTATCTAATTATGTGCTAAAACCAAGAGCTTTTTGTGAATGAATTTTATTGAATTTAAATATAAAGACAAATAAACAAAATGATTGATTAACAAATATGATAAAATCTATGGTTTCGGATTCCACTACTTTTGACGTTTGTAAAATTAATTAATCACTACTTAAACAATTACTCTTAAATTACTCAAAACCTTATTGAACTCAATATCATGTTTTGGAAAATAAAGCGTTTTAAAATCCTATTAAAACTTATGTCGTTATACAAAATTATAATTTTCTTCGCCTTATTAAATATCAATATCCCAAACTATTCAGAACAATTAAAATGAAGCAATTTAGAAGAAAATTTATTAGTCAATGGAAAACACAAATAATAGAGTAAAAATGTCAAAGAAATAAAGTATTCATTATTACACATCAAAAGATAGCTTCCTCTTACACCCTAGTAAAAAAATTACCTATTCATGGAGAAGAAAATAAAAAAAAATTGTTTAAACATTGAGATTTATTAAAATAGAAAGGCTTACAATTTTCTTTAATTTTTAGGTTATTTACTTTCTCATTTGCCTCCACCATCAACAACCGGTTTTTCTTCATTTTGTGGTACAACTTCTTGATTCACTTCATCAATTATTTCTTTTGCAATTTGTGCTAGACCATGGTTCGGTTTAGCCATTGGAACAACTTTTTAGTGGATTATTAGATTAGGTTAAAGATAAAAAGATGATTCGATTATGGGAGATGAATAGGGAAAAGAAGGAGAAAAAAAGATTTAATTTTGATTAGAAATAGAATTAGATTAAGATTTAGATTTAGATATTAGTAGGGTTAGGATTTAGATTATATTAGTATTAGTTTAATAAAGAATAACTTTAGTCATTCATCTTATTAAGACACCCCTTAATTTTATAGGACATATGACCTAAGCATATAAGGGTCCCCTTAAATTTTCAATGGTCTCCGAGAAATCGTTTTATAACTATATTAATAATTAGTTTGGGCTTGGCTTAAGCCAGGGTAAGCCTGTTTAGTTCTGCCACTCCGATGAAGACATTAGATGCTGACTCGTAGAATTACATGATAGTTGTGGTCATCGATTTGATGTTGGGTTGAAAACACGTTCCATGTTGCGTGTTGTATTCGAATGAGTAGATTTAATATTCCGCACCAATATTGGATTAGAGATTAGTTAACGAAATTAAAGTTATAGATTCTAATGAGTGTTTTGTTGGGTCATAATTTTTTTAACTCAAGAAATTAAAGACTCATCTGATTCTGGATTGATAAAAGGTTGGACAGAGGTTGTTTGAAGGACCTATTTCCGGTGATATTCAAGGAGATAAACAAGTTATCATTGCTGACATGATAAAGGAAGGAAGATGGTATGGTGATTTTAAAAGAAATTTAGATACCAATGAACAGCTTGAATGCGATCTTTTAAGGAGAGATTTAGGAAGTGTGCCTGATCTATTGGAGGGTGAAAACAAGATAACTATTACGGATAATATTTGCTTTTTGAAATTCAAATATTTAATACGTCTCATATATTATAATTTATTTATTATTAATATTTTTTAATGATGGATCTTAATATGATGTATATGTAATAATTGTATATCATTAAATTGGGAGGATTATCTTTTCCATTTGAAAGAAAAAACAAAAAAAACAATGGGTATTGACATGACATAATATTTTGCATCTCTATCATATTCACATTTTACAACTTTCTTTGCATGATGTTGTTAAAATTCGGATTTAGACTCCTACGTGCTGTATATTACGCCCAAAATAATTACAACCATATTGACGGCGCCATCTATATTCTTCGTCTTCTAATGCATTTTTTTAGAAGCTGATCCCTAAAGTTATTGGTTATGGGCCTGGGGCCTCTAAAAATCCGATGTGATCTCTAGACTAGATTCCTCCCTTTGCCTTAACCTGGATTATCTTACTTGTATGCTTTTTCACCCGATAGATGGATGAAAGAATTATACTACTAGGTATACTTATTCAATAGATGAGACTTCCCAATAAAAGAAGCCGATTTCGTAGACAAGTATCTATCTACCCAAAGAAATTCTACCCTCTCATCACGCTTGCACCCGCACCTCCAAGCTCTCAGTGGAAGAAGAGGAATAATGGAAGAGGATCCAGTATCCCTGTCAATCGAAATCTACCTCTTATCTCTTTCCAGTGCTGGCCTTAGATCATTATCTATCTCCCCTAGAAGAAAGGCACAATGGCATAAGGGATAAAGAGCACATCGCTACTTTCAAGAATTTTTTTAGAAACCAACTTTTCTAAATAGTTTATTCCAAAACCGTCTACAAATGTCAGTAATTTCTTGTAGTGGTTCTCTTTATTTGAATTTAGCTGTAGGCTGGAGATATATGTATGTTCTCGAAAAAGGCTTCCCCAGTATGTGGAACGAATCATGTCAAAAAACAATGGTACCTGCAACCATCCAAACAAAGTCACAGGAACACAACTAATCACCACAATAGGAATGAGAACCCACGTGAATCTCTCCCCAAGAACGATAAATAGTGATGCACCAAAAGCTACCAATACACTGGCCATAGATATGAATAGAGTTGCAAGTCCTAGTATCAACTTATTTGGCAAGGACTTGAGAAAATCAACTTCGGCATACCGGGAAGTATATATAGCCAAGAACATTAGTACTGATGTGACAGAAGAGAATAAAGCCAATGCATCTGCTAGTGCGAAGACCATAAATGAATTTTTTGTCAAGAAAATCGGCGTGCCGTTCTTACTACTATTGCTATCACTACTAATATTGCCTCCAGGAACAGTAAAAGCAGAAGTGAAAGCTACAGTAGCAATAAGAGCAGCTACTACCATGCACGATCCAGATGTATCCTTGAGCCACTTCTCTCCACTTTCCTTTAAGTCTTTGTGTTCATTTGTAAATATAGTATGGGCTGTATCCCCATTTTTATTTCTCTTAAATCTGTCTTTCTCTGGAATCATGTTCTCAACACCCTGAATGAATAAAATTTACATAGAAGTTAAAGTACTAGACAACAATAAAGCTAATAAAGGAAAAGGCATACTTGAATGTCATTTGACATCATAAAAGGGATATACAAACTGCGCAAGGTTTTCAATTTTGTAGGAAATGAAACAATAAGATGATTAAACTAATTAGAAATTCTGGGAAAAATAAAAAAGAATGTACTTCACAGCTGGGGAAGTACACTATGGTAATATAAGTCGATTCTGTTACCTGTTACTTGATCAAGTTAAGCATGCGTGCTTTCGTAGTTATTAGTTTGAAACACTTAAACAATGTTAATCATGGAGTACTATAGCATCTATTGTTCCCAAATAAAAGAAAAGACAGAGTAGTCAGTCAGATCATATGGCAACTGAAATTTTACCCTTACCTTGAACCACTGTTTTTCTCTTTGCATCTGAAGATATGCACCAGAGACCGAATTGAGTCGTGCAGAAGGGGCTAACTTGGCAGCATAATGCAACATAGTGTTATCCTTCTCATCACATCTGGAAACTAGATCTATTTTATTTTCTCCACTTTCTTCACATAAAAGATCCAGAATTGTTTCATTTCGTTCCGAAATAGCCATTTGCATCATAGTTTTTCCCGCTAATTGAGTCCAAATTAGGTATGGAAAGAGTTTTATACACACCTCTACAATCTCTACACTTCCGTGCCTTACAGCCATCTTCATGACGTTAGATCCTCCAAAAAACTCTATTATTTCTACCTTGTTCATTCTTTCTTTAAGTGTTGTAAATATAATTTTAACTAAGGCTTTGGCTTGTTTGTGCTTCACTTTGTCGTCATATAACTGTTTTCGTACCTTTTTGATACGAGTCACTGAAACAAACAACCACAACAAATTCACAACTAAATCCGGAAGTAGATGGAGTGCCATACAGGCCAACCACTTTACGATACAAATATTTTCTCTTCATAAGAAAATTTGCATGATCACATGGTGCAGCTTACAGATAGTGCGTGCATATGATTCATGTGTACATCCTATTTTCCTGATACTACATGTTGATATCTAACTTAAAAAGTTCATATTCAGTTCATCAATTTCTTCATAAAAGTGATGTAGGGCAACAACTTACCAAATGCCTAGCAGAAAAATATCTAAGAAATCAATTAAATTGTAAAAAAAATCAGAATCAACATTTTGTAAATTGCAAGGTATAATTATCATTTGTCCTTCATCCTAATTAACTTAAGTAAAGAAAAGATAGAATAAATTAAGAAGAAAAAAAACCTGGTGACCATGGAATGCAGCGGAGGAGGAAAACAAAGAAGTACTTGATCATGAGATAAATTAGGTAGGGAACCATGAAAATGATGCCAAGTATATAGGTTTCCAATCTGGACCGTTTCGCTTTATCTCCTTCAGTGTTTTTCAAATTCTCGGATAGGTTCTTTTCGTCTCTGCAGGACCCTTCAAATCTTTCAACAGGGTTCTCTTCATCTCCATTGGTGCCTTTCAAGCTTTGGGGATGGCTTCCGTGTGAACCTTTTCCCACTTTAACCACTGTTTATGTCATATCACTCGCATTTAGATATATCTAAGCATATGGCAAATTATTAAATATTAGGAAATTACTAAAATAGAGGCATCAGAAAAACATAGGGTACGATATAATTTTGTTCCAGCTTAATTAGTTCACCAATAAACAGGAACCGGAAAACACATGTTAATTAAACACATTGCTATCTTGATATCTAACTTAAAAAGTTCATATCAAGTTCTTCACAAAAATTAATATGCATGCAATAACTTACCAAATGCATACCAAAAGATATCTAAAACAACCATTAGAAATGAATTAAAATTAGAGGGTATGCATTATATAAATTGCTAGTTATTATATATTTATCCTTCAACCTAATTAACATATTAAAAAAAAAAGATAAAAAAAATAATTAAACTCGGTGTTCTCTGAAGGGATAGAGAAAAAACCTGATGAACAGAAGAAGCGCACGAGTAAAACAAAGAAGTACTTGATCATGAGATAAATTAGGTAGGGAACCACAAAAATGACGCCAAGTATAAAGTACTCCCATTGCTCTTTGTCTCCTTCTATGTTTTTTGAATTCTTGGATGTTTCTCTTTTTGAATTCTTGAATGATTTTTTTCCGGCTTTATAAGGTTTTTCAAATCTTTCAACAGGGTTCTCTTCGCCTCCATTGGTGCCTTCCAAGCTTTGAGGATGGCTTTCTTCTGAATTTTATTCCACTTTATCAACTGTATAGGTCATGTCACTCGCATTTAAATAAGTATATGAGCATATGGCGAATTACTAATTATAAATTGTTATATTAAAGGTTTTGATAAAAATTAATAGGGTGCAATTAACGTAATTCTGTCCCAGCTTTGATCAGTAAGCATGGACCACAAAACATGTTTATTAAGCACATTGCTCTGTTAATATCTAACTTATATAGTTCATATTAAGTTCATCAATTTCTACATAAAAATTAATATGCATGCAATAATTTACCAAATGGATACAAAAAGATATCTAAATAATCAAAGGAATTAAAATATGAGGTTATCCATTATATAAGTTGCTAATTACTATCAATATTTTTCCTTCAACCTAATTAACATAATTAAAAAAATAAAAAGATAAAGCTCTTGTGTTTTCCGAAGAGATAGAAAGAAAACCTGATGAACGGAAAAAGCCGACGAGTAATACATAGAGGTACTTAATCACCAGATAAATTAGGTAGGGAACCAAGAATATGAAGCCAATTATCATGTGTCGCCATTTGTACGGTTTCTCTTTGTCTCCTTTGGTGTTTTCTGAATTTTCTGGTGGGTTTTGGATGGCAAACTCATAAGCAGAATTTTTCTCCACTTCAACCACTGTATATATAAATCAATGTCACCCCAATTCAGATAAATATATGAGCAAATGTCGAACTATTTATAAAAAAAAATTCTATAGAAAAATTAGGGTGCACTATAGTTATGTCCCAGGTTAATTACTTCATCGATAGATACCTTTCGTCATATATATCAGTGAGTACTATATGCAATGCAAAATTAGGATAGTCAACTAACATGAATAGATGCGGCGTTCCCAGAATGTAAGCTTAGCTCCGCACGCAAACGGCCTTTCTGCCATGCTATTCATTGCACTTGTTTGTACTTTCTTTGTCTGATCAATAACCAATTCTGGAAATCTCTGGACAAGAGATGATGCAATATCTTCGAGTAACGAGTTTAATTAGTGATGTTAGAAACCATAAAGCTGTCAAACAACAAAATAACGTCATTATGTTTTTGTGTCTCCGGAAGTTTGCAGTAATTCATCGTAATAAAGTATTTTATTAATGAATAGGGCTACAACTCGATCGTTTTATCGATATTAAGGCTATTAGTAGTCTAGCCAGAGACTATTACTTCTGCATATGTTTTAGAATGAAAAAATATTTCTAGCCCAATTTATATTTTTTGTTTATTACAAACCAATCATATATGAACAACCCATAATTACTAATAGTATGTCTTGATTATAAAAATCATTTTTCACCATTACAAAAACTGTCAAGAAAAAATAACTCATTGACCTCTTTTAACTCCTTTTATCTATTTTGACCTCTTTCTAAAATAACTCATTGACCTTTTTTTGATGCATTTAAGCTTAGTTGCTTAATCAATGGATTGTTTTTCCACAAAACCCAAGATATTCCAAACTATAAAACCTATGGCATGTGCATTACTTAATTTTTATCTACATCTCTTGTCTCAATCCAATCTTTAATGGGGCTAATTTAATGAACATGGAAGCAGGGGTGATTTTGACCGGGAGATGATCGTGATCGTCGGATGAGTTTATCGAACCATCGTCGGATGTCAAGTAGTTGACGGTTAACCAGACGGTCGCAATTTTTTAGTTCACTGAGCATCCACGGTTTTTAGAAACTGAAATACATATATCCATCCTAAATAGCTGTGACGAAACAAGTGTTGCTGAATATTTATAGCAAAAATATTTGTCTCAAAATCAACACACTACAAAAGCCCCCTATAATTCCACCAACACGTGAATCGTGTATACGCCCACTTATCCCCTACAATCCGTTTTAAAGACCAAATAACTATTATCACCGGGGACAACGGAAAAAAAAAAGAAGTTCTCTCCACCATTTTCCTTTTATGTTTATCTACGTATCTCCCCTCTCAATTGGTTATAAACACCAAATAATTGTTATCAGAAGGGACAACCAAAAAAAAAAAGTTGTTGCTGAAATTTTAAATCAACCATGCTATCATTTCATATTCATCCGGAGTGTAATGTGAAAATCGGATTTTCATTACAAAACTAGGTGAAAGTCGGATTTTTTAATGGTGACAGAACCAGAAGTTTTAATTAGATGGGACATTTGAGTATATGTGATTTATAAAATAATTTATAATAAATATGATGGTACATTTAATATAGTAATTTTTATAATCGTGCAATGTCTATTTGAAAATATTAAAATTGTTATGTTAAAGTCATTTACAATAAAATTAGACGTGATAAAACACTTTTATAATACTTATAATTGTTATAAATTCAGTACTAATAAAAAAATAGTTTGGGTCCATCCACCCGTCAGTGGCTCCATCCCTGTTTTTTAATTGAGAGTTAAGTGAAAGTTTAATTTTTTTTCACATTAGAAACTTCAGTTGAAAATTCTATGTGTTTGCTGAAAATTTCAATTTCACATGTGCAATTGGTGAAAAATCCAATTCTCTCCCATTTTCTTTCATTTATAAGTTGAAAACTTTAAATTTCACATGTAATTAAATCAGGAAACTTTGTAAAAAATCAAAACTTCAAAAACATGCACTTTAATTAATTACTAGTAAGAAGGTGGGGAATAATTAATCTCCAAAGAGTTTAAGAATTCGTACACATACCGTAATAACCAGCATCAATCGTGTGCCGCAACAGAGAATCACCTTGGTTACCAGAGAAAGGACTTGCGTTGTTCATGTCTAGTCACAGAATAAAGATACTCAACTGTCCCTCTTTGTCTACCTGTAACTGATATTAGAGCTAAAACAAGGGGTATCCTTCCGGACTTATCTTCTATTTGAGTTAACTTGAGGTTTTTTTTCACCAAAACCTCAGCAGCTTTAGTGTATCCACACAAAGCAGCGTAATGAAGTGCTTTATAACCAGTATTGCTTGTTTTATATTCGAGGATTTCCAGGGGCATGCGATTCACAATCTCTTCTGTAAACATCAAATTCCCTTGAATTATAGCTACATGTAACACTGTTCGTGAATCACTGGCGATCACTTTTGTAATTGCTTCTGGATTCTTCTTCAAAAATTTACTAGCCACTTTCCAGTCACCATTTTCTGCTGCCTCGTATAGCTCTTCGTATCCATCCACAACATCTTTACTCAACACAAGACCATCTTCTGTGTAGGAGCAACACAACAGTAACAAATCACAAATTAACAAAATAAATAAAAATATAATCTAATATCAGCATTTTAATTTTGTGTTCTTTACTCATCTATTTCAAAATGATAGATTTATTCTCTTTAGCATAAAAAATAAAAATAAATAATTATTTGAACTATTATGTTTTTTATTTTATTTTTTATTTTTTTAAAGATAAGTTATCCCTTATGTTTAAATAATAGAAATAAAAAAGAAAAGTAGTTCCAAGTTAGGCAAAATATAAATAAGTCACATATCTAAATATAATAATATAGTCTATCATTTTAAAACAGATATATATGTATCAGCTTACCAGATTGTTCTATTTGATCATCAGGTATCAGTATCACCTGGGTGATCTCCTGATTATCATTCACTTCTGATGGCCTTTCAACGTTTACAGCTAAATTATCTGGAACAGCAGTCACAGTGATAGGTTCTTCTTCCTGTGTCAATGTCAATATAGTTGTTGACTCTAATGCTACAAAATATGCACCAAATTGAAGAATACGTGAAAGAGATGTTGGATTCACATGATCCGAACTCAGGAATATAGAGAATAACTTGGAGAAATAAACCGAAAAACATTATAAGTATACGAATTGAATAAGTACGAACCTGGCTGATGAAGAGGATTAATTGATGTCGATGATGATGGTGGGTTTGGGAAAACTTTACGTTTTTCTTCGTCATTTTTGTAATTAGTACTAGTAATTATACTAGTGGAATTCACCACCCGTGACAGTTGAAGTTGAGTATTTAATTGCGATTCCACAAGTACTTTAAGTAAAGATTCAACCCTACCAAGAGATTCAACTTGCTGCAGACCTAATGACTTCATTTCCTGATGATGAAGTCGACTACCCCGATCATCACCTACTAATTCACTAGCAGCGGCCAATGGCTGTATGAGATATAATTTATCGAGAAAGAGAGATGATTCAGGTGTAGTATAGCGGTGTCTAAGACTCCAACATTTATAGTCCTTAATAGCAACTTTTTGGTACTACTTTTTCAATTCTTTTGACTCTTCATTCCAACCAAAGGTTGGATTGTTTACAGGAAAATTTTAAGGGCACTCCCCTCTTAATTATAAATAATCGAGCTTATCCAAAGTTTTTAGTCACAGAAAAGTTCGATGTGTACGTGATAATTTCATTTTCGCTTGTAATTTGTACTCTACATTCTTAATTAACTCAAGGAATGTTGATGACATGCAAGGTTAAAGAATTAGCCAATTGTTGCTAATAGCAGAATTGGTCCAAGGGTTTTTACAATATTATGGATAATGATAAAGATTGATTTTCCAATAGGATGCCTCACCCTCATGTGTTATTTTTATGTTCTCTAATGTAATAATAATACATCGAGTGTTTTGATTACAACTTATAATTCATTACTATATCTAGATTCCAAAATAATGGTATGCAGATGTTGAGGCAACTATCCGTTAATAATTGATCAAAACCAAAAGTCTCCTCTCTAGTTTACATCTATCCTGAATGCAAATAATTTAACACCTATTTTTTTCTTCCTTTTTTTGATCGGACAAAAAGAAAATTTATTAAAAAAAAAAGTACTTAAAGGGATGCCTCAACCCAATGAAAACAAAAAAGAATAAAAAATATCAAAAAAAAACAAAAATCGATTGGACCGAAATAATGAATCCTATAGAGCAATAACCATATTTGTGGTTAGGCCTAACATTTTTGTATTAGATTCGGCCCAAAAAAAAGCTTGGAATTTAACGCTTCTAATAATACTTCCAATCCTTTCCTTTTGTTTTCGAAGACTCTTGCATTGCGCTCCTTCCATATACACCACCAAATTGCTATCGGGATGTTATTCCAAATTCGAAATAAGACGATCATCTCCCCAATCGAATTTCCAAGAATTTACGGTTATAGTAACATTAGAGTTATAAATCCAAGTTCTCCTAGACCCTTAATTAAAGCATTCCCAAATCCTTCGAATCCTCCAACAATCATAGAAAAGATGCACGCTAGTTTCATCGTTTTCGCCACAAAAACAACAAAGGCTAGAGACCTCCAGGCCTCCTCTTAGAAACTTATCCTTTGTCATTACCCTATCATAAGAAAGGATCCAAAGAAAGAAATTGATTTTGCAAGGACAGTTACGGCTCCAAACAACATCGATTGTAAATATTAGCACATAATATACTTTTCTTGGAACTTGTCATTTCTATTTAATAAGTAAATATACTTTTATCAACGTTCATTGGCAGTGGATACATATATCTCCAACTTAAGTATTCGCGGATGGGGGGAGCATCATGAATTTTTGCTACCTAAATCAATTCTAAGGTCACATAGTAACAGAACAAGAACTCGATTGACTGGATTGCTATACAACATACAATTGCAGTATGCAATCACTCAAGACTTTAATTACTAGATGATATGACCAACATGAAAATAATTGGTGAGTTCTGGATGATGCTGCAAGGTCGTCTTAATGGACCATCTGGTCTAACGAACAAGTGATTTGAGTTTAAGAGTAGTCAGTAATTCCGGTAGTCGGAGTTCCGGAATTAGTTTTTGGGATACACCTTCTCTAGATTGTTTTTAATGTTGGGCATAAGCTCTATTACTTTGGTGATAGTTAGCTTAAATTTTTTTTTTTTTTTTGTAACACATATTAAGAGGCTGATTATATAAAGTCGAGCACAGTTAAAGTGAACCTTCGACATTTGAGGTAGTTTGCAAGCGTGCCTGGTAAACAACAGCTAATTGAATTTATATTCAATCACTGGGTTTGGCCAAGCGTTATTTACTTCAGAATCACTAAATTATTTTATGTTTTACACATTTTGTTTGTTGCCCCAAAGGGACGGGGGTGGAGCTTGGATTGTATAGGAACCGATCGAAACCGAGGGACCGGATTGAAACCGAGAAAATTTGGATAGAATCGGACCAAAATCGAAGAGCTCGGGACATGTACAAGGATAAAAATATAGAACCGACAATACCCAGGTACCAGGTCCTGGTTCTACCTAAGAACCGAGCCGTACCGAACCAAATGCATCGGTTTTTTTGAGATGTTGATTCGATAATAGATTATTAATCCTAGCCGTCTATTTCTAGGTCATAGTTAATTTAACCACTTTCATTCACGACTTTAGAGTTCAGAAATCAGAACCACTTCTTCTCGACTTTCATGTTCTTCTTCATCACCACCCCAACAACGCCATCACCACCCCAGCGACGCCACCACCACTACCAGTATCTCGTGAATCACAACCATCACCACCAGTATTGTACCACTACCACCTTGTATTAACACAAACAAAGAAAGAAGAAGAGAAATTCTAGAGATTAAGGAGTTAGGATTTCTGTTTGTTTTGGGTTTTTTTAGATTATTTTTTTCTTTACTTTTTTTAGTGATTCATCTGATTTGGGTTTTAATGCAGACAGGGTTGAATCTTAAAGATGAATCTTAAGTGCTGATCAAAGTGGTTGAAGAATACATAGGTAATAATCTATTGATTTTTTAGCAATGTTTTGGACCTAATTTTATTATGTTCTTCTGTGTGAATTGGGGTATTTAATCTTTTTGGGTTGAATGATGAATCAGAATTGTGTGATCAATCAATTGAACCCTTTTGTGTTAAATGATGAATCAATTGAACTTTTTTGTGTTACAGAATGCTTTCATTTTGTTTGTCAAAAGTTAAATAAGCATTATGGCAGTACGGCTTTACGCTTCTTTTAGTTCATTTTTTATGTTCTCTAATGGTGATTTTGGTTATTGAATTGGTGTTGAATGGGGATGTTGACAGGCTAGTGGTGGAGGTGCAGTTTCATTGGAGGCACATGCACTTGGTGAAAGGAAATTTCCTTGCAATGAAGAAACTTTACGTCAGGTTCTTTCTCTTTTGTTTTGGTTATAACTAATTACTTTGTTGAACTGTAAGATTAGTTGATTGTCATGGTATGTAAATAGTGTAAGTTGATGGGTTCAACCAACCACAACTTTGAGCTTCTCACATTAGTGACGATAAGAGTTATAGTTGAGATGGTTGCTAGACTTTGCCAGACTTAACAGCATTTACAATTTGTCTGATTTAGCTGCTCATAAATGTCCAGACTTAACTGCATCTACAATTTACCTCGTGCTAGATTTAGTGTTCCAATTCTAAAAATGATTCTGCTATTGCATTTTTACTGTCTCACCATGCCTTGGTTCTTTTATGCGATTGCAGATCTTTGCGAGTACTGGTTTCTTGAAGTTGCACTTTTTTTTTCAGTTTGTGCTTCTCCTGAACTGTTCACATGTAAGGGTGATAGTGTAGGATCTACCTCTATATAGGGGGTGTAGGGTAATTATTTTTTTTTTGGAGCATCCCTACATTCTATTTAACTACTTCTCTGTAGAACTTTTCTGTGATAGTCACATGAGTATTCTCAGTTCCGCAAGTGATAGTCATATTTTGTAAGTAAGGTGGGTTTCTCCAAGGATATGCAGGAGCTCAGAAATAGAAATTTTGACCCTTGGGTTTGTAAAGTTGCTAGATGTTAGTCATTCATTAATTAATATGTTATGTAGCCAGCTTCTTAGAGTTTCTTACTTCAATAAAATATAACTTTATAAATACAATTTGCTGGATGTTATCTTTCTGGACCAATTGGTAAAATGTTGCTTTAGAACCAAAACTATAATTGGAACCTTTTCTTCTAAAGAGTTACTTGCTTTTGATATTTTAGAGTTGTTATATTGTAGTATCTTAAGACCATGAACTGTATTTTCGGGCATGTGACCGACTTCAACCAAGTTGCTTATCACTTCATTGAGTGCATGTATGTACATTGTCATAACCCTAAATCTCAGGTATTGTTCTGTCAACTTGTTGTTATTGCAATGAAAGGTATTCTACCTCAGACATAGGCATACATTTGCAAGTGTATGTCCACAAGTTAACAGAGATGGTCTGGAAAAATCTTAAAGCTTTTTCTTAAGTTTAATAAGGATGGTCTGGAACTTATAGAAGTTGAATACAAATTGAATGGAACTTGTTGTAGATTTATGGATTGTTGTTGAATCATTTCTTGTTGTTATATGTTTATCTACGTTGAACATTCAACAAACTTGTGGATTATAATTTTATATGTGGATTGTAAATTTGTAATCAGTTCAAAAGTCTTGTTGTTAATTGTTATGTGTTTACAGTTTTGTGGATTATAATTTTATGTGGATTGCAATCAGGAAAAACAGGTACAGGAATTTTGAGCAGGTATAGGAAAAACAGGGAAAAAAAAATGGAACTTTGAACAGGTACAGGACCGGAATCGAACCGGAACCGAACCGTTCAAACGGGTACGGTTCCAGAACCAAACCGAGTAATACAGGGTACAGGTACAGGTACATAGGTAGAGAATCGACCATAAGGAGGTACAGGTACTCGTCTCTGTCAATAACCAAGCCGAACCAACCTTTGTGCAGCCTTAGGTGGAGCCATCTCTTGCCAAATTTTACCCCAATCGGCTAAGTAACCCAGCCAACATAATTGGTTAGGTCGTAAAATCGAAAACCATATATTTACAAAGAACAAGACCCACAATCGGCTATAGGTTCACATATGAAGAACACAACTCACAGTCGGCTAGGTCGAAAATATAACCAGTATCGATTATGACTCGATTGTTTGTATATAATTGTTCAAATTTTCCCAAATTCCAGCCGACTTTGGGTAAAAAAAAATTGAAAAGAAAGGGGTTATATTGAAAAAGGCAAAGACTGAAAACAAACCAAAAACAAAGGTCAGAAGACCTTATTACATATGGATAGTTGTTTCCCAACTATGCAATATAAGACTACTGTCAATGAATTTAAATGTGTCTGTGTCACAACTCCAAAGCACTATCGATTGCTTGACAGAAACAATAATCTCATAAACAGATAGTAAAATTCTGCATTTCAGGAACATTTTTCCATAAGCTTCTACCATGAGCAGATGAGTCTTTAATTTCTTGAGCTAAAAAAATTATGACCCAATAAAACACTCATTAGAATCTATATAACTTTAATTTCATCAGATGAGTCTTTGATTTAGTTACACTTTATTTAACTAATACCAATCTAACCTAAGTCCTAACCCTACTAATATATAAATCTAAATCTAAACCTAATTCTATTTCTAACCAAAACTAAATCTCTTCTTCTCCTTCTTTTCGCTATTCATCTCCCATGATCGAATCATCCTTCCTATCCTTAACCAAATCTAATAATCCACTAAAAGGTTGTTCCAATGGCTAAACCGAACCATGATTTTGCACAAGTTGCAAACGAAATGATTGATGAAATGATTCAAGAACTTATACCACAAAATGAAGAAAAACCAACCAGTTGTTGATGGTGGAGGCAAATGAGAAAGTAAATCTCGGTGAGAATAAACTTTGGTTTAAAAGAGAATATTTTGAAAATAAGGGAGTTATAAGGGGTTTTAGTGTAAATAGGGAGTCAATAGAAGCATTGGGAGGATAGTTAGAGAGCCACAGATGCAATAAAAATCTCAGAAGAAAATTCTTTGCAAGTTCAGTTCGAAGGAAAAAATAAAGAAGAAGAAGAACTAACGACAGATTGAAACTATCATTGAAACTGTTGTCTTATCCTTTATATTCAATACCTTCAGCCATGATTACATCAACTTCTACTGCAACATTTTCTGAAGACCCTTTCTTTATTTGTTTCACCTGGAATCAGTCGTTAAATCAACTATAAATTAAAGAAAATTATAAGCCTTTCTACATTAATAAATCTCAATGTTTAAACAATTTTGTTTTATTTACTTCTCCATGGATAGCTAATTTTTTTACTAGGGTGTAAGAGGAAGCTATCTTTTGATGTGTAATAATGAATACTTTTATTTCTTTGACATTTTTGCTCTATTATTTGTGTTTTCCAATGATTAATAATTTTTCTTCTAAATTGCTTATTTTAATTGTTCTGAATAGTTTAGGATATTGATATTTAATAAGCGAAGAAAATTATAATTTTTGCATAACGACATAAGTCTTAATAGGATTTTAAAACGTTTTATTTTTCAAAACATGAGATTAGGTTCAATAAGGTTTTGAATAATTTAATAGTAATTGTTTAACTAGTGATTAGTTAATTTTACAAACATCAAAAGTAGTGGAATCTGAAACCCTAGATTTTTTTCATATTTGTTAATCAATCCTTTTGTTTAGTTGTATTTATATTTAAATTCAATAAAATTTATTCACAACAAGCTCTTGGTTTTAGCACATAATTAGATAATTAACTAGATATATTATAATCAATCTCTGCGGACAAACACGTGCTTGCCGCTTGTATTTTGTACACGTCGTGTGATTGCGGCCATAGAATTTTAAGTCTATCAATTTTTGACGTCGCTGTCGGGGATTGAGAACTAATAGTTTAGTTAATTTTAAAAAAAAAATTAATTATATAAATTTTCGGTCACAAGGTAAATATTAAGTAGATGACCGTGCAACGGTGGACGGTCCGACCGAAGATTAGACTTTTTCTAATTATTTTTCAATATCTTGAAACCCACTGGTCATTTAAAACTACTGTAATTAATTATGAGTAAATTACAGTTAGCTTCTAGTACAATTGAAAGATTTTGGCTAAAAAATTGAGTTAGATTTGAAGTATTAGAAAATCAAGAAATCGAAATGGTTACTAAAAGCTTTTTGCAACCATTACGATTAATAAAAGCTTTTGAAATCTCTTAAACTACACCAAGTTTGAGCGAAATTTTGAAGCTAAACAATAAGTTATGTATTTAATTTTATTATTTTTCCTTAATTTAAAGAATGGAAAGTTATGGTTTGATCTAGTTTTAAGTTGTCCCAAGTTAATTTGGTCCACCGATAAGTAAAGGAGTTTAGTTTGGTTCTTATTTATTTGAAAATGTTAAAATAACTAAAATAACCTTTTTTTTTTCTCTTTTTTTTTCTCTTTAATTAAAATATAGAAAAAAACTTTAAAATTAATTATCTCTTAAATCATAAGTCAAAAATTAATAAATCTTATACATTCGGAAAGCTCTTGACGAGATTTATCCAACGAGTACCAATTGTAATATTTTTCGAAGCTTTAATATTTTCAATATTGGTAATGGTAGTTCATATTCAAGAATGAACTTCATTATAGATTATGGTAGTTCATTTCTAGCAGTTCATTTTGTTTAATGAACTCGTAATATTGATAGTTCATTCTAGCAGTTTATTTTGTAGAATGAACTCGTGATATTGGTAATTCATTAATCATTATAGTATTTTATTTTGTAGAATAAAATCCTAATGTTGGTAATTATAGCAGTTTATGTTGTACAATGAATTCTTAATGGTAGTTCATTCTAGCATTTCATTTTGTAAAATGAAGTCGTAATATTGGTAGTTCAAATCTAGCAGTTCATTTTGTAGAATGAACTAGTATGGTTGTTTATTCTAGTAGTTCATTTTTTAAAATGAACTCGTAATGGTAGTTCATTGTAGCATTTAATGGTAGTTCATTATGTAAAATGAACTCGCAAAGTTAGTTCGTTACAATAGTAATTCTTTCTAGCAATTCATTTTGTAGAATGAACCCATGATGGGAGTTCATCTAGCAGTCCATTTTATAAAATGAACTCGTAATGGTGGTTCATTCTAGAATGTAATTGCAGTTCATGATGTAAAATGATCTCGAAAAGTTAGCTCATTATAATGTTAGTCAATTCTAGTAGTTCATTTTGTAGAATGAACTCGTAATAGTGCTTCATTCTAGCATGTAATGGTAGTTCATGATGTAAAATGAACTCGCAAAGTTAGTTCATTATAATATTAGTCAATTCTAGCAGTTCATTTTGTAGAATGAACTCGTAATAGTGGTTCATTTTAGTATGTAATGATAGTTCATGATGTAAAATGAACTCGCATAGTTATTCCATTACAATATTAGTCAATTCTAACAGTTCATTTTGTAGAATGAACTCGTAGTGATAGTTCATTTTATAGTTTATCTTTAGCTAAACGATAACATAAAAATTAAAGCTTCAAAAAATAGTGAAAGTGATACTCATTCTGTAGATCTCGTCAAGAGCTTTCCGAATATATTAAATTTGTTAAATTTCGACTTATTATTTGAGAGATATTTAACTTTTATGATTTTTTCTTTACTTTTAGAAGAGGGGGAAAAATAAGAGATAGAAAAGGGTATTTCTAACACTAATTTAAAAAATGATGATGCCTTTCTGCGTAGGTAATGTTCATCCTACGACCAAACTGTAATATTTAGACCAATGAGATATTTTATATTTTTAAAAGGATCAAACAACAATTTGACCAGGTCAACCGGACCAAACTAACACAATATTATTTATATTAGGACTAAACGATAGTTTATCCTTTAAAGAAATATGGTTTAGATTTGGAAATTTTTTAAGAAAAACGAGATTGAAATGGTTGCTATAAAAAAATTATATTTTAGCTCCCATTATGAACATATTGAAGAACTCCCTTTGGTCGTCCAATAAGAAAAACTAAAGGCCTTGGACACGTGATTTTAAAGGATAGAATTTTTGGTAGAAGGATATAGATCTTAAAAAATTAGTAATTTTATTATATTTAACATATTTTTATCGATGATTAATTGTTGTTTAAACCGAAATATACATTGTGGTTAGTTCTTGTACAAGACTTCCATGGGTTAGGCGAAGAATTCATAGCTCGGTGTGGCCTGAAAAACCTTTCTAACTCGACAAAGTCTCAACCCTAGAATTGGAGATGATGAAAAAAAGTAAGAGAAATTAACTAGGGATATATATATTTTTTATCAACAATAAAATCAAAATTGATAAAGTAAAAATCTTAATTATTGTATACGCATATAGTAGATTAGAGAATTCTTATTGGTGTTTAATAGTCTTAGACGGAATTTATAAATTCTCAAAGAATAAAAAAAAAATAGATTTTATAAATATCCATTATTTTTTATATTTTATTCTTTATTTTATTTCTAAGACCGGAAACATTAATAAATTTATAATAATTTTCATGTATAATAAATAAGATTATATTTAAAAAATATCATCTTACAATTAAAATTTTATTTGTATAATGAGACGATTAAAATCCAATACTCTGTTTTTATACGTGGGGCTGAGGGAATAATTCATTTGAGAGGTTCGGTAAAAATCCAACGGTGCTTATGTGCATTTGAGTTTTAATTTCAGGTGCATTAATCATTTAACCTTTTTCAAAACAAAATTGGGAGATTTTGGCACACAATGTATGTTCAATTGAAGGTTTTAATCCATTTATGGCTCTCAAGAGGGATATCTCTTTTAAAATTCTTTCAAAAATATGCTTTGATGGGTGGTTTAGATTTAAAGCCAATGTGTCATGAGATAGGCAGTAGGCAGTACCAACTCTATAAATTGTTCTTCAAATTAAGGATTCTCTTTTATCAAAATTTTGAGAAAACCAAAGTGTGAGAGATAAAAATAAGCTTAGTCAGTGAGACACAAAAATGGAAGGGGAAAATGTGAAGATAATTTTTTTGATGGTGATAATGGGAATGTTTGTAGGCAAAAGTTTTGAATCTGACGAGAAGTCATCATCTGCCGAGAAGGCCTGCTATTTAGGATGTATGATACAATGTGCTATGATTCCTGATCCCACCCAGCCATTGCTTGCATGCGCACTTACTTGCTTAAAGAGTTGTTATAAAAATGAATCTCCTTCTAGCAATCTCTACTGCGAATTTGGTTGTGCAGAAATAGAGTGCTTCACAAAAAGCACTCCCCAGGATCCCCTTGGAGAAGAAGTAGAACGTTGTGTGAAATCTTACTGCGTTGATAAATGCAAACATTAAGCACCTCTTTACATGTTAGATTGTGCTTTGTATGAAGGAATTTCTCAATCAAGTAATAAGAGAAAATATGAATGTGATCCATCACTGGATTTGTCTTTGGAATTGCTATATCAATGTGATCCAATGATTTCAACTCCAACTTCAAATTTCTTTACTTTTTTCTTTACATTTTATTTACAAGTGTGCTAACTAACAGTGGTTCATAGTCAGGTATACATATAATTCTTTCTCATCGGTATCAAAAGAAAAAAATTACAATAGTAAAGTGGTTGAGCTTTGGTATTTATGGTGTCCTCTAATTCATTGTCAATGGTCATCCAACCAACCAATAGGTGTGAAAGTAAATATTTACATTTCAACTGTGATACCAAATTCTCCGATAACATTGTGTACTGACCGATTAAGGTAAAAGAAAGACGCCTGACAAATTTAAACTCAGTGGTCAATTTATAAACCTACGTAACCAACTGTCATAAATAATACTAGTCCCTCATACAGGAAAGGATATTGTTGAGCTGTTGATACTTAAGAGCAACTAAGTGGGATATCTTGAATTTAATAATTATTTTTTGCCCACTTAAAAAGTTTTTTCAAAAAGGATTTTACATCTTTTAATTTCGTTTTTAATTGTACTAATTATGGTTAAATTTATTTGTTCATCTTTTACCTGTTAAGTGACTGTTTTATGGTAACAATAAATTTTTCATTAATAACAATAAATTCTCCAATGGTTCTTATGTATATTTGAGTTTTAATTTCAGCTGCATTAACCATTAACCTTTTTGAAACAAAATTGAGAGGATTTGGCACACAATATATGTTTAATTGAAGGTTTTAATTCATAACTGATTTTGGAAATAACGATAAACTTTGAAAGGAAGAAGTAGAATGTTGGTTCAAGTGACATACACATGGCATCGTCCAATAGGGGGTAATAGACTGACAAAGGGTTTTCTAGTACAGGGGATCTTTGGCCTTTATTACAAAGATTCATTTCCATTTATGGCTCTCAAGAGGTATATCTCTTTTAAAAAAAATTCAAAAATATGCTTTGATGGGTGGTTTAGATTTAAAGTCAATATATCATGAGATAATGAGTAAGATTCTTTCGATGGACACCACAATAATGAATGAAGATCGAAAGTTTTTATGGCATCTGCAATGTGACAAGTTAAAAAGGAAGGCAGTAAACGAACAATTGTAACCTCAAACCCCAGTTGAGGAAGAAGGAAGAAGAAGAAGATGATGGTGAAGTTCAAGTCCTTGAATAATGTAATAGTTAGTTAAGATGTTTTTTTAATCGTTATTATTAAGATATAATAGTTGGTTATTATTTGAAATAAAATAGCTAGTTAGTTCATTGATGTTTTCTTTTTCCCATTACCTTAAATACATATTACATAAAGGAAGTGGAAACAATGCAAACAACTTAACAGTGCATACAAATTAATAATTGAGACGGGTAATGAGGAACTTCTTAAGGATGTGGAAACAAGCTTAGTATTTGAAATTATTTCATTTCCATTTTCTTCATTCACCAAAAGATCTCACGCCAATCTCATTACCTGTTTCCCCCCTAAGTCGATATCGATTGACAATCCGAACTAAAGCTATAAATTCTACTACTCATCGCTTTATTTGTTGAAATCTTACAAACAATTAAGGTACATTACGGTTATTAGGGTTACCGGTATCAACGTAAAAAATTTCATAAATTCTTCCCCAATAACTAAATCTAGGAATACCATTTTGTCGTCGTTTTACGCCTCTGGCAGGATAACACATTACATAGTTTCTACAAAGTGATTAATCTTCTTCCCGAGTGAACTTAGCTTGAGCCATATGTTAGGAAATCAGAGTGACATTAAAGGAAATGAGATTAAGAGTGAGAGATAGAGAGAGAGTTTGTGGGAGGTGTGATTTATCTTTGGGAGGTTTAAAGAGATATATAGGCGAGGAGATGAGTTAAGAGCAACGACTATATTTTTCAACGGTTATGAAAATAGTTGTTGCACTCCACGCCATCCATATTGCCAATGAATAAGAAAAAGAGCCTTGCACTCCATCCACGTCATTGAAGTAAATATTACTCATAAAATTTAAACTTGTATAATAAATTATTTGAACGTAAAAAACAGTACGTAACATAAAAATTTAAAACAATAAATAAAACTTGTAAATATACTACTATTTGAAACTACTATGTACGGCCGCCCGCTCTTCCATACTCGGCCCAAAGATTTGCAGTCAAGTCATGCCTTAACCTGTCATACAAATTTGCGTCTTGAATGTGATTTTCCATTTGATTATAGTTCCTTGTAGGTACTACACACATTGGTATAACCTCATGCCTCAAATCTTCATCAGGGTGGTTAGTCCAACCCTTATCATGGCGGGTTTATTCGATAACCATATTATCCAGAATGATGCACGTAAGCATAGTCTTATGCATTTTAGTACACCTAAGGCACAATAGGGTCCACAAACTATAGCGAACTTCCGCTAAGAATTTCAAAAGCTCGTTCCACATCCTTTCTCAAAGCCATTTGCTTCGTGTTGAACTACCTAACTGAGCGACCAGCATCGCCTGGGGAGGATGACGGCACGCTTGAACTAAGATAGACCATTTCAGATAGATTCCATTCGCTAGATAATACCCGTGAATGTATTGGTGCCCATTGGTATGAAACCTTATATTAGGGCATATTCCATACTTTAGGTCTTCAAACAGAGGCGACTTGTGCAGAATATTTATGTTATTTTGTGAACCCGGCAAACCAAAATAAGCATGCAATATCCATCTATCATAAGAAGCGGCAGCTTCCACAATAAAAATTGGTTTTGGATAATGACCCTTATATTGGCCTTGCCAATACGTAGGATATCCCTACCATGCCCAATGCATACATTCAAGACTTTCTAGCATTCCTGAAAAGCTTTTATCCTGTTTTTTTTTAATATTTGAAGAACATCTGAATCTATTGGTTTTCGTAAATACGTTGGACCAAAATGATGAATCATTACTTCGCAAAACAATGAAAGATACTTGAATGAAATTTCTTTTACCATACGAATATATTCATCGTTAGCATCCGCTAGACGGCCGTAACCTAGAACCCTTAGGGCCGAGGTGACCTTTTGTTCTGGACTATGACCTCTAATATTCAATACATCAAATTGATAACTAAATTCAGAGCATACTCGACAAATCTCTTCAATAATCTTTACCGTCAAGTGTCGGGGCATGCGGAATCGACGTTAGAAATCTTCATCAGAGAACACACAACCAACATTGAAATAATCGTGCATTAGCTTCAGGTGCCACTCTTCCCGATTACAATATGCATATCTTCTTGTGAATAATTCTTTTGGCTCAGGAGCTCTTGGTTTCTTCCATGATGATTCTGCTGCTATCATAAGATTGGTAAGTTCTCTGTCTTCATCAGACTTAGCTTCTGTTTGTTGTAATACCAGAACATAAATTTATTGTTGTGTTTTATATCGATCCATAATAATTTGAACTTCATCATCAGAACAATCCATCAACTGTGAGTTAAAAGTTAGATAATTTAATAAATCTATGAATTGATTGTAGAAAAAGGTAAAAAAATGTGTGAGTTGAAAGAAATTGTTGGGATATATATAGAGAAGAAGGAAAATTGACCGTTTTTGCCTGAATCCAACCATTGCCAGAAGGTAGTCGTTAGCAGCTGGTTCTTTATTAGGCGACAAGGTGTTGGTTGCCAGCGACCAATACTTGATTGTTAACGATCGACACTATGTCGCTCGACATAGTTCCCATAGTCCCAAACATTTCTATAATGGTACACCTTATTTATCCAGCCACCTGGCTAGATAAACTAATGCATTTGAGAGGGTACATAGGATGTGACCTTACATAAATATAAGAGAGATGAAAAATCATGGAACACCTCACACCTATATATTTATCCATTACATATTTTATTAATCCAATATGATTAGGAATGTAGGATTATGCTTAAGAAAAATATTAGGATTTTATGATTTTATCTCTTTCAAAAATACTATCTTTTGGATGATTATATTTTTTTAATATATAAGAATTTAACTGGTGCAATGTATATAAAATGTTTGTTACACAAATTATATGTGTAAAATTTAAAAATTAGGTCACCCAAAGTTTTTCTAAGATAAAGTTGTTTCAGTGTCTCGATTCTAATCGAGATGGAACTGAGATCTAGAATTAACTACTTTGATTTAGAGATGGAACTAAAATTTAAAATTAACTAATTTTATTTGGGATTAGACGACATAACTCGTACGAATCTAAAAACTATACCTTTCAGAAATAATTTGAATATTACGAGGAACATTTACATGTATAGGCATAAATCTCTGTGGTATTTTTGTTTAGCATGCACGTTACCTCCGTTATTGGGTAAGGAGAGGAAATTCAAAGATCATTGCATATCCTTTTGCCGAAATCACATACGTTGCCGTGATTTGGTTAAATTATTATCTTGTTTTTTCAATAGTGAAAATAAGTGGGAAATTGATTTTGATGTAATCCAAATTCATGGCGGCATTTGGCCATTAATTGGTTGTACATGACTTCCGTAGGAATACTCACCATTGGCAAGTTTAAATCAGCAACTTACATGGCAGATTATAAACCACCGTACAAATTTTCGTCCCACGGTAGAGTGTAGTAGAGTAGTAGAGGGGGATTTCATGTCACACCAAAATCAATGTGGATTTTTAATTAGAATCATATCACGCATTTTATGTCACAAGATAATTCTAGGAGATTTTAGACCATTAGGTAAAAAAAATTGTCTTTATGCAGATTTTACTTCTATAAGAGTTTAACCATAACATGACCAAACTACAGCAAAATAAGAGTCTAACCATAACATTAGACATTAATAGTACTACAACTGGTCACCACCATGCGGTAAAACACCTGCCGGTTGGGTGTATATGGCAAGAGAATTAGTGGAAATTTATAGTTTATATTAGTGCTTGGCAAGGATGTAAGTTTATCGCCAGTAAGTGCTCGAGTTAAAACCAGGAAGAAGTTATTGGCCTATGGTCTTGTGTTTGTACCCAAGCTATATAACTAATCACCATTTTACGATTTGAATAGGATTGGTAGGAGCAGAGATAATGAAGCTATGGTCTAGTAGTGCGAACGAATGCGGGGCTCAAAATGGTGTGGGAGGTCATGAAAAAACAAGGGGAGACAATAAGAAGGAAGACATTGTTGTCGGATGAGCAAGTAGATGCGTTGAAGAGGAGTTTCCAAGTGGAGATGGAGACGGAACAACAACCGGGCACTAAAAGGCTAGCTTGACGATCCCAAGTTTATGCAAGCTAATATATGATATGTAGTGCAAGCATCACCAATAATGGAAGCTAACTGCTGAAAGCACAAGGATCTCTGCTTTCATTCAATCCTTTGACGATGTAAAGGAGGACTACTATTCAACAGCCTCGCTCCCTTATTGCGCGTTTCCCTTGCTGATCCCCTCATTCAAATGATAAGAAAAACTAGTTTCAGAGATTGTTGTTTCTTCATTGATTAACTCTTTCATTAGCTTATTAATTCGAAGAAAAACCAGGAGAGAAAAAAGCACTAGCTAACCACAGGGTTGGTTATGTTGTGCTATGATTCTATGAACTACGTAGTTATTACTTCATGTTTCGCCATAGTAACTGTAGCTAGGATGTGTACCTGACTCGGTGGCTATTCAACGGTACCTCATTAAGATGGATTAATGTTTGTATTAATCATGTAATCTCCTTTACATTACACATAATGTGATACTAATTCATATTTGAGAATGCCGTACTGAGATAAAAACCAAGCCTGCAGTCAGCTAGAAAAAATAGATGAATTGGACTATGGTCACCTAGTAAGCCTATTTGTTGAAAATACTGTCAATAGTAAATGCATGATTCAAGTAAACTTGAGCATAAAGTCTAACCAATGTGTTTAGCAAGTAGCCTAAATAGTAGACATGATACCTGAAAGGCTTGTGCCTAAGTTGGTAGGACTTGCCCAGCTGCCTTTTGCTTGTTTTCTTAAGCAATTGCAGGAAAGACTGCCCAGGCGAAAGAAGTGTCGCTTTGATTCTCCAAGCAGAAAAAAAAGAAATAACCCAAGCAATTCAGTAAAGAAAGAAACATAAATAGAGGTTCACAAATTTATTCCACCAAACCTTATACCAAACCGTACAAGTGCCAATAGAAGATAAACAGCAAACATACCTACCAAATGGAAAAGAAAATAACTTGAACTACCTAGTCAATGAACTGACAGTAAAAAACATGTTCCTTGACATACTGCAGGAACACCGTAAACCCAACAACCATTCAATAATCACCACCACGAAGACGGAGGACAAGGTGAAGAGTGGATTCTTTCTGAATGTTATAATCAGCAAGAGTCCTTCCATCTTCCAATTGCTTTCCAGCAAAAATCAACCTCTGCTGATCAGGTGGAATCCCCTCCTTATCTTGAATCTTTGCTTTCACATTGTCAATGGTATCAGAACTCTCAACCTCCAATGTGATTGTCTTCCCAGTAAGGGTCTTCACAAAAATCTGCATACCGCCACGTAGACGAAGAACCAAGTGAAGTGTCGACTCCTTCTGAATATTGTAATCAGCTAAGGTTCGTCCATCTTCCAATTGCTTCCCTGCGAAAATCAATCTCTGCTGGTCTGGAGGAATACCTTCCTTATCCTGAATCTTAGCCTTCACATTATCAATTGTGTCTGAACTCTCCACCTCTAAAGTGATAGTCTTACCAGTCAATGTCTTAACAAAAATTTGCATTCCTCCCCTGAGACGCAACACCAAGTGAAGTGTAGACTCCTTTTGGATATTGTAATCAGCGAGTGTACGGCCATCTTCAAGTTGTTTGCCAGCAAAAATCAATCTCTGCTGGTCTGGAGGTATTCCTTCTTTATCTTGAATTTTTGCCTTCACATTATCAATTGTATCAGAACTTTCAACTTCAAGGGTAATGGTTTTGCCAGTAAGGGTCTTGACAAAAATCTGCATACCACCACGCAGACGAAGAACAAGGTGAAGGGTTGATTCCTTCTGGATGTTGTAGTCTGCAAGGGTACGCCCATCTTCTAACTGTTTACCAGCAAAAATCAACCTCTGCTGATCTGGAGGTATTCCTTCCTTGTCCTGGATCTTTGCCTTGACATTGTCGATAGTGTCAGAGCTCTCAACCTCAAGAGTAATAGTTTTTCCAGTTAGGGTCTTGACAAATATCTGCATACCACCACGAAGTCGAAGGACGAGATGGAGAGTAGACTCTTTCTGGATGTTGTAATCAGCTAAAGTCCTACCATCTTCAAGCTGTTTACCAGCAAAAATCAATCTCTGCTGATCCGGGGGAATTCCCTCCTTATCCTGGATCTTAGCCTTTACATTGTCAATAGTGTCAGAACTCTCAACCTCAAGGGTGATGGTCTTACCAGTCAATGTCTTGACAAATATCTGCATTCCACCACGAAGACGCAAGGTAAGATGGAGAGTAGACTCTTTCTGAATGTTGTAATCAGCTAGGGTCCTACCATCTTCAAGCATCTTACCAGCAAAGATCAATCTCTGCTGCTCTGCGGGAATTCCTTCCTGATCCTGGATCTTGGATTTAAGATTGTCAATGGTGTCTGAGCTCTCAACCACATAGTATTGGTCTTCTCAGTTAAACTTCTCACAAATATTTGCATCGGCATCTACAAATCACCAGTAACCATTCATCCATAAGAAGTTTTATTCCAAAACCAAATAGTTTGGCGATTTCGAAGTAGTGTCAAAGTACAAGAGCTATTCAAAACACAGCAGATAAAAAACCTAGTCATCTTCAATCGGAATGTAATCGAACTATCATTAAATCAAAAGAAATAACAATAAAATTAACCTTGAATCAGAATCTAGCAGATAACACAACTATATCAATATATAAAGCAAAATGCCTGATAATTTGAAGATGAATCCCTAGAGTGAATTTTGATACCCAACAGTGAATAAAACAGACTAAATCATTAACACCAGACTAAATCAACCTTATAGGAATTCAAAAGAACACAATCAAATCCAACAATACCAGATTACAGAGGCAAATAATACATATACAGTATGATAAAAAAAAACTAAGTACTGAATTAAAAATCAACAAAAAAAGAATTGATAACCAGAAGCTTAAAGCTCACCCTTGAGAAAAAAAGCTAAGGGGGATGAACAATCGAAAAGCTTTTTAGTGTTTTGGAATCGTAAATTGAGACTTGAGAGAGTGCTTTAGGGAAACGCTATAGACAGGATGAGGAATTGAGGTATCTATTTATAAGGACTTGGGCAAACCGTGTTGTGAACGAATTAGGAAAACGAAACGCAATGGAAATACTCGGAAATCACGTTATTTCCTGACGTAACGAGGTTAGGAATCTTCCCGAAGATAACAAGTTTTATGGTGTCCATATCTAATACCTTGTTTTGTTTGTATGTGACTCGGATCTGAATCTGATTTGATGTCTGATTCGGTCCATGTTAAATATTAGACCGTATTTTGTTTTTTGATATCTAATTCAAAGTATTTGAATTAGGTTTAACTAATTTTATAACCGATTTGTTGGGCAGGTATCCGATTGAATTCAAAAGAAATTATGACCTTATTATTTTATAATTTGTAAATTAGATATAATAAATCAGATTAATATAGTTCAGTTGAGATAAAAGAATAAATAACCTACAAGTCTTGATAGTTAAAAGATAAACTGAATTTGTAACTATTTACTCTCATTTACGATCAATTAACATTAAAATCAACCATTCCTACTATTATATAAAATTGTTACCTCACAATGTTTACTTGTGTGTGTGGATATAATGCGTTTATTGTCAATATCCCTTCAAAATATACAAATTATGTGTTGCGAAAAATATTGTTGATATAATAGTGTAGATTTGCTGATATCATTATAATACAGTGGTAAAATTATTGGATGATAATACTAGTGATTTGAGTTTGAAATTCGACAATATTTATCGACCAAAAAAATAGCATAAATTTTGAATTTTTATAATACAGTTATAACAATCGCATGGTTTTTTATTATAATGTAGATTTTGATTTATAATATGCATATTATGTATCACGAGAAATGATTGGAGTCACATCACGTGTTCTATAGCACAATATAATTCTAGGTCACCAAGGAGGTATTTATTGACCATATAGAGTTTAGACGAAGCCATGAAAAATATTTTAATTAGCTTAGGGTATTAGGAAAATTTTGGGTAACAACTTTGAATTTTGAGCTACAGACTTTTTACAGTGTTTTTGTCACGGGATTTTAGATCTTGGGTCACAATGCAGATATTTAGTAAGATAACATGTTTCAGATCAATATTAGATTTTGGATCATGTTGTAATTATCTGTAGAGGTGAGCAATGAGTGGAATTCATAGATTTGGAGCCATCCATGTCCAATTCATCAAATTGGCAGGTGCTAGATTTAAATCCATGTCCAGTTCAACACCCACAGGTTTAACATCCTTGGATGTGATTTTATAGAAAAATATGTAAAATCAAAATAAAAAATTGATTTTTCCTTGAAAACATCCTAAATTACTTAAATTGAAAGAGTATTAAATTATTACAACATACCAATACTAAAACTATAATAGTATGTCTTCAAGTGCCCGTTGTTTGTGCTATGAATCCCATGAATGGCCTTCAAAATACAAAATATCCTTATATATTTGTTATATTTATCATTTACTCCTTATCCTAGTGGGTGCGGATGCCCAATGGATTTTCAGACTTACACCTACATAAAACCTAATATTTATTGGATTTTTAGAAATATGTCCATATCCAACTCACATATAGACGGATTGGGTATCCACCTATAAAATTACGAGTGGATTGGATCGGATTGACGGGTTAGACGATTCATGCTCACCATTGATTTTCTGGACACATAACAGTTTTTGGATCATGCGGGATTTTTGGGCCCTTAAGACTAAATTTGGATCACGGGGTACATTGTGGGTCACTGAGCAAATATTTCAACATGTACGGGATAAACTTCAAATAACAAAAACACATTTTGGATTATTGTGCACAATTTGGATCACGTATAATTATCGACTGCCATTCAGACAAAAGTTTAGGCCACGTGGACTTTTAATCACAAGGCCAATTATGATACCAAGAAGCAGATAACGGGCCATCGGCCATATTTCGTGCAAGATTGATAGATTTTGGTCATGTTAAAGGTTTAGGGCAACCACAATCGTCGATCAAATCATCGACTATCGATGATTTTTGATCGATGATCGTGAAAAATCCTCCAAAACCGTCGATTATATTTAGTATATAATCGACGTTTTTTACTGTTCCCGATGATAAGTAATCGAACGACCGTCGACGAAAAATATAGTCGGGCGAGACTCTAGCACCCCGCCAAAGTAAAAGCGAGATTCTAGGATACCGCTTATTTTTACGGGCGGAGGGTTGCGATTTCGCCAGTACAAGCGAGGTTCTGGTACTTCGCCCAGCCAAACGGTTGTCTAAAGCCCCGCCTGAGAATAAGCGAAACCCTAATGTCCCGCCCAGAAAAAATAAAATTGGGCGAGCTCGTGGGACATCGCTTCTCAAGAGACGGTATGCTAGGTAGCCGCCTGGGACTGTGCGAGGTTCTTGTATTCCGCCTGGGGCTGGGCGAGGCGCTAGGCCAGCGCTTAGATGACCGTTGAATTTTTTTACCGTTCAAAATTTGACCATTGATTCCTTAACGGCTATATTTGTATCCTATATATATGTGCTATTTCACCAATTTTGATATACTCAATTCATAGTTATTTTGGTGTGAAAAAATTAAAAGTTTATTCTTATTTGAAATTCAAAGATAAAATGCCACAATCAAAAAGAGGTCCTAATTTTTCGTCATTTGAAGATGTTACGATGTGTACATATCATTTGTCAATTTCTCAAGATTCAAGCATTGGTACAGATCAATGTGAAGAACAATTATGGTCACGTATATTAAACCGGATGAAAGAAGTTATACCTACTATGGAACCCCGTAGTTGGACCTCCCTCCAGAAACGGTTTCAAATTATAAGCAAAGATGTGGCGTTAATGTCTGCAAAGGAGGCTGAAGTAGAAAGGGAACATCATACAGGATGGGGCCCTGAAAATAAGGTAACAAATAATTTAATTCATGTTGAATTCTTTTATCCATACCCTTGAATAACCTCTAACAAATTGAAGTGAAACACTAAGCCGCTGAAGTTCGTAGGCTTTTCAAGGAATCTACTGGTCGAAGTTTTAAGCATGAAGATTGCTACTCAGTTATGCTAGAAAATATTAAATATTCAAGAAGGGAGACATTTGTTTTCGACTCATCACAAGCGGAGTCTGATTATGACAATGAATCTCAGGAAGTACAAGATACACCGGACTTAAGCCAAGATGGTCCAAGCGCCTTTGAAGACCTAGGAGATATTCCAAACACATTAATCCGTCCGATGGGTCAAAAGGAGAGCAAACGACAGAAGACAAAAGGTAAAGCAAATTATACGGAAAATCAGCAATTGATGGAAAATATTTATAAAGAGCAACAAACCTTCAACGCCAAATGCACAGAACAAAGAGCTCTCAAGATTTGCACATAGAGAAGCTGAGTTTGCCGCAAGATTAGCTAGCGAAAAGGAAAAGTTTGAAGCAAAATTAGCTAATTCAAATGCACTGTTTGCGGCCATACAAGCTAGGCAAGAAGCAGAAGAGGAATTCCGTATAATGATGATGGATACCTCACAGATGAATGATGTAGCTAAACAGTACATCGAACTAAGGCAGCGTGAAATTATGATGAAAAAATTGAACCAACCATAGGGGTGAATTATTAAATACTATTTTTAAATTGATTCCTTCTGAGTTTTCATGCATTTGTTTTTAAACCCAAAAACTATTAATATTTGTCAATCATCCCCAACAGAAGACCATATGTGTTCGATCAAGTCATTTCTCAAACGGACCCCAATTTGTTTATCAAAAATTGCACGTCTACGTTGGTCCCTCATCATTCTTGAGAGTTCTGCTGTGTTCTCCCTTGAAATGACACAAGGTGCACCAAAGCTGCGTTGATCATAGTCATGGGGCCAGTCCCCGGGAATACGTTCATCCTCAACTATCATGTTATGTAGAATAATAACTGCTTTCATTATGTACGCTAAAACATCAGCATTCCACATTCTTGCAGGTTGTTTGATGATTGCAAATTGATTTTGAAGTACCCCGAACCCTCTTTCAACGTCCTTTCTACACCCTTCCTGCATTGCAGAAAATTTCTTTTTTTTTTTGGAATCTGGATGTTTTATGGTTGTGACAATAGTTGCCGTCTCTGGGTAAATTCCATCCCCAAGATAGTACCCCATATTATACTGATTTCCATTTACCTGAAAGTTAACTGGTGGTGCTTTGCCCTGGATGAGCTCTTTGAATATATACGATCGGTTCATGACATTTATATCATTGTTGGACCCCGGCATACCAAAAAATGCATGCCAGAACCATAGATCGTGCAACACCACCGCCTCCAAAATTATACTTTCGCTTCCCTTGTAAGCGGTGTATGCCCCAGATTCAGCAGAAGGGCATCGGTCCCATTTCCAATGCATGCAATCGAGGCTTCCAATCATACCAGGGAATCCTCTTTTTTTGTTTTCTTCGAGGAGGTTGTCAAGATCCCGTTGAGTTGGTGTACGCAAGTATTCTTTTTCATATAGTTGGACAACAACCCTCAAAATCTTCTGGTTGCTTCTAATACAGTGGTTTCCCCAATCCTTAGATATTCATCTATAACATCCGCTGCACAACCATATGCTAACATTCTTATTGCTGCAGTAATTTTTGTGTGGGGGGTTAAGCCTGGAACACCACATGCATCTTTTTTTTTAACAAAATAACTACTCACTTGATGTAATTTTAGAAGTGGTAAATAAAAGGTTCGATTCTCAAACTTGTGAAGGTAATGATTTTAGAAAATAATGATTCTAATTAACTCTAGAAAATTCCAGGAGTATGAAAAAGACTAAATAACCTAAAGATGATTTTTAAATAATTTTAAAAGGACCAGGAATCAGGAATCAGGTAATTCTAACAACCTACGTGAATAATCAGATAATTCTTTTTAAATTAATTAAAGCACAAATAATTGCCAAAGTTGGTTTTGTTATGCTAACAAACAGAGGTAAATCACAAGCATGGACTATCAAAATTAATTAACTAAGCATAATCCATCAAGCAAAAGCACAACTGTTGAAAGAAAACCGTTTTTACTATTCAAAACTATGCAATTCTAATAATAAAAGAATTATAAATAATTATTAGAAAATAATTAAATCACATAAAATTGAGAAAATTACCTTATCCATCATCCCAGTAATTAGACTTAGCTCATGGTGAAGAAAACTTGCTCAAAAGTTGATTTCATTGCTCAAAATATTGATTACAAGGTTAAAGAATAGTGCAACAGCTGAACAGATACGTATATAAGTGTCACAGAACAGGGTTCAGCTGTTACAGAGAGCTTTAAGCAACAGAAATGTTCAAAATCTAAGGCAACAGGAGCAGAGCTGTAACAGTGGATATGCAACAGATACAGACGATGCTTAGTCGTCTTCTTCAGCGACGGTGGGTGAAGAACAGCCGATCACCGGGAACAGCAGCAGATACCGGCCAGCGTCGGAACTTGAACGGAAAGAGGGAAAAGTGACTCTGGAGCTGCGTAAAATAAATCTGAGGCTTGCGACTGCTTTATATAGTACTTAGGAACTCTCTGGAACATCCCAATCCCAGTATAATTCGGCTAATCACCGTGTAAATCCTGTTTTTATCCAAAAAGGAACAACAACTATTTTCCGGCCAGATACATGATTCTATGGCCCAAATTACTCGGCTCTGATGCTTCTAATAGGTTATACGGACCTTTAATTAACTTGGGTAGCTATCAATTTGGCTGAAATCCCATGAATTTTGCGATTTGATTTGAGTTAGAGAAGTTCCTGTTTGCCGATGAAGCTTTGACCCGGTCAACTGGGTTTGACTTGGTCAACTGGCTTTGACCGAGTTGACTGGGCTGAGTTGACCCGCTGAGTTGGCCCGATCCAGTTCATCCCGATCCAAGGATGCCCCAATCCAAAGTGTGGGTGCCTTGATCCATTTTCCCGGGTGCCTTGAACAATTTTTGAGCCAATTTTTCCACAAATCTTTATTCTTCTAATGTACCTACAAAAGCATAAAAACACGTAATAGATACAAAATCGAATACTAACTCACTAGAAATTAAGGTGCAATTTAGACACTAAAATGTGTCTATCATCACTGCAGCAATATCACCCAATATTCTGTTGAATAACTCTCGACGCATTCTAAATCTTCTACGGAAAACATGTGGGGGGAACGTTGGGTTGTTGCAAAAACAGTCTGTAATCAAACATTTGGCACCAAAATCACGATTTCTGGGTATTTTGATACGGGTGTTGGGAGGTTTCATATTAGATGCCAATAATGCAGCAGTAACAGCTAGGTTATTACTAGCGGCATCAGCATTACTCTCGTCTGATGAGTAGTAACTACTGTTATCTTCATCGTATACTAGTTCGTCTGAAGAAGAAGAACTAAAAGAAAGATACTGAGAAAAGGTAGAAGATGAACCGTAGTGGGAAGTTTGATTTTGATAGTAAGACATTTTTTTGGCTTGTTTGAACGGAGGGACATACAAATTTGATAAGAAAGGATGTATTGCTAGATAAGGCAAGTGTGATTATTTATAACAGGCAGGTGTGGTTATTTATAACATGAGATGATTTGACAATACAATGACTAGATAATAATTCAAAGATTTTCTACTCACTTTGTCAGAGATATTTTCTTTAACTTGACAAGGCAATGAGATGAAATGACAATACAACGACTAGATAATAATTCAAAGATTTTCTACTCACTTTGTCAGAGATATTTTGTTTTACTTTACACCACATTGAGATGAATTGATAAATAACTTACCAACTACATTTGGTATCCGTAGAAGTTAAAATTCATAAATAAATTAAAAGAACTAAAAAGGTTCAACACCATAAAGTTCAACACTTTGAAAGATAAAGATGAACACCATAACTAGCAAATTCAGTTTGTTCTAGCGATCTTAATTTTCACCAGAAAAAAGGGTTGCTATCTCTTGTAGCACTATTCGAACTCTTTGTTGTTCTCCTATGCTCATCACCTCCCTAGACTCAATCGAGCGAGTCAGTCTCCTAACCAACAAATCGGTTCTATCCTTTATAGCTGACAGTCAATTGTCAACCACTGATGGTTGAACTACCCTTTCCCCCAAATCAACCCCCCTTGTTGGATCAACTACTCCACCATCTTCAGGTTCTATCCTGATGAGCTGACTCAACCCATGTGGATGTCCTGTCACTCTAACTCTTCGATACATATCATCGAAATTCATCTTCAGAATCTACATAAAATAGCAATTCGATACATATCGACAATTCAACCACAACCCAATTAAATTTAAACAACCAATTAATCAAGTTATATACATACAACAACAAATAATCATCAATAAGAGTATACCCAATTTATAATATTTATCATAAACCCTAATTCAAAATACACAATTTCAAATATATCCATATACATATTTTTAAATTTAAATTTTGTAGAGATCTAATTATACCTTGATTTTTGTTGGATTTAGTATAAGCTTGGGATGAAGGAATAGAAACGAGATTTAGGGTTCTCGTTTGGGGTGATTTTGCTGTAGAAGAAGAAGGGAAATGGTTGTTTTTTTAGGGCGATGGTTTGGGTGCAGGAGGCGGAGAAGATGAAGAATACATTTTGCTTGTTTTTTTAGGGTTTTATGTGGGTTAAAAACATAAGCGAGAGGCTACGAACTCGCCTTTATAAGCGAAATCGGGAAGTCTCGCCCGTGAAAAATATCACATGTTGTTTCCGCACAGGTGTTGAGCAGGATCCTAGAATCTCGTTTATGCAGGCGAAAGCTTATGGCCTCGCTGGTTTGTGGGCGAGATCCCAGGACCTTGTCTATGATTTTTTTTTGCGGGCGAAAGGCAGAGCTATCGCTTCTTGTAGGCGAAATGGTAAGACATCGTCCGTGAATTCAAGCGGGCTACTAGGCTCTCGCTTCTCTCCAAACGCGTTCATAGACCTTCGTTTGACTATCCACCGCTGTGGGAAACCTGATCAAATACCAAAATTTTTGCTCTTTGGTCTTTTAGTCTGGTCGACCCATTGTGGTTGCCCTTAGACCACATGAAAAAAATTTACCCCACCAGTTAAAGGCTCACGGCACTTTTTGATCATGTAAGGAATTTGAATCCCAATGATAGATTTTGGTCAACCGGGTAAAATGCTAATATACAGCTCCCCAAAAGAGATAGTTTCACATGTATTTCTTTTGGAACAGAAATGTTTTATTTACGGTCGTGTTTAGGACTGTATAGGAACCGAAGGATCGAACAAGAACCGAACTGGAACCGGACCAAAATCGAAGAGTTTGGGACATGTACAAGTATAAAAACAGGGAACCGACTATATCCAGGTATCAGGTGCAGGTTCTACTTAAGAACCGAGTTGTACCGAATCGAATATACCGATTATTATGGAGTATGATTTTCCTCTTCTTTCTTGTTGATCATACCGATTATTACAGAAAGATACGGTTCTAAAACCGAACCAAAATTATAGGATACAGGATATAGGTACACAGATAGAGAACCGACCATAAGTAGGTACAGGTACTCGGCTCTACTAATAACCAAGCCGAACCGATTTTTATACACCCCTAGTCGTGCTAAAACTCTCACCCCTTGAATGATGAAGTTGCACACATCTTTTGAAGAAGCAACGTGCTACCACTTCTCTTCTGGGAGCATAGTTCAAATACTCCTTTTTCTTTTATTGTGTAAATATGCATACAGGATATATTATAAATTTCGGCAAAACTTAACTAATATATTTTTAGAACATAAAGCTTAACTAGCACTTTTTTAACGTTGTTGTGATTATGTCCTAAAATAATAAATTTGATAAAGTATTTTAAATTAAATAGTAGTTTATATTTTCGTGAGATATGGTCGAATATATTAGTTGTAATTTATACAGTGGAATATATAATATATTTGTGACATTTTGGTTCGTAATTTATATGAATTAAATTCATTGGTTAAATTATAACTTGCTACGATAATTACGTATGTATTATGATAAATCTCAATCATAGAAGTGGAGACTTTTAAATCTAATAGGTTGATGTAATATGATTATATCGAACCGGTCGGTTATTTCTATCTATTATCTATCAGCGAAGTAAATAAATTTGAGCTACTACTTTATGTAAGTTCTCAATCCTGAGAATATGAATATACTCTACGTGTATATCCGGTTATCTTGTCTTGCCAAACAGTGAGGTCATTTAGATCCAATAACTAGGTAAGATGGATCACTGTGAGTGCACAGTAAGAATATATATATATTCAATAAGGTATCCGACATCGAGTGAGAATTCCCTTGGATTATTGTGGGGGAATTATTATTCTAGAATGGTCAGTGGCCGCTTAAATTTTTTAAGTGATTATTAGAATAATAATACGGAAAGCACAAAATAATCGTCAAGGACTAAAATATAAATTCTTCATAGGAGCTGACGAGTAATTGTTACGCGCCTATGAGATTTTATGAATACCGGTATTAGCGGAGAGACTTACTGTAAGAAAATAGAGGAAGGGTTTTACTTTTATTAAAACAAATAATTTTAAAAATTTTGTCAATTATAAGTCTTTGGTGTAATGATTTGTAATTCTTTCATTGTAATTGATATCGTGTAAGACACGTAGAATTCTATATGGTTAAGGGAAGCTAAAATTGTTTGTCGTCCAAAAGACCTAATTATATTTGAAAAAGATACATAAAATCCCTAACCCCTAAACCCTATTTGGTATTATTATCATCTATGAAATTGCATGTTGGGTTTTGATTGAAAAATTTTAAACATAAAAGTTCGCTGCGTTTTTGATCGATTCCTACAGACGCCTGAAAATGTAAATTGACATAGTGTAATATTTCAGATGAGCCAAAATTAGACCATAAAACATATGCCTTTTTGGGTTATTTTGAAGTATTTTTTCCATTTTTTTAATTTTAATTTTTAATTTTGATTTTTTTCATTTGTTACATCGATTTCATTGCAAATACAATAGTAAAGTCACTGGGTGATGATGACACCAACGACTAGAGTTTAAATTTTGTTAGCGCCAAAATATTCGATCCAGAGATACTGATCGCCTCTGAGCAAAATTCCATAAAAAAATCCGATAATGATTGTGAAGCAATTCTATCATTGGAATTAGGCTAAAGTGAGTCTTAGCTTTTTCTCACGTGGGATTTTTTCTGGAGGAACCCTCGTTTAATTAAGCATTTTTTTTATAGATCAGCAAAAAAGTATTTTCTTTGCCGCAATGAGTTGCACCTGTCCAACTTTCTCCCCTTATCGATATCTAACAGCCATAGACATTTCCAAATTCATAGCAACTAAAAAAGAGATAATTGTTAGGGGAAAAGCCACTTTTATCGGGGAAAGTTAATATTAGGGTGAATTTAAAAAAGAAAATTTTTTTCCTTATCAATAACCATTTTTTATTTTGCCTTTACCTGATCACAGGGCAAAGAATGCTACCCTGTGATAACGGTGTTTATTATAATGATGTTGACGGGACTCAGTATTAGAGTGAGCCATATAGGCGTAATCCGAGAGTGAACTTAATGTCAACCCCAACATGAAAAAACAACGTACAACACTTACCATTAAGGGCTTATTGCATAGTTCTATGTTGTTGTTTTGGATTTCTTATGGAAAGGAGGAAAAATAATCAACATGATTTTGTGTTACGGTATTAGTGCAGACTTGTTTGATCATAGTATTAATGGTTTCATTTTCGTGATCAGCAGTAGAAAAAACTTCAGATAAAGATAGAAGAAAAAGAATAAGATGGATTTTACCTACTACCTAGAGGTGTAAAACGAGCCGGTTCATCCCAGTACAACCCATTTAGAGATGAATTCATTGTATTACTTGCCGTGTTGTGCCGTGCCAAAGATTAAGACGTGTCATGTTGTGCCGTGTTTAAGGACGTGATGTGTCGTGTTGTGTCGTGCCTGACACATTTATTTTATATTTTTTAAAGTTGATATTTTCTAGATATTTAGATAATATATATGTTGGTATATAAATAATACAACATAACAAAAATAAAGTATCAAAAATTGGTTAGAATAAACACTCTTTTGTAAAATATAAACAAAATATGTCGTATTAAACCGTAGTGTGTAGTGTTTTATACATGTTATGACGTACTTTTTAGCTTGATGTGCTAATCCGTATCATGTGATGTGCTTTATCACTGGGACGATTAGTCTGGCCCAGCACAACACATGAAGTTGTCATGCTGTGCTGGGATGCACGACTCAATTTACAACTCTACTACCACCGCCATTATCAAATGAAAAATCAGTATTGCTAATAAAAAATGATTACTGATAGAAGGAAAGTTTTTTATTTTTAAATCCACCACTATATTAATTTTTCTGCTAGTGGATTGCTCCCCGACAATTATCCTAAAAACTACCGTATAGCCAATCATAAATATCATCTCACGGTTAACACGAAAGAGGAGTATAAAACTATCCAACTCCAAGAAGTACATGATAAGTCTACCAAACTAGAAAGCAGGTAAAGAGATGGACAAGAGAAGGCCACGCCTTTCATTTCTCTTGTCGGTCTTCTGATGACGACAACCTTATTTTCTCTTATAAATTTTCTCGTCACTTCCTCTCTATTCTCACATCCCTCCTCTTTCTCTGTAATTCAACAATGGCAGCAGCAGCAGAAGCAACAACAATTGAAATCAACAATCTGAAATTCACATATCCAGGTATTGATGGGCATCCACCACCAAATTCAACTCCATTGATTGAAGATTTCAATCTCTCTTTGAAATCTGGTGAACGTTGCCTTCTTGTTGGATCTAATGGAGCTGGTAAGCAGATTTTTTACACTCTGTTTGTTTGAATTGGAGTTTTGGGTTCGTGATTTTTGGGGGTGTTTGAAATTGTGGGGTTTGATCAAATTGTGATTTTTTGTTTGTTTATAGGGAAAACAACAATTTTGAAGATATTAGGTGGGAAACATATGGTGGAACAATCTATGGTTAGGGTTCTTGGGAGATCAGCTTTTCATGATACTGCTTTGACATCTTCGGGTGATCTTTGTTATCTTGGTGGAGAGGTTTGTTTCTCTACATTATGTTAATTTTGTGCAAGTATTGAGTTAGTTATGGGGGTTATGGTTGCTTCAAGGTATCCCATTTGCATTGGGATGGGAGGGATTTGATGTGTTAGCATAATTAAGTTGAAATGCCAATAGTACACTTAAGGGGGCAGTTGCCACCCACCATTGGCTATGTTGCTTACTTGTATGGTGTATCATTACTAATAGTATCTGGCTGGGTCTATTGATGTTGTTAAGTCTGAGTGCATCTGATTCTCTTGAGTTTTGTATTGCAGCACTTTGGTCTTAAGGAAGGATATGTGACTAAATGTGTTGTGTTTGTACTGTAGTGGAAGCGAGATGTTGCATTTGCTGGGTTTGAGGTTTCAATTCAAATGGATGTATCAGCTGAGAAAATGATATTCGGGGTTGCGGGAATTGATCCTGAAAGGAGAACTGAACTCATTAAGGTACAATGCAGTCCTTATTTCTCTAGAATTGTGAATTGCTCTGCTGGTAAGTTTCTGCTAATGACTAGGAAAACTGTAATTCGGTCAATCCTTGTTGGTAATGTTAATAAATTTTCCGAAGATGGGGAAGCTCCGAATGATGATTTTTTGACCGTATTTATGTGACGGTTGAATTTGGTTTTGGTGTAGGTGTTAGATATAGACCTATCATGGAGATTGCATAAGGTGTCTGATGGTCAGAGAAGACGTGTGCAAGTCTGTATGGGTCTCCTAAAGCCATTTAAGGTATCCTCTTTGTCCATCAGTTCATTTTATCATTCCGGTGCAGCTTTATGTGATAGACAGCTAAAAGGTGCGCATACCATTTTTCGCTGTTTTTTGTAGGTTCTTCTCCTTGATGAGATAACAGTGGACCTTGATGTGCTAGCAAGGGCTGACCTTCTAAAGTTTCTTCGCAAAGAGTGTGAAGAGAGAGGAGCTACAATTATATATGCGACCCACATATTTGATGGTCTAGAGGATTGGCCTTCACATATAGTATGAAACTGATTCTTCCTGTCTTTCAATCTCTTTGAAGACGTCGTATGTCATTCATTCTTTTCTGATGGCAATGATTCTATGATTCAGGTTTATGTTGCACGCGGAAAGTTGCAACTTGCAATGCCAATGGAGAAAGTAAAGGAGACTTACAAGCTGTCCCTGTTGGTTAGTTCTTGTCCTGTTGACTTTAAAGTATAAAATTCCAATCACAAGACTGAACAAAAGTCTAGCGAAACATTAAGGAACAATATGTTTTGATCTCATTTATTTATTTAGTCATGTTTCCATTATTATTTTTTATTTTTTTGTTTGTTATTTAAGACTCACCATATCTCATTTCTCTTGGGTTGGCAGAGAACGGTAGAGAGTTGGCTAAGAAAAGAAAGGGATGAGGACAGAAAGAGAAGAAAAGAGAGGAAGGCAAAGGGCCTTCCAGAATTTGAACAACGTGTTGTGGGCAGCAATGTGGTTGGGGCACCAGCCGGTAGTGCTGCTCGTCCCCTGAACAATGGTTGGGCAGGTGGAACGCTTCACTCCACCATTAAAGGTGAAGGGAATTTTGTTTTCAGTTCCAACAGAGTTTTGCGCAACTGATCAAAAAGGCTACCTAATATGAAACTTCCAAACAGGAGGGTCTATAGTAAAAGAGAATAATACATTCAATTTTTTAGGCTGCTTGTCTAAATGTCCACCCTTTTTAAAATAAAAGGTGAAAGTCATCATTCTGTTCAAGTTAGCCAGCAACATAGAACAGGTTTTAGGCTTTTTCAGCTTCTTATTTCTTGGTTACTTTGCTTGTATTTGAGGGTTTTTCTTCTTCTTCTTACTTTGTTATAGCAATGCTGATAGGCATAGCCTTGTAAATGGCAACTAAATGTAATTCTGAAATGAAATCCAAATAGTTGAGAAAAATGGCTGTTTAGTTGTTTGATTATGCAATTAGTCCTACCTTCAGCTCTATTATAAAATGAAAATACTGCTGCTCTAAATAAGTACTGGTCATATTCAAGTGTAACATTTAGCATAACGCTAACCAAAGCCTAGCAGCATCTGAAGTTGCATACTTCAAGCCACTAACTCTGCTGCAGGACTCGTACACAATGTTGAGCAGTAGGAATGAAATTGGAACAGTGGAACATTAAACAGTCCATTCCTGTTGCATTTGCTCTTAATAGTTAATACTGCCAACCCAATTATCTTATGCTGTTCCAGTGAAAGTGAAAATACAATTAGGCCTAATTTATAGGGGGTGGGTAAATTTGGTAAACCCATATATATTTGGTGGCATCACAAATCTTTTGTCTGGATCATACACCATCAACGAAGGAAAAATGGCACAAGAGATTTAGAAGAATAATATGCTCTGCAATTATTATGGATCTAAAGAGAAACAAATGTAGTCTGTAACATAGAAACCATTCCCATAAGAAAGGTTTTAAGAACAATTCCTTACTCAACAATATAACAGGGGAGACAGAAATATACGAACAGGAAGACACATACAGTAACACGATGATAGTGATGAAAATACTAAATAATTCAACCTTCAACGAACACAGCCCAAAATAAAAATATCAATCAATGTTGAGACTTCTATGCCTTGTTAGCAATGTTGTTGGAGAGCCAGTCAAGACCTTCATACAACCCTTCTCCTGAAGTTGCACATGTACTTTGGATGTACCTGCAGGTGCAACATAAACAGAGTAAGCACAGTAAACAACTTCCAAAATTTTCTTTACAGTCGAACAAAAGAAAGACAGCAAATAAATAGATCTTTATAAAACAAATTAGATAGCTTTTTACCAGTGTCGTTGGCGAAGAGAGTGAAGACCAAGCTTATCAGTGATCTCGGCGGCATTCATTGCATTTGGAAGATCCTGTTTGTTAGCGAACACTAGAAGCACAGCATCTCTCAACTCATCCTGCATTTCACAACCATGGGCAAAACAACATTAAAAATCATTCTATCAAGCGTTGAACAACAGATAATCTTCTGTTGGTCAAGATCCTACCTCATTCAACATCCTATGCAGTTCATCTCTAGCTTCAACCACACGATCGCGATCGTTGCTGTCAACCACGAAGATAAGACCTTGGGTGTTTTGGAAATAATGTCTCCACAAGGGTCGGATCTGGATATTTCAACAAAAGGATAAAAACACATTAAAAGAGAGTGTACGATTCCATATATTAAAACCTTAAAAAGGCATATCAGACAAAGCAATCAAATTGGAGAAAAATACAAAGAATAATTGCATATAGAGATCTTAAAAATGTAAGCCAAGTTGTATTGCTTCCCTATCAATCAAGGGAAAACTGAAAAACAAGGCGGCTACATAAACTTTAGCTTATGAATATGTTAAGTCTTGATGGTAAAGAATCTAATCAACACTAGACCGTCAATAAGCACATCAGCTACAAACTACAAAATGCACAAATAAGTAAACAAATATGGATGATTCTAGATTATGAATCCCCTTATGTAATTGAAGCACACGATGTGTGTGCCTTCGCCGATTAATAGCAGAAAAGATTGACGAAAAATGTGGCTACATAAACTTTAGCTTATGAATATGTTAGGTGATGACGGTGAAAATCTAATCAGCACCGGACAGTCAATAAGCACATCATTTGCAAACAAGTAAATGCACACATAAGTAAAATATATGCATGAATATAAATTGCTGATTAAATTTTGTAATGTAAGCACACGATGAGGGTGTCCTCCCCATTTAATGGCAGAAAAGACTGTTAAACAAGGTGGCTACATAAACTTTAGCTTATGAATATGTTAGGTGAAGATGGTGAAAATTGATCAGCACCGGACCGTCAATAAGCACATCATTTGCAAACTAGTAAATGCACACATAAGTAAGAAAACATGCATGAACCTAAAATGCTGATTACTTTTTGTTATGTAAGCACACGATGTGGGAGTCCTCCCCAATTAATAACAGAAAAGACTGACAAACAAGGTGGCTACATAAACTTTAGCTTATGAATATGTTAGGTGATGATGGTGAAAATATGATCAGCACCGGACCGTCAATAAGCACAACCATTCGCAAATTAACAAACAGTAGCTCTATACAGCCTACCAAAGAACCCACTTAACCATTTTGGGTACTGATGACATGTATTAGTGAGGTCCCACTAGTACATGGCAAACGTTTCCCAAAAGGGAACAGAGGGTTGTGAGGTGGGACTTCTGGTAGATTATAAATCATTTTTTAATCATAAATGAGCTTCTAATCATAATTATCTTGTGAATGTAAGCCAAGTTGAGTTTCTCCCCATCAATTAAAGGGAAGATTGAAAGACAAAGTGGCTACATAAACTCTAGCTTATAAAAAAGTTAGGTGCTGATGGGGGAGATATCTAATCAGCATCAATAAGCACAGCCTTTTCACAATAAACATTCATATACACGATAAAATCCACCATTCTTGAATTGTGCATGCAGAAGAACACAATAATGGACAACCATGATGCTATGGATGGTTATTTGAGATGTCCGTCATAATTTGTGTCAACTACCTCAAAAAGAAAAGATTGAACCAGCATTAGCACTGTTCAATAAGTAAGCACAGCCATAGGCAACAACAGACTAGCATATATTTTTAGTCAATACAAATGCACATCTAATACATTAATCCTATGTCAGCCACAGCGTGGATGTCATCCTTTTTTTAACAAAAGAGAGACTGAAAGACAAGGTGGCTTCAGTTAATCTAGCTTATGAGTATATGCCTAGTGTTGATGTTAAGAGGAAAATCAACACTAGACTGTCAAATAAGCACAATAACATCATCAACTCACACCTCAAACATCATCACACATACATAAACAAAACAACCAATTCAAACAATCACTAGATATCACATCCATACCTTGTCTTGACCTCCAACATCCCACACAGTGAAACTGATATTTTTATATTCTACAGTCTCCACGTTAAATCCTATAACAAAACATCACCAATCAGCAACATGTAATCACATATCAAAAGAAAAACAAATACAACAAAATGAATAAAAATGATTACCGAATACGTACCAATAGTAGGAATAGTGGTAACAATCTCTCCCAACTTGAGCTTATACAATATTGTAGTCTTACCAGCCGCATCGAGACCGACCATAAGAATTCGCATCTCCTTCTTGGCAAATAGCCTACTAAATAACTTGGTGAATGACAGCCCCATCTTTGTCTGCATCATCAACAGAAAACATAATACATCAAAATTCTAATCGCATTACCTAAACCAGTACACAACATTGTTTTCAACTCATTCACAAATCATGAATCACCTGGATTCAAATCACAAATCCAGACATATCCAATCGATTCAAAATCATTTTAAAATACAAAAAATCAACATAACAGATCTAAATCCAACAATCACCTGGATTCAAAATCACTAATCTAGATACAATGAATCCATTCAAAATCACATAGATCTGCTACTACCACAGCATCATATCTATGAATCCAGCTTCGTAAATGAAAATAAGATCTAAAAATCAACAAAAATTCAAAAGAAAATTTAAAGATTTGAGAAAAAAGACTGACTTACAGGGAAAGAGGTGTATACGGGGGATGGAGAGAAAGAGAGATCTTCTTTTTTCTTCTTCTTCTTCTTCTTCTTCTTCTTCTTCTGGTTGTTAAGAACAATGGAACTGTCTCCACCACGAGATTCTGAAGAAATTTAAGGGTTTATTTATAGAAAAAGATTAACTGTTAAATTAACGCCGTTAAATTAGTTAGTTTTAGTGTTGTGTGATGAATTTGAAATTTTGAGAAGATAACGGTCGTTAATAGTATAACCCTAAACACAATGCGTTCTTTCTACGCTCGTGAGGAACCAGCGTATACGAGATGAGACATATTTTATAGAAAGATTTACTAAAATTACCCCCACATAAGAGATCTGACGGCTGTCAGATATTATTCTTGAATGGATGGTCGTTTTTTCGTCACTCTCTTTTTTCGTTATTCTAATGTGACTATGTGATACGGGCGCCATACGGCTTACCTCAAACAGTCATGTTGTAGAACCACTTGGTTCTCAAGACTTCCTCCCGTAGGAGAGGTTTCGAAGTCGAATCCTAGTATAAATTTTAAGCTAGTGTAATTAAGTATAATAAAATTTTAATAAATTAATTATTTTGAGATTATTAAATTTTACCAATTTAGTAAAATACTAATTTATAGAAAATTAAATTATTAAAAGATTTAAAGATTTATTTTAATTTAATAAGGTATCATAATATGTCGTTATTATAATAATTATTAATTTATATATTAGTTGAATTATATTAGATTTTTTTTATATATAATCTTATAAATTCAGCGTGGTTATAATAGAACACTGGGCCAAGTTGGGATCAGCAAAAATATTATTATAATAAAATTATTAATTTACACGATTTAATTTATCGAAGTTTTACTATAGTAATTTGAGGAAACATTGTACTATTTATTTAAAAAAAATACTTGTTGATAGTGATACTTGTAGCGCTTCTTTTTCAAATTGAATGAAATAGGGGTACCTGCATACAAAACCTCCAAGCGCTCAAGTTCGCAATTAGGTTTTTCACATGAGCTTTTAGGATTAGATTGGATACCTTTTATGGTTTATATCCCAATGTATCAAACTATCAATATGCTTTCATGGGTAAATGGGTTGGTCCATGGGTTAATGGGCCCTTCAATTGTTCTGTTGGAGAGGATGTTTGTTTTTTGCACTTTAAAGTGATTTTCACTTCAAATGTCTTTAAAATGGTGGGACCCATAAAAAATTGGGTGTTTGTTTTTTGACTATATAGTGATTATCACTTGAAGTGGTGGTGATTTGAAATGCAAAATATGAAGTACCAAAAAGCTACTTCAATTTTACCACTTTAAATATTTATCACTTACTACCCATTTTATCCTTTAACAACTATTACTATTCCAAACTTTATCGCCAATCTTTCACAAACCTAAAAATCTAAACTTTCACCATTTAATAAATCTCTTATCCATTTATTTTATATAATGGCTAATCTACCCCTTGCTTAATTAGTGTTAATTTTGATTAATTACTTAATTATAATTAATTAATTAATTTTTTTATAAAAATAGTTTTTTTTAATTTTTTTTTTCAATTTTTTTCAATTTTTTTTTTACTTTTTCTGGTAGCTTTTTAATAATTTAAAAAGAAAAAATTAAAATGTTTGTTAAAAATTAATTAAATTTTTTGTTAAAAAAATAAATAAAATGATTGCGTATTCTTCTAGCCCAAATTATAATAAGTCGCCCCAGAATGGATTTTGAGATTAAAATTGAAAAAACATATCTAAGGGTAAAATAGACAGTTATAACATTAAAAACACTTTAAAGTGAAAAAACAAACACAGATCACTTCAAAAAAGCACTTTAAAGTGCCTAAAAAACAAACACACTGCACTTCAAAATAACATTTGAAAGTGCAAGTACTTTAAAGTGATTTTCACTTTAAAGTGATAATCACTATATAGTGAAAAAAAACAAACACCACCTCAGTGTGATAGTCAGGTCGTGGTTCTAAGTTCTGGTAGTCTTTCTAAATCTCTTCATCATGAGCATTATTAGCTTTAATGATGCTACACCTACCGTTAAATATCCCGTGAAAAGTTCTGAGAGGGGATCTGATGGTGTTTGGACTTTCTTTTAGAATTGGAATCTCGTGGGGTCCAACCACTTATTTCAGTCGGTATTTTTGACAGAATTTTTCGTCGTTAAGGCTAGCATTTTCGTATTTTATTTTAGGAAAATAATTGATTGTTCATGGAAAATCCCCAAAAAGAATACCATGTGAGATTAAAGGTGGTGTACACTTTACACTTTTCCTATTCTACTTGTAGAATTAGTGCACACCGTATCCTTTGTGCCAAAAGGAAGGTGAGCCATATGTGCCAAGTCAATATGCATGTGATATTTGTGCTGCCTTATTTGTAAAGCAAATCTCATTAACAAGGGGTAGTCAATTGGGATTTAGAATGATTTATAGAGAATTCTCAAATAGGCTGTTATTCAATTGAGATTTCCAGAGAGTGTCTCAAACTCTCCTGTTATTGGAAAGAGACTTTTTCCAAGTCTTTTAAATTCTCTCAAACTCTCTTGTTATTGGATTAAGATTTGTTAGAAGTCACTCAAACACTCTTGTTATTGGATTAGTCTTCAAAATCATTGATTTGTTACTTATTGGGATTTTGAGAGACTTTTTGGATGAAAATAGACATGAATGAAATCTCTTCCTTATAAGTGATATTTTGAGAGAATTAAAAATTTGGATAAATAGATATAATCCAAAGGTCCTCATATCTATTTAACCTACTTTGGATATAAGATCCTTGTGATTCGGCTGCCGCAACCATTCCTTCGGCCTCTTTCTTTTTTTGCATATAATTCTCCATCAGCAGCTTGTTGTTGTGCGAAAAATTGGGTTTCAACATCAAGTTTTTGAGCCTCCGCTGCTTTTTGTTTCTCAAATAAAACAGCTTCTGCTTGTTTTTGCTTCTTGTACAACTCCCAGTTTTCCTCTCGGACCTAATTATATATAATCAATTGTTAATAAAAAAATTAGGTTTAAAGTTGTAATATATATTATATATTATAGTGCTGAGTTTAATCTGATAACTTATTAAACGAAAGATCAACGTCTTTGTCAGCCTAAATTTAGGAACATAAAAATATTTGTCCTTGTGCTACTACTGCAAGAACTTGTGAAAATGAAGACACGTTCATATTTGATTTTGTAGATTTTGGTCTTGGAAACTTTGAACATCCTTCTAACTTTCCCCTTTCGACCCAAACTCCATTTATTGAGGTTGGAGATGTTTACAGTCCCATCTTACCAAAAACAAACTATGCGAACCAATTTGAAAACTCAGCTCTAAAGAAAAGAACACGGAATGAAAGTTAGTAGATGTTTTAAATTTATGATTAGATATTTTATATCTTTTTATCTCTACAAATCACAGAGACTCTCTAGAAATTCACTACTTTTGTATCTACAAGTCCCAGAAACTCTCTCCAATTCTCTTTTAAAATCACTGGAAATCTCTACATTTCCAGAGAGTCTCCAGGAATCACTAAGAATAAAAATCTATAAAAGTTTATATAAATCTCATTTGACTACCCCTGTAATTTTCCATATTATATTCTTCTCCGTTTCCATATTATGTTCTTCTTAGTTAGGAAACCAAACCAAAATTGATTCGTCTATAAATATTTGGAGATAAAAAGATAATCAATTTTATGTTTTCAAAATTCTCACGTTTTTCTTATAATAAATTTATATTTATCAAATTAATTCATTTTCTTTGCTAGCATTAAAAAAGCGGTCGGTTAATCTTTTTTATTTACATTCTTTTTGTTCGTTCAACAATATAATATAACAATATCTAAATATAAAATTTAACAGGAATAGCTTCGTCAATAAATATAAAATGAAATTTATAATCAGAAATAATTTGAATACAAAAATAAAATAAAAAAATATCGTCTAATCGTCAAATGTATGTTTTATGTTTTCTTAAGATTATAAACAAAGTATAAAATTGATCTATCGTATAATCGTCAAATATATATTTTCTATATTTTTTATACTTTATAAGATTAATAAACATGAATTAATCTTATTTATTTTTTTCCCTCATAAATTTATTTATCTTTCTATATTTCCTAATTAAAAAGATCGGAATATGGAAAATATAATAAGATTTACTTTAAATAAGACAGCACAAGTGTCACAAGTCTATTGGCTTCGTATATATGGCTCTGGCTTCGTATATATGGCTCATCTCCTTTTTGGCACAGAAGGTATGAACCGGAATTAGTGCCCTTCCTCGTCCTTGGATTTTCTTACGGAAATTTTCACAATTTTTTTTTAGTGTAAGTGTAGAATTGTTGAGGTTTATAAGATGACAACTGAGCGTGATAATTGATTCATCCCAACCTAGGTTCCTTTTTAGTGTCTAGTCTTTCAATCCTTTTTAGTTCTTGCACTCAATCAACGAATCTTAGTGCCCTTTCATTCTATCTAGCTGTCTTTTTGTAGAGATTTCTCATATTGGTATAGATGTTTTATCCCTATCGTTACCGCAGTCATTTATGGGATTGCATGCTCGAAGCGATGAGGGATTGCCTAATATCAGAAGCCTAACAAAAAATTTTGTTGAGAATGAGTTTTTCTAAGAGGAAAGACTATAGGATAGAATGTTTTAGACTATAAGAGAGTTCAGTTGAAGGAGTGCAAAATCCACCATGAGATAGAGGGATAATAGACTATACGGTAAATTGTTTGTCTTTTTTTTTTTCTTTCATTTTAGTTCCATCCGATAAACTGTTTGCCATTTTTCTTCATTTTAATTTTATAAGGTAAATTGTTTGTCGTTTTTTATTTATTTATTTTACACGGCTAACAATATACCGTGTAGTGAAGACTTTCATTTACTCTATCACCTGAACAAGACTTTGATTGAGTTTGGGATGATAGAAAATTTCCCTCTACTCATAGTAGGACTAAATTTGATCAAATTTGATCAAATCTTTCATTTTGAAAGAGACTCTCAACCCCCATAGTCCTTGCTCTAATGAGTGGGAAAGAAAGGTACTCCCAATGCATTTTACCGTGTAGGAGCTTGCCCTTGGCTTGAAACAAGGAAAGCTTGTGAGAAAGAGATATACTCTGACGTACTTTAGTAGGTGAAGTGCCCGAGTGTGGTGGCTCAAGGAAATCGATTCAAATAGTGAAACTCGTCAGCGGTTGGGGCGGAGGCACATGAAAGATGGGTGTGTAGAGTCACATCCAGCCCAGTTATCTCCGAAGCCCAATTTGAACTATTTTAACCTAATTTTAACCATTTTTACCCATTTACACCCCCTTTAAATATATACATACTAGTGACCTGTGCACCCATTTCTTAAAACCTGGCTTCGCCTCTGGTTAACGGAGTATGATCTAGCTTACGAGAAGGCTTTCCTGCCTTCCAGCCGAGATAAAGTGGCTCAAAGAGCGGATAATTAGTTGAAAATGTGCAAAGTCCCAAGGTGGGTATACCAGTTGTGTCGTTTCGACTCGGGCGAGAAAATGGAATTCAAAACCTGTAAACCTAAGAGCCCGTGTCTGAAATTGCAGATTAAGAAGCAACAATGTTTCGGGATAGACTTCCCCAAAAATCCTTGTCATGAATTACTTAATCTAGTTATTGAATATGCATATTTACATTTAGCCATGTAATGGCAACCACTTAGGAAAGTATCCATGGATAGGAGTTGTTTAGATACATAAAGATCAGCCTTCGATGGGTTATTACAAATCCTTTAAAATCATCCAGCCCGTACCAAATGGCCTTACAAGCAAGAGATCAGATTATTGGCATGGAAAAATTAAGAAAATACTCTAAAATCATAGGTCACCTTGGGAACGTGTCCCAATTTCTCAAATTTTGGAAAAATGCCATATTCCGTCAGTTTTTCATCCAAGTCAGTTAAGTGGTCAAATTGGTACACATGTGACTTCTCAGGTGTGAAAAAAAGACAATAATTATCCTTCAGGGTTAAGGTGGTGGTGGTTCAGGGTTCAGGAAGTGGTGGTTCAGGGTTCAGGTGGTGGTGGTTCATGGTTTAGGGTTTAGGTGGTGGTGGTGGCGGCGGTGGTTCAGGTGTTGTTTTTGGTGGTGGCGGCGCGGCGACGATAGCAGTGGTGGTGGTTCAGGTGGTGGCCTCTCTACTTCTATTTTAAAAAAGTAAGGTTAAATGAGACATTTCAAACCCTATTGACCGATCAAAATACTCCAATTTAATCACTTAATTAACTTGGATGAAAAACTTACAGTGAAACATTTTTTTTAAATCTGAGAAATTGGTGCACGTTCCCAAGGTGACCCTGATTTTGGGGTGTTTTTCCAATTCGCCCTATTGGCATTTACGACCGAAGTCCCAGTGGACATTTCAATCATTCATTTCACGGGGGAACACATACTGCCAACTGCCCAAAACAAAAGATAAAGAAGAAACATATTTGTTGTTAGTTTACTCCATCTGATTATCTGACTACTTCTTGCTGCAGGTTCTAGGAAAGCTCATAATGTCACCAACTCAGCTCTGAACACCATTTTGATACTTGAAGAAGCTGTAGGAACTGCTCTTAACTTATCCTTAAATTGCTCAACTTGTCTCACTCTATAAGGCAAGCCAGCACTAGAACAACATTATATAACAATTGAAGCCCTTCAGTTGTTGTGTTGTTCATGTTGTGGATTGTAAATTGTGATAGTCAGGAGTCGGCAGTTCTAAGTTCTGGTATTCATTCTTGCACGTCTTCGAAATCTCTTCATCACGAGCATTATTAGTTTATAAGGGTGTGTAATCTGAGGATTCTGAGCCTGAAAATTGGTTCATCCTAATTGCAGCCAGAGCATTGCATAAACAACTGAATGCTAAGATTTTGCAATTTTAGGACTTTTGTTTTTGAACTTTTAGAGCCAAGAAATTTTCTTGAAAAGGTGAAATATAAGCAATATATATGATTTATAAATCAGAGCAGGGGCGGAGCTAGGAATTCATCTATGGTAGGTAAAAAAAAAAATTACCCAGATTTTAGAGTGGACAAAAATATTAAAATGGGTTTTGGAGTCCATAAATGAATAAAATATGCTTGGGAGCCAGCCCAGCAGGGTAGAATTACAAGATTGATCCGTCTGAGTACTACTATTACTTGTGTTCTTCGTCTTCAAAGCACTGATCAAGGCAAGTAGAGAACCCAACAATTTCACTTCGTCGTGTGCTTGGAGGTTCAATTTTAATAATGTTTACTCATCATTATCTGAAGAAGGAGAAGAAAAATCCAAGCACATTCCGCGAACAACTTGTTCATACGTTTGATCGATATCTTCTGAGGAGCAGGTGAGTTGATGGTATTCGACTAGCTGGTGAAGACACTGGTTCTCTCGTATTAGGTTTGCATTCTCAGTCGCTAATCGTGACTTCTCTGCAAGCAAAGCTTCCAATTGAAGTCTCACCTTCAAAACGCAAAACAAAACAGATTCACAATCTGTTTCCATATAGTCGAAAGTAGCACACAATACAATATGTTTGAAATCGTTCGTTTCAGGGTAGGATTGATTACCAGATCATCTTCTTCAGGCTTGTCAGATCCGTTGCGAAGTCTCATGTTCTCTTCCTCAAGCATATCACATCCCTCCTGCATAAATGATAAATCCGATCGAATCAATTTCACTTCTCTAGCAAGTGTAGCTGCATTGGCTGCCATTGAAATCGCAAGCTACAAAAAAGACAAGGAAACACACAAATTAGCAGCTCCAACACCTCCCGCTCCAACAAACAACGAAGCACATTCGCCAGAACACAAGAAGGAAACATTCTTCAAACCAAAGAAAACCAACATTTTTAGCTTTCTTGAGCTTCCCATTCTTCAAATTATCCTTCAATTCAATACCTCCTCTCTGATTTTCAATTGATTGCTCAGACTCATGCTTTCTTTTCAACCTTTTCTTGCCCTCTTCTTCACTTTCAGCATCACTTTTTTGCAATATTTCAGTGAGTGAAGGTTTTGATAGATCTCTTGCTCCCTGTATCATCATACAAATCAGAAGATGTAAATAAAAACCCAAAATTGCTAATAACCCATAATTGCCAATATATTAATAAACAACCCCAAAATATGAACTCATAAAATTGAGTAATAAAAATCCCTAAATTGAATCATCTGAAGATTGGAAAACATGAAAGTGAAATTGAAGATTAGTAATTACCTCAAGGGCCGTGTGTAAATTGCCTTTAAGTTGAAACAAAGAGGAAGAAATTGAATCAAATCCTCTAAGAAGAAGCAAACAATCTTCTTCTTCTCTTTTCGATGATGAAACTAGGGGTTCTAAATTTTGATTAATTGATTGTCGATTCTCAAGAAGGGTATCGACTCGATTTCTCAGTGTGCTCCAATAGTCTTCTTTCTCTGATGCAGCTGAAGGACTTGGTGATAATAATGGTGAAGAAGATTCCATTGAGATACTCCTATTAGATACGCTGCTATTGGGTTGAGAAGTAAAAGATGGAGTATCTACAGAAGAAACTGCCATTAACCTGAGATTTGTAGAGAGAACAGAAATGGAAAGTGTTTAGATTGAGAAAGTAAGAGATTGAAAGAGAATAACGACTATTTTATTTAAATAATGTATCCCCCGACGTTCCAGTCTCTTGACTGGACTGGACTTACCTACGGGTCCAGTGTACTTTTGTTTACCTGTCTGGCAGTGGTTTGGTTTGGGACATTCTATCGGATATCTACGGTGCTCGTAGATGCCGCCGGCACTATACCAACATAAAGACTAAGATGGTGTTTGAATATGAGAAAGGTGATATACATCCCGTAACAATATTCGGGGATAAATTTCTAGTGATAAATTGGAGATCCATTTTAGTTTTTTTACCATTCCGATGTCATAGTGATTCCTATTTCCAACCGTGTGCTACATCTTCTCAGGGAGAATATTCAGGATTTTTGGATAATAATGTAAAATTATTAAAATTGTTTTTATTTTCGGGTGTGCCTTTAGGAAAACTCCAATTTAAAAAAAAAACTCACTGGTGTCATCGGTTAAATACATATATCAAAACTTTAAAATTAGCGACGCTTATTACCGTTGCAAATTGAAACACAAATCGTTGTATTTGGACATGAACTGTTGTTATATATTAGGAACTGATATTTCCATACCTAATAACAATAATTAAAAAAAAATCCCATTGAATAAAATATGTCCCATCCGGACACTCGATGGCCGGATGGAAAAAAGGTATATTATTGCATCCGCTCAGCGACCAAATGAAAAGGAAAAAAATAAAATAAAAATATATCCGGAAGTTTAATGTCTAGATGGGGTATCCGATCATCTTATGACCGGATGAACTACTCCAGAACGACCCCCTCAAATTTAAGGGATAACATCTAGACTTCACAAAGATGTGGATGATAAATTCATTCATATTAGTTATTTTTGGTCCATAAGATATGGATGATTTTTTCTTCCACAGGAGCTACCCTTACAAGGGATAATTATTCATACCAATATCAATTTTTTTTTTAAAAAATGTCCATTTGAATTTGATTGTCAAACACCTAGAATAATTAAGCATAAAAGTTAGATATAAAAGTTTCTTAGGTATTCACACTACCTCCAATGTATTCACATATAAGGCAAGTCTCTTAACTTTTGTATTTGTTGAGATTAGTCCCGCAATGTTTGGGTAACTTAAGATCCCTCGGTTTATAAGTCTTAAACAATCCTAACCTTACAATTTGGTTTTCGAGGTTAGTTCGGTCCATGAACTTCAATATGGCATCAGAGCAGGCAATTCGTGATAAGCCTTATACGACCACACCTATTCCGCGTCACCCGATTTGATGTCCACGTGTTAGACCCAACAAGGCTACACGTGATGGGACGTGTTGAAATTAGTCTCACATTGTATGGGAAACTTAAGATCCTGTGGTTTATAAATTTTTAACAACCATAACCTTATAAGCCGGTTTTCGAGGTTAGTTAGACGATGAACTTTAATAGTAATGAACGAAGCATTGCATTATATTGTCCAATTACATGTTCCGATGGTGGTGCTGGAGGAGGCAATGGCGGAGGTGGTGGTGCTGGTGGAGGACTTGGTCATGGTTCAGGAGGTGGCATTGGAGAAGGGTATGGTAAAAGTGGTGGAGTAGGAATTGGTTCAGGTGGCGGTGCTGGTGGAGGCATTGGCGGAGGTGGTGGTGCTGGTGGTGGTTTAGGAGGTGGTCTTGGTGGAGGATACGGGTGAGGTGCTGAAGGTGGTTCAGGAGGTGGTCTTGGTGGAGGATATACAAAAACTTTAGTTAGGTTTTACATATTTAATGGAATTATCTACCCATAGTAACTGAAACAACGCTTTTATATCCGATATTTGATATAGAGCTCCTTGATTACCACGCACTGGCCTATACCTTGTTCTAAAGGTGCAGTACACCAAATTCAGGACATCGGGTCGTACATGGTTCTGGTAATCCGATAAACCGTACCAAAACGTTTGTCTAAGGGTTTGTGATGAATTTACCATTGTATAAACCGTAATTAGATCTTGGTTTAGTTTTGGTTAGGCCAAGGCCCAACATCTAAGGTGAACATAAAGTAATTTGATGGCTTATATTAATTGGTTTAAACCAATAGTTTTTGGTTTGATTTTAATAAAAGACCAAGATCAAGAAAACACTTACAGAGACACCTAAGATTGACGAATTTATCAGAAGAGACATTTTTGTCAGAGATTGGGTCATGTCTTGGTCACATATGGGGTTAAAACTACTTATTCACTAGCGGAGAATGGTGTTTTTACCACCCATAGAAACGACCCACATTGACGGTCGTTGAAGTTTGACCGGTCTAGACGGTCGTGGTTTAAAAAAAATGGTGTGCACTAATTGAAACAGTAGTTTCTTTTACAACAAAGTTTTACTCTGCAAATGCAAATCTACTTTGAATTTGACAGCATAAGGTGATTACTGAAGATAGAGATATACATATGTTTACAAGGCTTAGAAGAACGGAAGAAAAACTTATAGTGGCAGTGGTTGGACTTGGTCACATGGATGGAATTGAACTATAATGGAAGCGTGCAGAGGATGGCGATGATGATAATAAGCTTCTATGCCCAACATCAGAAGTTGGGGGTTCGCAGACAGGGTAATCTCATCTTTTGAAACTCTTTATTATTTTTTTATTTATTTTTCCAGATAATTGCTCGATTGATACTAAACATAGACTGTACTATTCATATGAACCTCGTTTACATGATAATTCTTTCTTGTTTGTGCAGTTTCGGTACCCTGTCTTAGTAGTTATCTTCCCTACTTTATGTTGGATCTGCACAATGAATATACTAAACAGAGAAAACGTTAGAGAAATCTCTGAAGTTGATGTACACATAAGGACAGAGCCACCTGCTCAGCAAATTGTCCTTAACACAATAGTCCTCGGGTACTCCTCAAGAATGAGAGATGCTATACACCAACAGAGGAGATGTGTCCAGGATAGAACTGCCCGTTATGACTAGTATAAGCACAATACTAATCACCCTCAAGAACTTAACAACAAGATAGAAGTGGAAGGGAAATAAACAAGCAATGTGCGCAAAACAAAGCAAGAAGAGGGGAAAAGAGCTAGGGATAGTAGCCTGCTCTTGAGTACTTTGAAATGAAGAATTCTGTTTTCTTTTATAGGTAAAGATGGAGTAAAGTCAGTGAAGTAATAAATGAAAATAAATTTTATATTTAATAAAAAATTTATATGCGAAATTTAATTTTGAAACGGTAATAAAACAGTCAAAATTTATTTTTCATTATGACAAGATTTATACTCGCTGGGTCAGACGCCCCCACATAAAGCAGAATTTAATGAAATAATTTATGTTAAAAATACGTAAGTCTTGGTTGGCACGCAGCCTCAGCTACGCCCGCACCCGCAAGCATACTCATTCCCGCAGCAGTAGCCACAGTCGCAGCCGCAAGTCCGCAAGCACACAAGCACACAAGCTCGTAAGCTCACAAGCCGCAAGCCGCAACCGTAAGCGTGCGTGCTTCGGTGCGAAGCACCACACATGTGTGAAAAGTATGTTTGCTCTAACTAGCCCATTTTCTTAGTCCTCCTCCAAACACAAAAGCTTCTAAACCCCAAGGGCCCTTAGATGCAACTTTTGTGGTAATAAAGAGAGGATTTATCTTTAGTCTCTCCAATGCGGGACTAAAGGTTCATTCACAAAAGTGAAAATGAGCTAGTGTTCCTTAGTGACCCATTGGTCCTAAGATCCATTCCTACCAAGACCAATAAATCATTTTAAGTTCATTTTCTTCAACAATCCCCCACATGAATGAAAACCCGATGAAAATCAGAAATCAGATAGCGAGAAATACCATTTAGGCAATAGGTGTCCATAAGGTCTTGAACCTTTGCTTAGTGAGAAATTACTGGAACTACTTTATGGACAGTGAACGCGATGTCTTGAACTGCCATCGTTTGGTGTAGTTCATCAATAACTTCCACGCGTGATATCTCCTAGGTCCTGTCAAGTTCGTGCCGTTGTGTCCATTTTTGCCCTGGAAGTATCCCGTTTCTCAGAATGCTCTAGAGAATCAGCTCAGTTCTCATAGGAAGCGACCCACTTCCTGATTCAGATAAGTGAGTTCTATCAAGACTGTTTACTGCTACACCCCACTCAATCTTAAATTGAAACTATAGAACTCATTAAGACTTAATAAAAAGTCATCCTCACATGCAGTCACACTATCACGTCTACACCATAGGGAAGGGACAAAGAATGAAATTCTCTGATAGTGTTTCCTTTAACCTACCACAAATTAGTTGTCTCATTCGAAACCTTGATCTTTGGATCTCCAGTCAGCAAGGTTGAGTATCCTTCATGGCAAGTTTATTTAATGAGCTTAAGCCCCATCCCCCTCGATGCATTACTAACTATCTCCTTGGACAAAACTTTCGTTAAAGGGTCCGCGATATTCTCTTTAGACCTCACAAAGTCAACATAAATAACGCTAGTTGAAATTAATTGTTTTAGGGAATTGTGTCTTCTACGAATGTGTATAGACTTCTCATTATAGTTGCTGTTTTTAGCGTTAGCTATTGCAGCTTGACTATCACAATGTATATATATAGCTGGCACAGGCCTATGCCAAAGAGGAATGTCTTCTAAAAAGCATCTTAGCCAATCAGCTTCCTCTCCTGCTTTATCTAACGCAATAAACTCTGATTCCATAGTGGATCGAGCTATACATGTTTGTTTGGAACTCTTCCAAGATACAAACCCGCAAGCTAGAGTGAAAACATATCCACTCGTAGACTTAGACTCCTCTGAGTCCGATATCCAGTTTGTGTCATAAAATCCTTCAAGGACCGCAGGGTATCTCTCATAACTTAAACAAAAGTTTAAAGTGTACTTTAAGTACCTTAACACTCTAATAAGTGCATACCAATGCTCCGGCCCTGGATCACAAGTATACCTACTTAACCTACTCACAAGATAGGCAATGTATGGTCTCGTACAGTTCATTAAATACATCAGACTTCCTATAACACGTGAATACTCAAGTTGCGAAACTCCATTACCCTTATTCTTTTTGAGTCTACAACAAGGATTATAAGGAGTACAAGCAGGTTTACAATCAAACTGGTTATATTTTCTAAGCACAGATTCAACATAATGAGATTGACTAAGACTATATCCATTAGAATTTCTTTTAATCTTCATACCTAAGATCATGTCAGCAAGGCCTAAGTATTTCATGTCAAAGTTCTCATTTAGCATGCTCTTTGTGGAATTAATTACATCCATGGTTGTACCAAGTATAAGCATATCATCAACATATAAGCATACAATCACACATGCATCATTCACAAGTTTAGTAAAAACACACTTGTCAGATTCATTTATTTTAAAACCACTAGAAATCATTACATGATCAAATTTTTCATTCCATTGTTTAGGTGCTTGTTTCAAGCCATACAAAGACTTTTTCAGCTTACAAACTTTTTTTTCACAACCCTTCACTACAAAGCCCTCAGGTTGGTCCATATAGATTTCTTCATCTAATTCACCATTTAGAAAAGCTGTTTTTACATCCATTTGATGTATCTCTAAGTTATGAATGGCAGCAATAGCAATTAACATCCTAATGAAAGTAATTCTCGTAACAGGTGAATAAGTGTCAAAGAAATCTACACCTTCTATTCGCTTATAGCCCTTGGCTACTAATCTAGCTTTGTATTTTTCTACAGTTCCATCTACCTTACGTTTCCTTTTGAAGATCCATTTACAACCTATGGGCTTACACCCTAGAGGTAAATCTACAATCTCCCAAGTATCATTCTGTATAATGGAATCTATTTCACTAATGGCAGATTCTTTCACCATGGAGCTTCAGAAGAAGTCATGGCTTCTCTATAAGTCTGTGGATCAGTCTCAGCTAAGCATGTTATGAAGTCTGGCCCAAAAGATTTTTCAATTCTAAGTCTTTTACCTCTTCTATGCTTAACTTCAAAATCATCTTTCTCTATAGGTAGTGTCTGACTAGTAGAAGGGATATCTAGGGGATCAACACATATCATGCGAGATTCAGATTTCAAAGGAAAAACATTTTCAAAGAACACAACATCCCTAGATTCCATAATTGTATTCACACCAATTTCAGATATTTCAGAACTTACATCCATAATTCTATATGCAGTAGTATGTTCAGGATACCCTATGAAGACACATTCAACAGTTTTGGGTCCTATCTTGGTTCTCTTAGGTGGAGAAATGGACACCTTATCCAAACACCCCCACACTTTAAAGTATGCATAAGAAGGTTGTCTTCCTTTCCATCACTCATATGGAGTTTTGTATGATCCTTTAAAGGGTACTCTGTTCAAGACATATCAAGCTGAGAGGACGACCTCCCCCCACAAGGTCGCAGGTAGTCCTGAACTAATTAACATGACATTCATCATCTCCTTAAGGGTTCGTTTTTTCCGTTCAGCCACACCATTAGATTGTGGTGAATAAGGAGGGGTTACTTCATGTATAATGCTATGTTCTATGCAAAAATCTCATATAGGGATTACATACTCACCACCACGGTCAGACCTAACAGTTTTAATGGTAGCACTCATTTGGTTTTCAACTTCTAGTTTATATCTTAAAGGCTTCTAAGGCATCATCCTTTCCTTTAAGTAAATATATGTGACAATACCTTGTACAATCATCTATAAAAGTGACAAACCATTTCTTACCACCTCTAGTTTGAACGGATTTCATGTCAACTAGGTCTGAAAGAATTAATTATAAGGGTTTAGAATTTCTCTGATATTTCTTATAAGATTTTTTAGCATATTTTGATTCAATACATATTTCACATTTATGTTCATTTTCCAAAATAAATTTGGGTATACAACCTATGCTAGCCAGTTTATTCATTGACTTATAGTTAACATGACAAAATCTACCTTTCCAAAAATTCAATGACACACAAACATAAGCAGGAGAATTAAATTTATTCATTTCAACAGAGGTTACATTAAGTTTGTAAAGACCCTCAGTCTTATAACCCTTTCCTACATAATCCTTACCCTTAGTGACAATAACTTTCCCAGATTCAAAAACAAGTTTAAAGCCCTTATCATCTAAAACGCCACAAGATACAAGATTTTTGCAGATGTCCGAAACATGAAGAACTTCATTCAATGTGAGCGGTTTGCCAGAAGTGAGCTTTAGCCCAACTTTGCCTTTTTCCGCAACCTGTGATGCGGACGAGTTATCCATGTAGAGTGTATCCCCTTCCCCTACCTTCTGATAGGAGGTGAACATATCTCTATTTCCATAGACATGTTTGGTAGCACCAGAGTCTACCCACTAGTCTCTCACATTGGTTACCAAATTGACTTCAGACACCGTGCCAGAAAACTCGTTCTTGTTGTTTTCAACCAAATTAGCATTGTTTTTCTTATTATTAAAGTACTTACGTTTTCTACAATGCATTGCCATATGGCCAGGAATTCCGCAAACATAACACGCACCTTTTATTTTACCAATGCCAGATTTGGGTTTCGGAAAAGTACCTTTCTTGTACGGACCAGGCTTGCGGTTCCTGCAGTCGCCCTTTTCAGTATTGGAAGACTTGTGTTCACTGACATGAGCCTTATTGGACATGTCCCTTGCGGAAGATACATTCTTGTCCTTGGAGCACAACAATTCTTCCACTTGAATCTTCTTACCCAATTCAACCATACTGACTTCACCAGTTTCATGTCTCAATCTTCGTTTATATTCAGACCATGAAGAAGGTAATTTCTCAATCACAGCAGACACTTGAAACTTTTCATCAATCAACATACCTTCAACAATAATTTCATTGATAATGCGCTGAAGTTCAAGGAATTGGTCAACTGCAGATTTGTCATTTGTCATTTTGTATTCAAGGAACCTGGCTACCAAAAACTTCTTACTACCAGCAGTTTCCGCTTCATATTTTGCTTCTAAGGCAGCTCATAAGTCAAACACAGAAAAATTTTCTTTTGCGTTATAAAAATCATAAAGTGCATCTTCTAAACAGTTCAGAATATGGTTTTTGGCCATATAGTTCTGTCTACTCCAACTTTCTAACTCTCTTTCTTTTTCCGCATCATTTGAACTCTCATCAAAAGATTTCAGAACTAATTCATAACGCATGTGAAAACTCAGAAAGAACAACATCTTGGATTGCCATCTTTTGAAATCTTTGCCATTGAATTTTTGTGGTCTGTCTACATCACTTTTAGCCATTGAAACAGAAGAAATAGATATTGTGTAAAGATTGTTGGATCTGCAACAATGAATATACTAAACAGAGAAAATTGTTAACGTTAGAGAAATCTCTGAAGTTGATGTACACACAAGTACAGAGCCACCTTCTCAGCAAATTGTCCTTAACATAATAGTCCTCGGGTACTCCTCAAGAATGAGAGATGCTATACCCCAACAGAGGAGATGTGTCCAGGATAGAACTGCCCAATATGACTAGTATAAGCACAATACTAATCACCCTCAAGAACTTAACAGCAAGATAGAAGTGGAAGGGAAATAAACAAGCAATGTGCGCAAAACAAAGCAAGAAGAAGGGAAAAGAGCTAGGGATAGTAGCCTGCTCTGGAGTACTTTGAAATGAAGAATTCTGTTTTCTTTTATAGGTAAAGATGGAGTAAAATCAGTGAAGTAATAAATGAAAATAAATTTTATATTTAATAAAAAATTTATGTGCGGAATTTAATTTTGAAACGGTAATAAAACGGTCAAAATTTATTTTTCATTATGACAAGATTTATACTCGCCGGCACATTTAAAACAGAATTTAATGAAATAATTTATGTTCAAAAAACGTAAGTCTTGGTTGGCCCGCAGCTACACCCGCACCCGCAAGTAACCACAGCCGTACCCGCAAGCACGCAAGCCGCAACCGCAAGCGTGCGTGCTTCGGTGCGAAGCATCGCACATGTGAGAAAAGTATGTTTGCTCTAACTAGCCCATTGCCTTAGTCCTCCCCCAAACACAAAAGCTTTTAAACCCTAAGGACCCTCCCTTAGATACAATTTTTGTGGTAATAAAGAAAGGATTCATCTTTAGTCTCTCCAATGTGAGACTAAAGGTTCATTCACAAAAATGAAAATGAACTAGTGTTCCTTAGTGACCCATTGGTCCTAAGATCTATTCCTATCAAGACCAATAAATCATTTTAAGTTTATTTTCTTAAACACTTTAACCGTGTTACTTCCCTTGTGGCTTTTTTTGCCATTGAATTTCTAAAACTGATGTTTTCACGTAGAAAGATATTGCCGAAATTCAAAACTGCTATCCATCCACCAAATAGGTTTATAGGTTTAGACTGAGATACTCGCCATGCTTAACCATTTGCACTTATACCCATGTTTTTAATATATCATCAATCCTTTATGTGATTGGTAGTAAGTAGCAAGAATGTTAAGTACGTTAACGTTTTATGTGTACATACATCTCAGGGATGTCGCAGTGGAGAAGATGGAGATGGGATGTGATCTGCACCGTAATGTTGCTATGGAAGTGGACTGAGTACACAACTCTATTTAGTAATAGGATATAATTTGAATCTCTTCAAATTTCAGGATTACAAATGGCGGGTAAGCCACTATTGCCTCTACGACGGTTACTAATCTATATAAAACAATCCTAATCATTGGATATCTGGACCTGCGCATCCTAGAATTTCATGATCCTAATATAATTTTTACGTTATGTTTGTGCCAAGGTGTTCTTAATTTTTTTTTATCTATTTTCGTCTAATATTTTAAAGTCTATCCAGAATCGGCCAGATGTTCTTCATTTTCCCAATGATTGTGGGAATCGGCTGGTTAATTTACTCGATCTAACCGATCCTGAGTTAAAAAAGTTATAATTTTACCATATTTTTACGATTTCAAGCCGATTTTAATTATGTTTTCTTTCAATAGATACGTATCGGTTTGAGATAGGGTGCACTGCCCCTAGACCCCATGAATTGATCTATCAAGTTTATTACTGCCCTCACATAATCCCGATTCATACTGCTAAATAATATGTGTAAAACAAAATATAATGTACTCCTTTTATACTAGTAATTAAGACGATTTTAATTAGAGGGGGAGCAAAAAAATGATCCTTGGAGTGGGAAAATTCAATATAAAATTCTAACTCGCTAACACTGGCACCACTCGTTCAAAGATCCTGACTTCACTACAAGTCGTCTTAAACAAAGCACTCAGACCAAAAATTAAAGTGTTTTTCCCACTAGAAGATGGTGCACCAATGGATTTAACATGCATATAACAAAGGACTCGTCATTATCAGCTGATTGATGATGTTCTCGATTTCAAAGGGACATCAGCTTCCCTTGGAAAGGGTTCTCTCTCGGACATCCGAAATGGGATTTCAGCTTCAATTAATATTGTTTTCTATTGAAGAATACCCAGAACTACAAGAAGTTATCAATCGAGGCTTCGCCAACCCCAAAAATTGTCATCTTTCCCTGGAATACGTTGGGAAGAGTCGTGGAATACAAAGAGCTAAAGAGCTTGTTGTTGTGCACGCCAACCTCGCAGCCTCAGCCATCAACTCTCTTCCTCAAAGTGATGATGATAATGTCAGAATATCGAGACGGGCACTTGTGAACCTCACTCAGATAGTCATCACAAGAACCCAGTAGACGGACACTCCACTCGTGGCATTAAATGGTGTTATATGGTTATATGATTTGTGGAATGTCTTGAAATTTATGAAATTCTCCTAAACTATAACAGCCTCAAAAGTAACTGATGGCGGAAAACGCCACTTGTATATTCTG
>JAJJMC010017678.1:96317-131048 GCA_023531435.1 Papaver californicum
TGCCGCACGGAGTAAAGTCGAGGCGAAGGACCGACCCCGTGACATGTCGCTACAATACTCATCATAACACCACATGCAGCTAGACCGGCAATAATTCCTCCATGACTTAAACCAACCCAAGCACCAAACACGAAAATTGCAAGCTTACCATATGTAGAAGCTAACGACCAATCTGTCAAGCCGCATCCATATGAGTTGCAGAAGGCCAAGGTAGGTGCAATGATGTAAATTATCATGATATGGTAGAATTTTAATGAAGGGAATATGAAAGGAACAGTTATGCAGGCGATAGCCGCGAAACCAACATAGAAAGCTCCAGCAACCCAATTTGGAATCTGATCTTTCAAGAAGTATTCAGTTCGACGTTTATCATCGTAGCTCATTGCTGCAGGCTCTCCACCAACAGGTATGACATCTTTGGTTTTGATTAGGTTGTATAAGGTTTTTGAAAGCACAAAAACAAATTGAAATAAACCATCTCCAAGGATCATGGCTATGGCAATAAAGACCCTATAACCCTGAATACCGCTTAGACTATTATCCCCAAGATCTGCGCTGTACCAGTTACCTTTTTGTTTTGCAATAAGCGGCCACATGATTGCCCACGAGAGATATGAATACTAATCTCATATATATAGTCGTTATTCGTAGTGAATTAACGAGGTCTACATAAATTTGTAGATTTTAGGATATCTTTAATGATCAACTAACTTCTATCAATTTCTACCCATTTTATCGGTTACTTTACAATTTTAATTCCGCTGTGATTTTATTATCTTAATAACGCTTCTGATCTGCATCAAGATCAGTGGATCACATTCATTAAATAAATTTCAGATAAGTCGAATAAAGAATCACATTTATACTCTCTAACTCGATTGTGAATTCCTATTTTTTCTTTTTTTTTGATGCAAACAAAAGATATTAATAATCAAATCTTTGTCAAACAATAATTGATCCTCTAAAACATTTGGAGACTTATCATACCATGTACTAGATATGTTATGCCTTCTACTATATTTTTCAAGTACATTTACTGTATTATTACACTTTCTTTTAACAAAAAAGCAATTCCACTTACGAATGGTATTCAATAAAGCTAAAACATCTATCAAAATGTTCTCAAACTCCCAAGAAATGTTACAGGCAGAATTATTGATATACTCAGTGATGTCTTTTAAATCCGTTTCCAAAATAACTTTTTGTAATCCGCAGTTCACAGCTCCACTTGACAACTTCAATGAATACAACGCATTCTGCCTTTTCATCCAAGCATTTTTCTCTGTACTGCTTCCAAGTACCTGTAAAGTCACGCAAAATTAACCCAATGGCTCCAAATTTATTTATTTTGAAAAAAAAATGTATCACAATTCAATTTAATGTAAAGTTTAGGAGGTGGTTTCAAAGTTAGTTCTCTAGTTATAGGAAACTGTATGTCTGAAGCATCGCTTAAGATAATCCGCAAAGTTTACAGCTCTACTTGTTTTTATCCTTGGGTTGGCCATCTTATTTTGAAATACAATCTCACATGTTGCCTTCCATCTACTCCAACAGACCTCCATAGCCATATTTATCCATTTTTCATTCTTTTGCATATAATCGTCTTGTAAGACCCATTCTTCAAGTAGAGAACCTAATAAGCTACACTCAGGTTAAGGACCTTGTTGCCGCCTGATACTCCCATCTAAACAACCTTTGAGGAAGGGCAAGTCACAAGAATATGCATAGTACTACTATCCAGTAGGTTATACTCCCTTCGTCCAAGTAAAAGAAATACTATTATTTTTTTATTTAAATTTAAAAATAGGTTTAAATGAAAGAAAAAGTGATAGTATTTCTTTTACTTGGACGGAGATAGTAGTTAATTGAAAAAACTTGCTTCTCAACCCTCCTTAAAGGTCTAATTGTTTTCTGGGTTAAGAGTTGAAATGCCCCAATTTCAGGGGTCACCTTGGAAAAATGCCCAGAGTTTTTAAAATTAGTGGAAATGCCCTAATCTGTTAACTATTCAATCCCACCTAGTTAACTAGTTAATTTGGAACAATTTGACCGGTCAACGGGGTTTGAAATGTCCTATTTAACCTTATATTTTTTTAAAGTTTGTTTATGCATCATGTATGCACCAACGTATTGGCAACATTGCATAAAGATACATTACAGCTCATGCACCTTCATCTAATACCCCCTCCCTATATATGTCTTAAGCGCCTTTTGTACATATTGGTAAAAGGAGGGTAAGTGCCATGTACCAACTTCCACCTGTTTTCGTGACAAAAATAATAGTGCATTAACACTATGATGCTTCCTCGGTAAGCTACATGGGACATTGATGCTTTGTCTAGTAAGCATCACATCATAATAGTTCCTTAGCACTATGATGCTTTCTCCGGTAAGCTTCGTAGCGATAGTGATGCTTTCTTGGATAAGCACCATCGATTTCCAACCAACACCTCCTCCCTATATATGTTTTATCAATATTTTTATAAGGATTTTAAGGGTAGTTCCATAGGCCAACTTCCCTTTTTAGTGACACATTTCTGGGTAAGAGATATAGACACAGTGTTGTTTCCTCCGTTAAGCATCACATCATAATAGTGCCTTACAACTATGATGCTTCCTCTGATAAGTAATATAAGGACAATGATGCTTCCTCCAGTAAGCATCACAACATAATAGTGCCTTAGTAGTATGATGCTTCATTCGGTTAGCAATATAAGGAAAGTGATGCTTCCTCCAATAAGCATCCCATCATAATAGCGCCTTAGCACTATGATGATTCCTTCGGTTAGCAACATTCGTTAACGTTGCATCTTCTGAGCAAGTAAAAAGCTTAGAATTATAATGCCAAGCTGATGCACCACTTACGCAAAGCGTACATCACCACTTTGAGTTGATGCACCCCTAAGTAAGCTTCACAAGCTTGAGATGAAGCTTCATTCCATGCAATGACGAATCCTAGAATAAGCGTCATACAAAAAAATGCATGTGTTACAATATTCCTCCATCGATAGTTATTGAATGGTCGTAATGTTTCTCCCTGGCTTACGGCTTACCAACTTCAAACTTCTTCGATTAGTCTGTAGAGGCAATTTCTCCCTGGAAGAGGCAAGTTCATATCATCTTTTTCAGTTCTTCTTGTTCGATCATCATCATCATCATCTTCTTTTTCTTTTTCTTCTTCTTCTTTTTGTTTGTAGCCTATCAATCTTAACAAGTTCTAAGTTCTTCTGCAAACAAACACCAGATTCACCACCTTCACCAATAAAACCCTAGAAGGTACGGCGTATCATATTATATCCCTAATTTTCTTTGATTGTAATTTCAATTGTGTTAGAATATTAAAATGTAAAAATTAGTGTTTTATAAAATTAAAAATAATTGGAGATTTTTAAAAATTAGAGCTAGTTAGTTTAATTTAATTACTAATATAAACAGGGTAAAAGTTATTTTTGATTTTTTTATATAATTAAGGCTAGCCATGAACCAGAGGTCATGGGAGTGGTTAGTGCCTGATGCAGTCATTAAGTTTCAATGACATCATGGTTTTGTATTGATCATCAAGATCATCATTTTATATCTCTCTAGCTATTCTGGTTTTGTTAGTCCATTAGACCTCACACTGAGCAGTGTTAACTGAAAAATTTGTCTTGATTCCATGCAGTCTTAATCAGTTAATCAATAGTTTAATTTGGTGTAGGAAATGGAAGTCATAGTCCCAGATTCTTCCAAAGTTAATCCATCTCTTGGCATGGTTGAGTCGAAATCAGTGGGCATATTCTCACCATTTCAGAGGCAAGATAGTAATCAAGGACTGTTTGTTGATAGGGGTGTTGGATCTCCAAGGCTTGTTAAAGCAATTACTGCAAGCACTTTTGCTACTAGTCTTAAACTGGATTCTGATTCCAAGGTTGGTGGTGATTTGGTATATATTGAACAAAGTTTCCTTCATTTGACTTTCAAATGCATATGTCCTTTTTGTTTCTTATGCGGCTTACTCTGTTGACACTTGTACTAATGCCGATTTACTTATCATTAGAATGCCATACCGGAAGCTGCTGGAGCTGTTGCAGCAGCTGCTGTAGCTGATCAGATGCTTGGGCCAAAGGAGGATAGACATTTGGCAATCGTTTTGGTATATTCTGTGCATAAATTTGCTTTTACTTTCTTATTTGTTCAGTTCTGTTCCCTTATATCAAGTGTACATATACTCATTTAGCGTCAATGGAGTATATAATGTTGTTATGTATTCCAATAGTTGGCTCCTAGATTCATATACGGCATAATATTATATAAGCATTAGTTGTTCATTCATTTGTGTGCCTAGTTTACTTTATTCTTCATAAGATTTGCAAATATTATCAGTGCTTTCATTTGCACAGACAAGATTCTAACAAGTTGCTCATTTATACTCCAGGTTGGTTTGCCTGCTAGAGGCAAGACTTTCACTGCTGCTAAACTTACCAGATATCTTCGTTGGTTGGGTCATGATGAGACCAAACATTTCAATGTTGGAAAGGTAAATTATTCTGATCTTAAAAATATTCTCCCGCTCCTGATTTTTCTACTTAATACCATTAGCTAGTCATTTTTTGGTTGTAACTATTGAATTATTTGATTTCAATTCAAAATGTTAATTGTTACAGAGTGTGCACACATTTTATATAAGCAGGATGGAGTAACAAACTCCTTGAATCCTGGTTAGTTAATATGACTAATGCTATTTAGTAGCATTGACTAAGCTGATAAACCAGATATATTCTGACTTATTCATATGCACAAATGTAGCAGTCTTCATTGTGCTGTTCCTGGTCTTTGTGCTTCTGTTCAATGACCAGGGTACATAATCAACTGTCATGTCCCCTCAAGATGGACCCCGTGTAGTGAGTCCAATCTTGGATTTAAGTTGTTGAAAACGACTGTTAGATAGGGGTTTTGTTAGTGCATCTGCCAGCTGATCCTGTGATGAAACATGCGATACCCTCAGAATTCCTTTCTGGACTTGATCTCTTATGAAGTGAAAATCTATTGCTATGTGCTTCATTCTGGAATGAAAAACTTGATTGGGACACAGTTGTGTGGTTCCTACATTGTCACAGTATATTACTGGGCAGTCTGGTATCTTCATTCCCAGATCAGTTAGCAAATAGGTTACCCAATTTAGTTCTGCCGCAGCATTTGCCACTGCCCTATATTCTGCTTCAGTCGAAGAACGAGCAATTGCTTTTTGTTTTCTGGAGCTCCAAGAAATCGGGTTTCTCCCTAGGTAAACAATGTATGCACTGGTGGACGAAAAATCATCCTTGTTACCCCCCCAATCAGCATCCGAGAATATTTGCAAACTATTGTTGTTGTGTAGGTGATCCGAGAAGGCATGAAGTTGTAAAACCGAATTCTTGTGAAGCTGAAGACCATCATTTATTGTGCCACAAAGATATCGCAGTAGCCTTTTGACAAATTGCCAGTGTGTTGTTGTTGGAGAGTGCATATATTGCGAAAGTTTGTTAACTGCATAGGACATATCAGGTCTTGTAATTAGTAGATATTGGAGACAGCCTACAACATTGCGATATTCTGTTGGTCTGACAAAGGAGTTCCAGAAGAAAGTGTCAGCTGTGGTGTAGTTGGAATTGGTGTGAGCACAGGCTTAGCATCCTTTATTCTTGTTCTAGCTAATATATCTAATATGTAGCGCCTTTGTGAGAGAAGTATGCCATGTTGATTTGGAACAACTTCCACTCCCAGAAAGTAGGATAAAGTGCCCAGATCCTTAATTGAGAAACGCTGTGCTAAGGTTGCAATAAACAAATTGACACTGTTAGGATTACTCCCTGTTACAATCAAATCATCAACATACACCAAAATATAGATTGTAGTAGTAGATGTATGAAGAACAAACAGTGATGTGTCAGCATGTGAATTGCGAAAGCCAGACAAAACATACGCAACTCATGATACCAAGCACGCGGTGCTTGTTTTAGACCATAGATTGCTTTACGTAATTTGCACACAAATTCTGGTTTGTCTTGATCCACAAACCCAGGAGGTTGCTGCATGTATACATCTTCTAACAGTGTGCCCTGTAGGAATGCATTATTCATGTCCAGTTGCCTTAGGGTCCAATTCCGACATATGGCTATGCTTAGAACAACTCGAACTGTTGTGGGCTTGACTACAGGGCTAAAAGTATCCATGTAGTCTATTCCAGGTCTTTGATGAAAGCCTTTGGCAACTAAGCGTGCTTTGTACCTGTCAACAGAGCCATCAGATTTTCTTTTAGTGCGAAACACCCACTTGCAACCGACAACATTTTGTGTGTTATCTGGTGGAACTAAATCCCATGTGCCATTGGCTACTAAGGCATTAAAGTCATCTGACATGGGTTTCCTCCAATGTGGTATTTGCATGGCTTGGTTAACAGTGGTAGGTTCTGATGTAGCTGAAGATAGTTGTGCAACCAGATTCAATTTTTGGATGGGTTTATGTATCTGATTTTTTGCTCTAGTTGTCATAGAATGAGTTGGGTTTGTAACAACTCTTGATTGCATTTGTGTTGATGGTGTGTGATTGGAAGCACTGATAATGGATGATGAATCTACTTGTGGCTGTTGAACAGAAATATCCATACCTGAGCTCATACCTGATGCTTCACTTGTGGAAGTTGCAGCACACTGGAAATCCTGATGAGGCACAACTGCTGATGATGAAGTGAGTGTGGGCAGACTTTGTGGGATTATTACTGGAATTGGTGGTGGTATCCAACTGTCAATATCCAAATTTTCTGTGCTTGTTTGAGATTGTGAAAGACCTGCAAATGGAAATGTTTGTTCAATGAATTTGACATGTCTTGAAACATGTATTTTCCTTGTAGAAGGATCTAGACAGTAGTAAGCACTTTGTGTTAATGAGTAGCCTATGAATATGCAGGGTGCAGAGCTAGATTTCAATTTGTGGGAAGTGTAGGGTTTGAGCCATGGATAGCACAGGCAGCCAAAAATTTTGAGTTTAGAATAGTTAAGTGTGGTTTGAAATATCTTTTGGTATGGTGACTGCAGTTGCAATGTTGGAGTGGGAAGTCTATTGATTAGATAGACAGCAGTGGACAAGGCATAAGGCCAGTAGGTTAGGGGTATGGATGCATTGGAGAGAAAAGCCAGGCCAGTTTCAACAATGTGTAGATGTCTCCTTTCTGAGAACCCATTTTGTTCAGGGGTGTGTGGAGGGGATGTCAAATGATTAATGCCAGAATGAGATAAGAAATCTCTAAGACCTATGTATTCACCACCATTGTCAGAATAGAGTGTTTTTATCTTTGTGATAAAATAGTTTTCTATAATAGATTTGAAGGTGATGAAGGTTTTCTTCACATCTGACTTATTGTGTAGTGGATAGAACCAAATGTATTTTGTATGATGGTCTACAAATATCACATAATATTTGTACCCATTTGTAGAAATGACAGGTGATGTCCACACATCAGAGAAAATTATTTCCAGAGGTTGTGTTGAGACAATGGAGGATGTGGAAAAAGGTAATTTGTGACTTTTATTGCAGTTGCAAGCATTACAAGAGAAATTGGTAGACATCTTTTGAAAGTACCCTAACTTATTTGTTGAAATAATGTGTTTCAGAATTGGATATGATGGATGCCCAAGTCTGTGATGCCAGCAATATGTATTGAGCTTGATGGTTGAGAATGCAGATTTTGATGATGTGCTTGGCCACTCATAAACACCATCTTTAGTTGGTCCTTTCATTAGAATAGTTCCTGTGCATAGCTCCTTCACAAGAAAAGAACAAGGTAAGAATTCTACAGATACATTGTTAGCTTTGTAAAAATTGAATCTGGTTGCACAACTATCTTCAGCTACATCAGAACCTACCACTGTTAACTTAGCCATGCAAATACCACATTGGAGGAAACCCATGTCAGATGAATTTAATGCCTTAGTAGCCAATGGCACATGGGATTTGGTTCCACCAGATAACACACAAAATGTTGTCGGTTGCAAGTGGGTGTTGCGCACTAAAAGAAAATCTGATGGCTCTGTTGACAGGTACAAAGCACGCTATTGGTTAGTTACTATGACTAATGCTATTTAGTAGCATTGACTAAGCTGATAAACCAGATATATTCTGACTTATTCATATGCACAAATATAGCAGTCTTCATTGTGCTGTTCCTGGTCTTTGTGCTTCTGTTCAATGACCAGGGTACATCAACTGTCAGTAACAGTATCGTCGACTTAAGCATGGAGCAAATCAAGTATTTTTATGATGCTTCGTATTGATATTCGAGAAGTAGATTCTTATTGTATATCTATTTGTTGCACTACCATGTATTCGTGCTTCCTGATATTTTAGTAAATGGAAAAACCCAAAAATGCTTTACAAACAAGTAGCTCTGGCCGTATATTTCTTTTGATTTCTGAAAATTTTATTAATTCTAAATTTTTTCAATTAATATCGAAACCGAACCGGTTAAAACCGAAATTGAACCGGTTTAAAATTGAACTGAATCAAATGCTAAACGGTAATATTTGGTTTTTAAAACCAAAAAACCGAAACTATCGGTTTCGATTATGATTGAGTAAAAAATCGAACCAAACCGTACCATATACACCCCTATATATACGTATGTAGTTCAGATAATCCATAATCTAACATTATCAAATCAGTAATCCATATATGAACATAGTACTGATACAAATGTACTATCACGTATTAATAAATCAAACAATAGTAATATACAAATCTAGGGTCACATAAATATTTAGATATCAACTATCCTAACAACAATTGTTAATCTGCCGCAAACTATCCACTAACATCACCTCTGTGGCTTTATGTTCTCTAATCTGCTAAAACTCCTGCTTATAAATTCAAAACTGGGAAACCATTTAAAACCCTAATAAAATCAATCATGAATTCAACATTAATGAAAATAGATTCTGGAGAACGGAGAAGAAAGAAGAAAAAACATAATGATATGACTAGGAGTTAACGATTTTTATTTTTCTTTTAATTTTTTTTCAATCTAATTTAAATTAATTATTAGAAGAGAAAATATGACGTAAAGGTGTATTACAGGTCTACATAAAACTTTTTCTTACACTTTTATATTTATTTTGGCACCTTTTTTGTTTTATAGGACCTATTATTAAAAATAAATTTATTTTAAATGTGGGTCTAAAATTTTATATATAGTATAAAAATAAAATTTTCATCTATTATTGGAGATGCTCTAAGTTTTTTTAGTCAGGAGTAATATAGCCTAAATTATTATTGAATGGAGTCTAAAATCAAGGATATTAAAGATATTTCAACAATTTTTTTAAGGAAGCAAATTGAATCGATTGGTTTTTCAATAATAACAACAATCAATGAGGCAGAATAGAAACCTGAACAGTTATGAAGTTAGTCCCAAAATCATAATCACTGAACTTTATAAATTTAATAGAGTTTCTATTTTTTTAGAGTATCAAAAACACCATTTAGAAAATAGTTTCCATGATTAATGGAGCGGAAAAGCTGTAAATAAAGAGGTAAACAGAAGTCAAGCATTCAGTAAACAGTCAACGGTTAACCTCTTCAAGGACTTCAAACTCAACCACACGAAAAACAGTGGTTGTAATTGCATAGCACAGCTACATTTTCAACTGCATTATCAATACAAATTTCTTCAGCTACAAACCCTCTGATGGCTCACCAAATTCATAATATCCATCTCCTAACATTTCCTTCGAAACTACAGTTCCTCTTCCGACCTCAATATACACGTTGTTGTCGTCCTCCCGTTTTTTCTTTAAAGTCTCCAAATCTAAAATGTTGCAAAGAAGAAGAACCCAAGTAAGGAAGGAGAAGAAGGTTTCATGGATTTAGCCTGGTGAAAATGTATGGTCAGCTAGGAATCAAGAGGACCATAAACATTTAGCTAAGTCTCACGAAACCACAGCAGTGAACAGGACAATGGCTAATCAGGAGCTAAAATCAATCTGGCAAAGAACAATGGTGGTTAAAATGGCATCAGATGAATTTGATTGGCAAGAAGTTGGATTGTGGATGATGGACAAATTTGGTTGGTACTATGGTTTTGACTTACAACCAATTGATGAAATTAAAGCAGTATTCACCATCAAAAATCATGATGAATTCAATAGGGTCAGTCAAATTAAAGGGTGGAAAGTGGGGGAGACAGAAATTCACATATACCCTTGGTTTGCAGGGATTAATGCACTGTTCAAACCAAATCCAACAAAGAAGGTTTGGATTGGAGTAAGTGGGGTTGCTTTTGATTTATGGGTTTACTCAACATTTAAAGATATAGGAGAGCATTTTGGGGGATTAGTGGAAGTTTGCCCGGAAACATCAATGGCAACAGACCTCTCTGAGATCAGAGTGAAGGTAAATGGTCTAGTCAGTAATGGTGTCTGGTGTCAGGAGCTGGTGATGGCTTACAAAAAATTGGGTCCAAATTCGATTAATTGGCGAAGCTCTGGAGACATCAAAATCTGACTTCAAACCAATTTCTATTGATAGAGCTTGTATGTTGGGGAAGAAGAAACTGTGGCGTCGAAAAAGGGTTCTACTGCCAGGAGTTGGGGAAGAAGAAATAGAGAAACGTGGCGCCTTGGGATTGGTTGGTTTCAATGACTTTTCTACTGGTCACAAGCCAAGTCAAGGTGTCAGAACGGCAGAGGTGGAGGCAGAAAGGACGAGTAACACCATGACACATAGGTCAGCCAACTATGAGGTTGTACGAAACACCTTTAATTCAAACTTTGTTTCTGATAATAGTGTGAACGGAGTAGATCATCACGTGAGAGATGCGAATAAGACGGATCATGGACTAGATGGAACTGGTTTAATCTCATTGGGCCCGAAACATAATTCAGTCCAAAGCAAAGGGAAAGAAACTAGGCATGTTGTTGTGTTAGATGGATCTTGTCTCTACTCGCTAGGCCCGAAGCAGGCTTCAGTGCATAAGATGTAGGGAATGAAACTAGGCCTGTGTCAACAACTCCAAAAGAAGTTGGGCTTGCGGCAACAAATCCAACATGAAGTAATGAACCTAGCTTGTATTTGGTTGGAGAGATATGTGCCTAAAACGTATTGATGAGAATGCTTGTATTTGGTTGGAGAGATCTTTTAGTGAAGAGGAATTGAAAAATGAAATTAAAGGGTTGGGAATTGATCAGGCGTCGGGTCCAGATGGATATCCTATGAAGTTTTACATTGTTTGTTGGGACTTCCTAAAAGAATATTTGATGAAGGTTTTCGAAGAATTTCATAACAACAATGTGCTACATTCGTCGTTGAAAAATAACTTTATTGGTCTTATCCCCAAGAGGGCGGGTGTAGAGGAAGTAAAAGATTTTCGTCCTATTAGCCTTATTGGGAGCGTGTACAAAATAATCTCAAAGGTTTTGGCGGAGCGCTAAAAGGTATATCTTCCTTCTATAATCTCAACGTCTCAATCTAGCTTTATTAAAGGAAGACAAATTCTTGATGGAGTTTTGATAGCAAATGAATGGTGGACTCTAGACTTCACTAAAAATTACCGGGGTTGGTTTGTAAACTTGATTTTGAGAAAGCCTTTGATAATGTGAATTGGAATTTCCTAAATGAAGTTTTATACAAAATGGGGTTTGGTGATGTTTGGAGGGCTTGGATTAGAAATTGTTTAACCTTTTCCAAGTTCTCGGTTCTTGTTAATGGATCGTCTTATGGTTACTTCAGTAGTGAAAAGGATCTTCGTCAAGGGGACTCCCTCTCTCCTTTTATTTTCACTATTGTTGGTAAAGTTTTAAGTTGTATGTTGAGCAAAGCTCAAGAACTCGATCAAATCTCGGGTTTTTCGGTCAAGGAAGGGGGAAAAAAAATAACTCATTTGCAATTTGTCGATGATACTATCATTTTGCTTGATGCGAAGACAAAACAAGTTGATGCCCTCCGTTATCTACTTCTTTGTTTCGAACTAACTTCGGGTTTGAAAATAAATTTCTCTAAGAGTAGCTTATACGGGGTCGCGATCGAAGAGGGAGTTGAAACTTTTGCAAACATGTTGGGTTGCAAGTATGCTAGTTTTCCTAGTATTTATCTTGGTCTTCCATTGGGAGATAAGGTATGAGGCACTCAAAAATGGGAAAAAACACTCGAAATTTGCTCGAAAAGAATTACTTCTTGGCACGGAAAAACAATAGCAAAAGGAGGTAAGCTAACTCTCATCAAAAGTGTTCTAGCTAGTTTACCAATTTATTTCCTCTCCATTTTTCTTGCTCCGTGTTCCATAACTAAGAAAATCGATAAAATGGTCCGGTGAGAAACTTCTTATGGGATGATGGTCAAAATAAGAAAAGAATACACAATATTGGTTGGACTTTGGTTTCAAAACCAAAGAATAAGGCGGTCTTGACATAAGAAGAACCAAGCAAGTAAATTTGGATTTATTACAAAAATGGTGGTGGCGCTTTGGCATAGAGAAAGACTTGTTGTGGAGGAAGATTGTAGTTGAAAAATTTGGCGAAACTTCTTCCGGATGGGAAACCCTACAACGAAAGGATCAAAAGGTGCGAGCTTTTGGTTTAATATATATAAAGAGCTTGAGAACTTCAACAAAAATATTAGATTTAAGATAGGTGCGGGCAAGGAAGCTAGGTTTTGGGAAGATTCTTGGCTCGATGAAGGTAGACTATGTGATTTGTTTCCTTTGGCTTACAATGCTTCAAGGACCAAGGAGTTTGTGGTGGCAAACATGAATGAAGTGGTTGATGGTGGCTTGAGATAGAGGTTTATGTCTAGACAAAGATACTACCAAACCATTTCAAGTGAAGTTTTATCCATATCAAATCTTCTTTCTTCCATCTCTATTCAAGAAGGCGTTTCGGCTAGCCGATTTTGGGTCGGAAATGATCACGGCCATTACACGGTTAAGGATGGTATTAGGAATGAAGAAGTTCAAGATGAGTCTACTTTTCCAACCGACGTCATATGGAACCGTAAATATCCTTACAAAATCAATTTTTTTTCTTTGGCTACTCTCTCATGATAGGATAATGACAAAGGATAAGCTACGAAGAAGGGGTATGGATGTTTCTAGCTTATGTTGCTTTTGTGGTGAAGATGATGAAAATAGCTCACATTTATTTTATGATTGTTGGAGGACCCGGAAAATGTGGGATTACTTTGCAGAAGGCTTTAGTAGTCGTTGGACTTATAACTCGAATGTCACCATGAATGTTAAGTCTCGGAGCTTTAATTGGGGAGACGAAAGACTTAGTCGAATATGGAACAACATACCGGTCGCAATATGGTGGTGCATATGGAAAGAGCAAAATGTAAGAGTATTTGAAAACAAAACGAAAAGTTTGGTAACCCTCATTAGAAACGTTAAACTTCAAGCGTTCTTTTGGGCCGAATCAAACTAAAGGATGTTAGGCCTAACGGCAAATATGGTGATCGCTTTATGAGACTCCTTATTTCGCTACTCTTGATTTTGTTTCTAGATTTCAATACCGGTTTTAACGTTTTTTAGTTGCTTTTTGTTCCCGTTTGTATTCATTAGGTTGAGGTATCCTTCTTAAGTATCTTTTTTTTTCAATGAATTTCTTTTTTTTCTGATAAAAAAAAAAGAAACAACCCAAGCAAAAGAGTTTCCACTTCGCACTTCATTCGATATCGCGTGACTAATGATGGGTTCTTTTTCGAAGAGAAAGGAGAAGAGAATGAACAAGATATGAGATTCGACAAGGCAGTCTTGTTATTCAATAATAGAGAATACTACAAATGCCATGATTTTCTTGAAGCTCTGTGGCTCAAAGCAGAAGACCCCCAACGGACCGTTATCCATGGGATTTTACAGTGCGTGGTGGGTTTTCACCACTTGTTTAACAAGAACCATAGAGGAGCAATGATGGAGTTGGGAGAGGGATTGTGCAAGCTGAGGAAAATTGATTTCCAAAGTGGACCACTGTGTCAATTTGAGCAAGAGATTTCTGCGACTCTGGAGTTTATTTATCAGACTCAGATGGAGTTAGCCGCATGTACAGATGATATGTGTCTCACGATGGATGGGTCCGAGCAATCGTACCAGCTACTTGGGAGCTTTGCTGCTGGGCAGCAACTGTATCATTTAGAAAATGAGCCTAGTGATATTCTTTATATAGTTTTTTGCCCTAGTGGATGGTACAAGTCTGGTACACCTCCTAGAGTCAAGGTTCCTACTCTTCATGCAACAGAGGGTGATCTAATCGAATGTGATAGTGACCGTCAAACGACCCAGCGACGGTGCTGATGAGTACCCTTGCCAAGATTGTGGATCTTTGGCCATGTAGAGGTAAATGCACTTATGTTGATGAGAACACTTCTTTAGGGTGTGGAACTGGGTTACTGTGATCCTCCAACCAAACAAGGATTATTTTTTGACCGATAAATAGTAAAGCTGGAAACTAGAGCAGCCGAAGAATGACCCTCCAAGAAACTCCAGCAAGAAGATAATGTCTGGCGAATTGAAGCGTAAGTAAATCTCAGACACAGCAACACTTCTGTAGCTGAAATATATATGTAAAAGATGGCTGAGATAAAGGTAAATTACTGTATCATTTTATACCGCATTTTTGAGCTTTCCACTGATTTGTCACCCCATACTTGGATCCCTTATGAGTTACAGCCTGTATTCTGATCACAATATCAAATGCAACAGACTAATTACTGCACATAATGGGTATGTAAATCAACAGAACAGATGTCCCCTAAAACAGAACCTAGGATTGGATACAAATGCACGAGTATCTGTAGCTATAAGAGTTGTAGATCATAACATGTGTTGTAGTTAGAAATCCTAGGCCTAAAACTACAATTTAGAAACTGATTTACAGTCAAGCTTATCCACTACCTATAGTACAACATATGTAAAGATCAGTTTCAATCTTATGCGAACTATTCGCCTGCGTCCGTCGCACTACCTGAACTATATCATCCATATATAGCCATTCAAGTGCGTTTTAAAGAAGCCGTGATTCAAAGTCTTTTTGCAGAGAATGAATGAAAAACGTCCTAATAAGTTCCAATACCCTAAACCACTTATCACGCTGGCCTAAGACCCTTCATTGCTGCAGCAAAAATCTGCACATAAACAATCGCTAGTCAAGAAACTGATGGAAATAGTTCAACCTCTACAAACAACTATGATGGACCTAGAAACAAAAGTGGAAATACATTTTTAATGCCTAAAAGGGTGGGGGGTGGGGGGTGGGGAAACAGAGGCAGAACAGCTCAATAGATGACATTAGAGAACATCCAATTACAGAAATCATGAGTGCCCCGGAGGCAATGGAACCTATTCACCCATCGCTAGATTTAATTCCAGGTGTTAATTAGTGAACCCTCATCAACGCACCATGTGGAAAAAGTTAATAGGTTCCTCACCTCTGGAACCTTAGTTCGTTTCTCTGCTGATTACTTCCAACAACAAATAATCTAGAAGGTTTCTTACCTTAGGAGTCCCAACATTTAGTTTCATATCTCTAGGACTGCCATGAATCCTACCTATTCCTTTGACGGCCACTTGTCCGCCCTTGTCTCTGTTATGTTCATTTTGTGGTAGTCGAGACCTCTCTGAGACAATGGTTGCAGGGCTTCTGGACTCCTCGGCAGTTATGTTCTGTGATCGGTGGTTCAAGTCTTTACAATGATCTTGAATTTGGATACTATAACTTGTCCCCTCAGAAACCTCTCGACTGTTTTTCACATTATGCGCCAAATTTCGATTTTTAGGTGGCTGATCATGCGCTGTAACAAGCCTTTCATTTTCTTCTGAATCATTTGATTTGTTCTTAAACTCACTTGCTTCTCTGGGATTCGGAATATCTCTTTGTGGGATTGCGTTAGTAGTTGGGAATCTCTGGGGTTGCTTCGAGAATTGGGTAGCTGCAGCACGTGCACCAGCTATGGCTGCCGTAAGAGTCTCTGGTTTTTCAACTTCAGATGCTTTTAAAGCAGAAAAGCTCGAGACAAGTGATCCAGGTTTCAGCGAGAAAGAATCTCTGGGATCTGGAAGTGGAAACATTACAGGTAATGGACTTTTGACCGGAGTGAGACCTCTAACTGCTGCGTCATATATCTGTAAAGCCTCAGAAGGAAGCAAAGTGACCGACTTTTATGGTGTGTGAACAGAACAAAATCAAAGCAGAAAATGATAGTGGTGCTATGAACTTACCCTTCTTTCCAAGTTGTAAACACCTTGATACCCTCGCATCTCAAATGGGATCAACAATCTCTAAATTATTCAGAGAACAAGAATTAGTTGAGTAACGCAGAAGCATTTAATTTTTGCAAATCAATAGAAAAAACAAAATGCAAGAATCCTTAAGTATTCTCCACACGAGGGAATGATCTGATACAAAAACTAGGGAGAAAAATAAGTAGCTGAAAATGAAAAAGGTTAGCAACAGTGTTGTCCGAAATCTCTGGCAACTGCAAACTAGAACTTCTGTATATACCTGTGGATTTTCACATAGCCAGCAAAGATCCGTTTGCGCTTCTAGTCTCACCTATAAGAAAATAAGAAGTGATAATTAAAACATAAACTTCAGACAGAAAAAGGATAAATCAAGTGTAATATGGTATAGGAAGAAAAATCAAAAGGCCGAAGACCAAAGAATACATTACAACACCCACCCCATCAGGTACCTCCTGCCAACACTCGACTTCGTTGCGCGTAACACACCCAACCACGTCAATACAACCTGTAACACGGATCACGTACCAAGCTAGTAAGGACTATACATGATCCTTCTCAACTCTCAAGAAAAAGGACTATAGCTAGTTCTATATTATACCACTAGTTATTGAACTACAGCACTATGCTGCAAATTACACGTAGGTTCAAATACATGAATCAATTAAGATACCTAATAGTCGTGAAGTTGGATAATGCTCTGGAAATTTCAAATCTTCAACTCCGTTCACTCTATAAATTTCTCTATAGAAGTCTTCCATTGCGTTGATTGTCTCTTGATCCGGAACTTTACCAGCAGCGTGGATCCAAAGTTGGCCTTGAAGAAAGATATCAAAAGATTATTCTCAAATACAGATGCATCATCCAAAATAAAAAGCATAGGTAACTGCACTAGTTGATTAGTTAAATAAAAATGGTATTTGTGTGCTCTAATTAGTCTCCACATGTAAGTGTTCAACAATTGAGTTGTCCAGGCACTTGCTGGTTATAGCAAGATAATAGTCTCCACTCTCCACATAAAAAGTTCAAGGATACATAAATTACGGTTCTATTCTTAATTAATCGTAAGATTTCCAAAATTTTCAAACGAACTTCAAAACAAAAAAACAAAGAAGACACCAATAGTTATCAACAGATTGAACACTATATGAGCTTTGATAATTGAAACTCTTTAAGAACATTATATATGAACAACAGGACACTCTTCTAGTCTTCAAGCTAGTTATTAGTCTCAGACTCTCACGAGAGTACAGAACGTATACGACACCTACAGTCAAGTACTCCTTCACTATATAACTTAGATGTTTGTCAATTCATTCATTCATCTTACTTTAAATTGTGTACAGGCATCTGTTCTTCATTCAAGAGACTCTGCCCTAACAACATCCGAATGGTACCGGAATGCTTTGAAACCTAAAATTCTAAATTCCATTATTCCCCTGTATCCCTAGAAGCCCAATTCATAACTGGAAATACTTCAAAAATATATTCTCAAAAACAAAATTTAATTAGGAAAAATTGAGAGGGATGGATTTGATTAACACTACCTCTAATAGGAGCAGGCCATGATCTTCCTTCAATACGCTTAATACCATACACTAATAATGATGCCCATGGTTGATGCATCGTCAGACAAGGGTTTGTGTAATTACCTCTACCACCACCACCATTCATCTCTCCCAACCAAATCAAAGCCCTAGTTAGAAAACTTCACAATCTGAAGATCTCTCTACTAGAATAATCACAATTTAGCTTAAAATCCAAACGCAAATTTGATTAGGTCGTGTTTTTATTTTGATTTTCAGCTGATTTTGGGTTTTTTTTTTTGGGACTTCTTTTGTGATTGCTTTTTGGATGTGGGAATCTACCACCTACGTCAATTGGGATATTTTCTGGTATGTTTGCCGTTACTAATTGTGGGTTTTCTTCACTCACGTTTGGGTATTGGAGGGTTAACTTTACTGTTTCGGGTTACGGGTAACCCGGAAATTAGATTATAAGCCTACAATTTCGTGTTTTCCAGAAATCAATCTGTGAGAAAATGTCTTCCTTATGTATTTCCACATCTTCTTCGCCGTCTTTGATTCTCTCGTCGGATTTCTGTAAACGCCGAGGAGCAGATAATGTAAAAAATATCAACTCTTCCCTTTCCTTCGTTTCTTCATTTCCTCAATTAAAAATCTTATCTGCAGAATCTATATGGAATCCATCTCTTTCCACTCGCAACAAGGTATTCTTTCTCGACAAATCCTAGTTCAGATTTTAATTTTATTTCCTGTGTTATCGATTTAATTCAGTAATGGTTTCAACTTTACACTGAATTTGGTAGTTTGATATCCGAATTAAAACATCCAATTTCATGAATTTTGATAGTAAATGAGTTGAGTAGATATAGTTTTAGTGGATTTGGGTTATTTGAATGATTCTAAACTGTATTTTTTTTCATCCCGACGTTATTTGCGTTATTGCAAAATTTCTAAACTGTTTATGCAAAATAAAAATGTTTATGTCAAGAAGTGGCCATCTCATCTCATGTTAGACCATTTTGCTGAGCATTGTTGTGCGCCTAAGCGATTACCTAAGAAGTGGCCATCTCATGTCGAGAAGCCATAGATATTCCAATTTCAGTAAGCCTATTGTGAGTTACACGACACTGTGGATTTAAGAGTTTCCAGTTTAAGGCAGCTAAATTAGGATGAACCTTCTTCTGCCACAATAACTCAACTCCATTAAAACTCGCTGACTGTTTATTTCTGATAACTTCTACTGCCGCCTTGACTTTGAATTGACCCAATCTGTCAGGCCTCCAAACCCTCATATCCTTACCAGCTGCTATACACGGTATATCATCAGCCTCAACTCCACAGTTCACTAAAATGTTCTCTATAGATTCAGAGAACGACCATTCTCCTTGCACAATCCGACCACTGAGCTTCGCAGTAAAGCTAGCCCTTTTAGTGTCTGGAATGCCAATAATATCAGCTAACGATCAACATCCAAGCCAATTTGATGCCCAATTGGAGTATCTACAAGGTGATAGAGTTTTATGTGTGTGCTTTTTCACTTTATATATAGAGCAAGTATCGGATTTTGGATCTTTATTACATTGCCGAGTCTACATTCCTGCTTTAGGGACTATCTTGCATTCAAACTGTAATTCATCCATCGCAATCTCAGCACTGTTGGTTCCTAGCCATTTATCTAGAAGAATAGTAAAAGGGAATGACTGATGTTTCTCTCTGACATAACTTATTGTTCTAGGGTTTGGTGATCCAAGCTGCAGCTTATACACGGAGATCTAGCAGTGAAATCGCAAAAAGACCCAACAAGAAATCATGGAAGCAAAGGACAGACATGTATATGCGGCCTTTCTTACTCAATGTGTTTTTCTCCAAGAGATTTATTCATGCAAAAGTGGTTCATCGTGGAACCTGCAAGGTTATTTCCGTCGCCAGTACTAATGCCAAGGATCTGAGGAATACTTTGCCATCTCTAATTGACAATAGTGCTTGTAAAACTGTGGGACTGCTAATAGCAGAGCGATCGAAAGAGTGCGATGTGTTTGCCATGTCTTATGAGCCAAAGAAAAACGAGAGGATCGAAGGCAAACTTGGGATCATCCTTGATACTATAAAAGAAAATGGAATTATCTTTGTCTAAATTTAAGTTTTAACTGTACTTGTATGGAACACAACTTATTTCTCATGTGTGTTAAATGGTGAATGGACCCTTTCTTAAATAGGCTATGCAATTCGTGCGAAGAACTAGTCATTTTTAATTCCAGGAATTGAGATGAATAAAAACTGAAGATTAGGACATTTAAAATATGAGTGTAAGTATTACTCAGATGCGAGAATAAGTGAATGTTTTGGCTTTTCTGTCCGTGACCTTTTTTCCCGGTAGGAAAAAGTGTGTTTTGGTCGGGTAAAAATATAGAAGAGTTATCCCTTATCCATTAACCTTGTCTTGTAATAGCATCCAACCTTTGGCCGTCCCACGGTAAAGAAGAATTCCTTGTGTAGCAGCATCTTTCCTAAAACTCTAGTTTTGAAATTTGGCTTGGGCCTCTCAAATTAGGTATTCCAAACTGATTTCTAAATATGGTCGGAGTAGAAATCAGTTTTCTTATATATAATTATATATACAGATGTGTTGTGAAATAGAGAAAGATGAGAAAAAGATACAAAGTAGAGGGAGAAAAATAGAGAGAACTTCTATTAGATGTGTGTGAAAAAAGGAGAATAAAGCCTTAGACATATGGACATCTTAGTAAATAAACGTTTAATCTTAGATTTGTTTTTTTCTCTAATTCTTTTTTTAATTAGTAAAGAATTTAATGGTGATGAGTTTTGAACTCATGTTGCAGGTATCAACACCCAGTGTGACATTAGCAAACATCAGGAATTGAATTCGGGGCTACACTTAAATTCACCAAACATCAACTATTTCCAATCAACAACTGGTTGATACTGTCTGTCATGGAGGATGTCAATGAAAAAGTGTCTAACTTGGAAGTGACTAGCAATGGCAGTGGTGGTGGTAGAAAAAAGGCGGAGGTGAAAAAAGAGACTGGACTTGGTTTATCTAAGAAAAAAGATGAAAAATTCGGGGATTGGTATTCAGAAGTTGTTGTTATTGAGTGATCTTCTATATATGTAAACTAATGTCAGTATCTTCTATATATGTAAATTGTATCATATACAGCTGTAGGTCGTAATGATCAAATGTTCTAGAGAATAACTCTAGTAATCTCTTGTAATACTCTTCAATCAATATATATTTTCCTCCATTGGCAGAACCTGTCATTGAGGATTCATATATTGTTATGGTATCAGAGTCATTACCCTCTTCTTTCTTCTTACTTTCAACTCAATGGCACCTACATAAAATTCAAATACTACTGATACAATTTCCCCTTACCCTCTTCCAAAAATCAGTAACTTAGTTCAACTTTTGTCCATCAAACTCACGGAAGAAAATTTTTTAGTTTGGAAGAAACAACTAATTCCTATTTTTCAATCTCATGACCTATATCAATTTATTGATTCTGAAGTTTCTCCCCCTCCCTCCCATATTCAAGGTCCCAACCCCGGTTCATCTCTTCCTAATCCTCTCTTCTTTCACTGGGCTAAATCAGATGTATATCTTCTTACATGGCTTCAAGCCACCTTTTAGAAGTTTCAAAGGCAGGTGTACTAGCCACCTTCACTGATTCTGTTATGTCTAGTACACCTGCCTTTGAAACTCTTAAAGATCTTAACCAATAGTTAGAGAAAAATTTCAACTCCAAAGTCACATCTAGAAATTATCAGCTTCGTTTTCAACTGCAAACAATCCAACGTAATACCCTTTCTGTCTCTGACTATCTTGCTAAAATAAAATCCATCTATGATTCCCTATCTTCTACTCCAGCTCCTGTAAGTGATAGTGAACTTGTTCATCACACTCTTAGAGGTCTTGGTCATGAATATGAGAGTTTTTTCACAGTTATAGAAACTCGTAAAAATCCTCCAACATTCTCTCAACTGGACCTTCTTCTTTTGAGCGATGATGCTCGTATTGGGCGACAACAAATCCTAGAAAATACTCATATGTTTGTTGCATTTCTATCTCTTAATCAGCAACCAAAATCATCAATAAGTTCTTCTAATACTTTTTCACCTTTTAACACCAACAATCGTCCTAACATCCGTAACTTCAATAAATCATCCCCTCGTGGTGGCGGTCGAAACAATGGTCGCGGTAGTGGTCGGTATTGTGGTGGTCGTTATAATGGACGTGGTAGAGGTAGATCCCAAGGTTATCAAAACTTCAATCCATCTTACCGGTATCAATCTCGCTCAATTCTTGGTGCTCCTAAAACTATTTGTCAAATTTGTAACAAACATGGACATATAGCCTTAGAGTGCAATTATAGATTTGATCATGCGTACCAAGCTAATAATCTCCCTCAAACGTTTGCTGCAATGAAACTGAATTGTACTCAGTTGATTGGTATGCAGATAGTGGTGATGCTTCACAATTAGTGAACTGCACTTCGTACAATGGTACAGATCAGGTAGCGGTTGGTAACGGTAATCTCCTACCCATAACTATTACTGGTGATATTATTTTTCATACATCAAAAATGCCTCTTACTCTCCATAATGTTTACCATGTTCCTAAAATCAAGAAGAACCTCTTATCTATTTCTAAACTCACTTCTGATCATGATATTTCTATTACCTTTGATAAAGTTGGTTTTGTGATTAAGGATCGACGAACGGGGACTCCGCTGCTCCACGGACCCAATAGAGGAGGCTTGTATCATGTTCTGAACTCGTATAACTTATCTTCTCCTTCTATAAATGGTTCTGCAACTTCAACATACTTTTGTGTTCAAGTACCTTCTTCAGTTTGGCATCAATGACTAGGTCATCCACATCGTCAAGTTCTTAGTCATATAGTCTCTAATAAAATAGTATATTCATCCAATATGGTATCTCGTTTTGGTATATTTGGTAGGTTTGCTCAGTTGAAACACCATCGACTTTCTTTTGTTAAGCATGACATTAAAACTCAAAAAGCGATATCAAAAGTTCATGTTGATTTATAGGGTCCTTCTCCCATTATTTCTACATCTGTTTTCTGATACTTTTTTATTCTTGTTGATGATTACTCCCGCTACACATGGCTATATTTTTTGAAAAACCAAATCTTAAGTATATGATTTTTTTAAATCCTTTACTCATTTGGTTGAAAACTTGTTAAACTCTCGCATTCAAATATTACAGAGTGATGGTGGTGGTGAATTTATTTCTCGTCCTTTGTAAAACTTTTTAACTGAACATGGTATTACTCCACCAGTTTTCATGACCCATACTCCGAAACAAGTGGTTGCCGAAAGAAAGGTACGTCATGTGGTGGAAACAGGCCTTACACTTCTTCACCATAGTTCCTTACCAAAATCTTTCTGTCCAGAAGCTTTTGGCACAACCGTGTACCTTATAAATCATTTACCTACTCATGTACTGAAAGGTGCTACTTCGTACTCTGTTTTATTCTTTCGAGTTCCTAACTATGATTTTTTACGAGTTTTTGGATGTCGTTGTTATCCCTATCTAGTCTCGTGTCGTCAACATAAACTTGATCTAAAATCAAAACCTTGTATCTCCATTGGTTAGAGTGATCATCACAAAGGTTATAAATGTCTTGAACCAATTTCCAATCGTGTTTACACTTCTAGGGATGTCCTCTTTGATGAGCAATGCTTCCCTTATGGTGTTGATTGTTTGCAAAAATCTAATAGTCAACTGCCTTCACCAAAAGAAATTTTTCAATCGATTTGTCTCAATGGTAATGTTCCAAATATGTTTTATTTCTCAAGTGATTCTTCAACTGAAACAACAACGCCACCATTACCTTTTAATAACCAATCAACACCATAAAGTTTATCTTCACCAGCATCATCTAATACTGTTTATGTCCCTTTACCATTAAATAACTCCATATCAATTGATATAGAATCCCAACCCATATCTAACAATGTTCAACCATCCACTATTGATACGGTACATCCATTGATTTCTACTACAGGTGAACAATCCTCATTGGGCAATGTTGGTGTAGCACCGTCCCTGGCGACAGACACAAATCAACATACCATGGTAACTCGCTCCAAAACATGTATTTCTAAGAAAAAAATTTCTTAAATCTTATTTAGCTACTAAACATCTTGTTCCATATACTTTCCTTGCATCTTTACATGAGATACCTACTGAACCAACATCCTTCATTGTTGCCAGTAAAGATCCTCTTTGGCAAGGTTCAATTCTCGATGAATTTAATGCATTGTTAAGTGGTCGTGTCGTAATCAACCAAAATAATCGAGTTCTTACTCTTCCAAATAGATTAGAGTATAGCAAATAAGAACAAGTTTGTTCCCACAGAGAGGCTAGTGATTGTTAATTACTTTCAATTACGCAAGTAAATAGGGGAGGTTTTTTTTGTGATTTTAACTAAATTATACTAAAACAAACTAAAGCAAATTAATAAAAACGAATATCAGAGAGAGAAGTATTGGTTAGAGAATTCATCATCAGTTTTCCAACATGTTATCAATCAAAGCATACTCAACAATCATGCATTAGTAACACCAATAACCCTAAAGCATCCTATCGCAGGTATACTCTGGCAAAACTCCTAATATCATCAGAGAGGGTATCGCACCGCTCTCTGAATCCTTAACACCGGAAAACTTGGTGTAATGCACCACACAAGTTTAACCCAATGAAAGCAATGGTATTTGTGAGTTGAGGTTATTCTAAGTAACCCGGCGCAAAGTGCAACTCGGATTCAACCTAGGTCAAGCTTCTACACATACTTGCATGGCAATTTTAAGTATCGTTAACAAATATGCTATACTACTTGTAACCAGAGTCCTTCGACAATTCCGGATCGAAAACTCCAGTTTAGTTGTAGATATCAATGCATGCTTATCTAATTTGCAACTTAAACAAACAAGCAATCAATCATACATGGCATTATAATCAGTAGAACATGAACGATATTAAAAACAACATGAACATGTGAGCATGCGCCATTCAATTGATAAACATGTTTTCCAACTTCAGATTACATCCCTAACCAATATAGAGGGGTTTAGCTCATCATGGATTTCTCAAAACCCATGGAAATCAATAAAGAAAATACAATCAAACCCGGAAAGATAGCGAAGAATTGTTTCTGCAGAATCGCCTGTATGAAAAAGTGGCCAGCCTTCAAGTTGCGCTGTCCCCTTTTCCTTTGCTGTGTTCTTGCGCCTCTTTTCTTCTCCTCAAACCAAATATCCTGTATGATAATGTGAATAAGATGATGTTCTATTTCCATCCAACTTCTCCCTCTTATACGTGAGGGAAATTCCATCCCAACCGAGAATCCTTGCGTTTTTAGCTTTCCTTACGTGAGTAGACTTGTCCTGCCTTGAATAGTAAACCTGACCCCCAAATATCCCTTGGACCTCCAATATGTGCTATAGCTACCTCCCCAAATATCATTAAGTAACATGACCTGGTTTTTAGTTCCCCGCCAATATCACATGAATCTTGTTAGCTGCAAATGGGTCTATCGGATTAAACAAAAATTTGATGGTTCAATTGATCGCTACAAGGCTCGATTAGTTGCTAAAGGCTATTCTAAGCAATATAGACTTGACTATTAAGAAACGTTTAGTCCTGTTGTAAAACCAGTAACTGTTCGTTTTGTCCTTAGTATTGCCGTTACTTTTTCCTGGCCAATTCGACAATTAGATGTCAAAAATACTTTTCTTCATGGTTCTCTTGATAAAGATGTATACATGGTCCAACCTTTGGGGTTTGTTAACAAGGATTTTCCCAACCATATGTGTAAACTTCATAAAGCTTTGTATGGTTTGAAAGAAGCTCCTCGAGCTTGGTTTCATAAGTTCACTTCCTATCTATCTGAATTGGGGTTTAAACTATCTAAATCAGATGCTTCTCCTTTTATTCGTCACTCTTCCGCTGGAATTCTTGTACTCTTATTATATGTCGATGATATATTGATAACTGGTTCTAATCCCGCATTGTTTATCCTGATTCATGATTTGAAAAAGCAATTTTCTATGAGTGATTTGGGTGATCTTCATTATTTTCTTGGTATGGAGATACATCGCACTTCAAATGGTTTACATCTTAGTCAAACTCGTTACACACTTGATATTCTTAACCGTATTGACTTGTTAAATTCAAAACCTGTTTCAACCCCTTGTTCTACTCGGAGTAAGATGAATACATTTGATGGTATATTGTTAGATAATATCACTTTGAATCGTAGTCTAGTAGGAGCTTTACAATATCTGACCATGACCCGTCCTGATATTACATATTCCGTTAATCAAGTTAGTCAGTTTATGCATTCTACTGATGTTCATTTTTAATACAGTGAAACGAATATTGCGATACCTAAAGAGAACTCTTGGTTATGGTATCTACTTTACAGCTAAATCTAATTTTCAACTTCGTGGTTTTAGTGATAATGATTGGGTAGGAAGTCCAGACTCTCTTCGTTCTACCAGTGGTAATTGTGTTTTTCTTGGAAACAACTTGATTTCTTGGTGTTCAAAGAAACAACCTATTGTCTCTAAATCAAGCACTGAGGATGAGTATCGTGCACTTTCTTTAACTGCTGCTGATGTGATTTGGATTCAATATCTACTGCAAGACTTAGGTATATATATGCAATCATCTCCAATCATGTATTGTGATAATGTTAGTGCCACATATCTTGCTTTAAATACAGTGCAACACTCTTACTCAAAGCATATACAAGTAGATTACCATTTTGTTCGTGAACGTGTGCGACGAGGTTGTTTGCAGATTACATACATCTCTACTCGACATTAACTTGATAACGTATTCACCAAGGGCTTAATAAAAGATAGATTTCGATACCTAACTTCCAAGCTCTCTCTTAAGGATACACCATGATCGACTTGAGGGGGGATATTGAGTGATCTTCTATATACGTAAACTAATGTCAATATCTTCTATATTTGTAAATTGTATCCTATACAGATGTAGGTTGTAATGATCGAATTTTCTAGAGAATAACTCTAGTAATATCTTGTAATACTCTTCAATCAATATATATTCTCCTCCATTGGCAGAACCTGTCATTGAGGATTCATATATTGTTAGTTGTTTGTATACTTGGAAGACTGAAATACATGTAATTATATTACTAGAGCTATGAATGAGTTTAACAAGTTTATTGACAATTTGGAATCTCGTGGATCTACCGCTCTCTGGGGAAAAGTATACATGGTTCCATTTTCAAGAGGTTCCTCCTTGTAGTCGTATTAACATACTGATTATTAATAATAACACTAGTACAAATATGAGATTTGGTGACAGTTCAACATTCAAAACCGTGACAGTTTAAGAGAGAACTGTTATAAAAGAATTAGCTATGAGATATACATAACAGTTTCATACCAAAACTCATACCAATAGAGGTGAACAATTGTGACAATTTTTAAACTGTTACTGAATAGTTTTACAATGACAGTTCTTGTAGAAAAATATTATTGTATATTGATGAATAATAACAGTTATAAACTATTACTATACTTAAGGTACTGTAACTTTGTTTGTATAAAAACTGTTATCCAAGTAGAAAGTTATTGATAACAGTTTTTTTAAATACCGACTTCTAGTTTGAGCCCTTGGTCATTATCTACCGGCTACCACGGCAACCGCCTACTAACTTGCATCTAGAAAAAAGAAAACACGATCTCACTTTCTCTCGTTACCAATTACTCACTGCACACTCAATCACCTTTAGTTTTGTTTTCTCTATATTTTGTTTTCTTCTTCCAAACCCTAGATCTGTTTTTTCAGTTCAATGACAAAACCCAAATTCGTTCCTAACCCTTTTATATTTGATCAAATACCATTCAAATCTCTAAAATCCAGGTTATGATGCTGGCCATCGTAGTCTCAAGGAGGGTTATAAGATGAACTGGAGAATTTAGTGTCACTTGTTTTTGACCTCACCTGCTAGGTCTTCTTTTACGGAGTAAAATTTACGTTCCTAATGAGAAATATTTAGTTATTTTATTTGTTTTTGCATTTGTTTTGTTCTTCATTTTGCGGGTCTAGTTCGTTTATACAGATATGGTTGTCTTCACATGGTAATACTCGCAGGTTTTTTATGTTTTCCAGATACGATACATGTGCTCTCATGATTACTCCAGGCTTACATAAAGGTGCTTATATTATGACTTCACATGTTACTCTTTTATTCCCCTTGGCCCTCATCTTCTAGAGCTTGAACTCTTGTATCTATTAACCACTGGGTTTTAATTTGATTTACTGAAGAATTTTATTTTTTTTACAAGGAGTCAATCAACATTTGCGTTATGAATGGATCCCCATCAAGCCCCACCTAGCATGCCATGCTCCATGGAGGAATCACATGGTAAAGATCGTTACTTAATAAAAGATCTTTAATTTAATTTCGACCAACTTACCCAAAATCATAAACTAAATATGAGTTATTATGCCTTGCTAATTAGAAATTACCCTCATTGTCCCTTTTCTCTGAAGCTTTCCTTCAATTTCAATGTGCAGTATCTGTGTAATTGAACTGTAACTAACTAATATCAGTTCCTTTCAATTTTGTAGGTCATAAGTAGTCATTTGATGTTGGTGAGATCTATTGCGATTGACTCTAGCAATTCATAGTCCTGTATTGGCGCTGCTGATTACACAATAAAGGTTTTTGGAACACATCTATCTTTCTAAAATGCTTGATTTAGGTGGTTGATGCTACAAAATAGTTTATTATATGCTTCTGAAATAGATATTCGATTTTCTTATAGTTACTGTAAATGGTTAAGCCACCTTTCTATAACTATTTCCTAACAAACTTACTGTAGTAGAAAATTAGGGAAAAACTTGAGAAAGTTTAGGATAAAACTTAGGAAAAACTTAGGAAAAATTTAGGCCTTCATTAATAGAATCTGGATCGTGTTTAGTTTTACTTGTTAAACAAGTTTCAAGTTACAGTTTCTTGTAAGTTCTTCTAGATTGTTGCAGGGCAGGACTGGAATCTACGCAACTTTCTCTACTAAGTTTTTATTTTAATTAACGATATGTGTGTATAAATTCTTTCAGCATCTGGAATGGTCGGAGACTATTTCATTTTAATGAGTAAGGTCTAACTTAATGTTGGAGAAGTCATTATGTTCCCTGTTATCTGACTTTTTTCTCTATTCATATTAAACCAGCTAAAGGGTTCAAACGAAGCATGCGCCAAATTATTTGTTTAATGGGTCAGTTTCTCTTGTTAATGTTAACTTCCTTCAATTTTTTCTTACATGACCCTTCAATTTTTTCTTACATGACCCTGCTAATCTAGATTATATTTATCGTTATCAAGGTAGTGTCACACAGTTAAGTAAGGGTGGTTGTGTGTTGTAGTTCTTGTGTGGATACCATGCTGGTTCTCATGCTCTTTCAGACAGTGTTTGATTGAGTCAGGTCAAGTGAATGACGAATTGCAATGATTACGCTTAGTTTGATGTTATTCAATTTAGTGAAATATAGGTCTTGGTTAGATTTTGTTCAACACATTCTCGCATATTCTGTATACGAGGCAAATACATCACCATTCTTGATGATACTGAGATGACTTTACTCTTCTGCGAAGAGAAACTGGCCAGGCTCATTCAACTGGAATTTTACAAACTACAAGTCCAAAATTATTTGACGAAGCTGGTGTTCTTGGGTTTTGTATATGTGTACTCCCGTCTCCTGGCACTTATGATGGTCAGTATAAACTAACTTGTTTGTGTTTTGGTTCTTGTGTGGATATCATGCTGTTTTCCTTCGGAGATTGCTTACGCTGGACATTTTCAGAATTCAAACTTTTATATCCCATTCTTTTGAATTTATGGAGAAATTTTGATTCCGAGCAGGAATTGAACTATATTTCTTGTATTTTTTCTTATTGCTACTTTGTGATGGTTGTATATCGGTCTGCAAATTATTTGGGGTGCCACTTTGATTCAATTTCTCGCGGTGGAGAAAGGTGATGCTCCTACTCTGATATCTTCAGTTAGGAAACACAAATCCTTGGTAAGAAGATAAGTTACGTATTTTTGAGCATAAAACTGCTTCTTGTGTGATTTTGATTTAGGATTGTTTTAATTGAGTAATTAAACTAGCACATAACTCTTTTAACCAACTCTATTTTATGCAGGAAGCTTGCTTGGGGTATATATATGATTGCTGGGATTGATCAATGAGTTGATTTTGTTATGCCATTAATATAACAACCATTTAGTTGCAGTAAGGTTGGCAACTTCCATCTAAGGTCTGATTTTGTCATCTTTTACGTTCAAGTTGTTTTGTTACTTTCCCTCGAGTGTAAGAGTCATGTAGCTGGCTCTAGGTTTCACTATTTCAGGGTGGCTGTAGGTCTATCTGTGATGGTATCTCCTTCTGCAGATTGGGTGACTTAGTGAGTGCTTTTAGCTTGTGCGTATGGTGTTCTTTACAAGTTTCTTGATTAGTGTGCCTCAATTACCCCATGATTATTAGCATTTATTATCTCCTTGAAGTGTTCTAGAAATCTTGTATTCTTTGTCAAAAACTTCACTTATAGTCTTCTTTGGCAAAAACTACACTCACGGCAACCATTAGCATTTCTTCTGAGACCCTTGATTATTAGGTCTTCATCTTGCATGACGCTTTCAGATTTATGCTCTTGTTGAGATGATGTCTTTTATATGGGTTGTTGTGAGTGTCTCGTTTAGTGGTTTTTATGCCCACATCTCTCACTTTGAAAACTGCCCTTAATTCCCTAGTAGAAGAGACGATGTTCAAAGTGCCCTCTCTAGTCTTAGGTGATCCTGTGGTTAATTTATGGTCTAATTAATCTGTCTCATGGTAGACCTTCTCTCCCTGCTCTTGCTTCGTTTATGTCCCAGTGATCTCCTCTTGACTCTTTTGGTAGTTCTCAGGACCTCACTTTGTGTTTGTTTATGACTTTCTCTTGATTGTAGAGCATAATAAATGTATTTGCTTAGTGTTTCTCTTGTATGTTGGTCTGGGCTGAACCTTCAGCCATTTGGTATCCAAGGGAAAATAAATACTTGTGTAGTTATTCTTCAGCCGTGGTTTTTTGCTGACTTCTCTTCAGTACTTGGGTGATATAAAAAAAGGTGTTGCCGTTGATCTTGCTGCTGAATTGAGGGGATTAAGAGTTTGAGAAGGTTTAAGAAAGATGGATACGATTCAAATTCAAATTTTGAAGAACTAAAGAAAGGAATTGAACTAATTCCTCTTCGAAACCTTCTCCACCTGAAAACCAAACCCCTCACGCCGCCATCACCTTCTTCTCTATCAGTTCAGTCCACCTTCACCAGTCATACATTCCACCACCAACTTCTCTTCGCAGCAAAAAATAACTCCCACTTTAAGCTGTACGAGTCCAGCAACTTGAATTCACTACCACCAGTCCTCTTTAAAATGCAATTCTTACCTGTTTCAGTCTCACTACCACCAGTCCTCTTTAAAATGCAATTCTTACCTGTTTCAGTCTCACTATACGTATTGTTTTTGCTATGAAATCTTACATTTTTTATACTATTGAGAGATATTTGTTTGGGAAGGAGGCTTTCAACATCATAGCATGTGAGGGATCAGACAGGGTCGAGAGGCCAGAGACTTATAAGCAATGGCAGTTAAGGAATGTAAAGGCTGGGTTCATGAAACTCCCACGGAATATGCATATCATGAAGAAGGAAAAAGTGCAAGCCATATCAGACTAACATAAGAACTTTGTCATAGATGAAGATAGCCGGTGGTTGCTTCTTGGATGGAAGGGAAGAATTCTCTTTGACGTTTCTTCTTGGAAGCCAATGTAAGACTTTATAGTTTTTGTAACTAACACCTTTTGGTAACTCTATAACTACAGGTCTATTTACACTGTTCTAAACCACCATTCTAAGGGTTGTTGTCCATGCGAGAGCTGCAAAGAATGTATAGTACCTGCAGATGCAGTGTACAAGTACAACAGATAGATGCAATAAAATCAAGACCAACATTAATGTAGTAATGCTGTGTGTTGAAGACGGAGACCAGTCATGTGGGAAATCCCATTAAAATTAACCCCATAGTCGTTATTCTTACCTGTTTCAGTCTCACTATACATATTGTTTTTACGTTTGACAAAGCTTCTATAAGGCTTCCGATGTTTCCAAGTTCCTTTCATACCCCTTTTCACTTGGTATCTGTATTGGACACTATAATTTACACTTGTATTGTGCTTTTTTATACAGGTCCACTATTATGTCGAGTCACATATTCAAATCAATTATTACCGGGACCGTGTTGTTTTGATAAGTCTATTTATAAAACTAGAACTCTTAAACTGAATATTGCAATCATCTATAACTCTTAGCTATTGCTGTAGCCTAATGTGACAAAGAAATTTGGGCGACATATCGGTACCTGTGTGAAAGTTTTGGACATGACTTGCTTAAAGCTTTCATCGTTTAGACAAATTAAGGTATAGATTTTGTTATAATGGTAAACATATATAATTTATAATCAGATTGATGCCATTTGTGTAGTTTTATGCACAATGGATGCTCTATCCCTCAATTTTATCAAATCCAAAGTAAATCCATAGAATTATTATTGATAGGGTGATTGTATAAAATGTTTGATCGTTTTCCATATATATATTGTGGGTACTCATTCTTAGTATTCTTACATTGTTCTGTCAGTGCAGCTATTAACTGTGATATCTACCATTGATGACCTAAATTATCCCGAGAAGACAGACACTTACTACGTTGTAAATGTCCCTTACATATTTTTAGCATGCTGGAAGGTCAGTTCTCCTCGTGATGTTTTCCATTTTAATAATTCTGACGCTTCCCCGTATGCCTTCGTGTTGTTTAACACTCTTGTTGGTAGGTAGTGAAGCCTCTACTGCAAGAGAGCATGAGGAAGAAGATTCACGTTTTGCAGGGTTGTGGAAGAGATGAGTTATTGAAGGTAAGAAGTTTTATATATAGTTGCCCAAATGGTTATACGACATTTTCACTAACATTTTAAATAAGATAAGTTCTCAGGGACCAACATTAACTAGTATGATGTTTATGGTGATATTCTATCATTTTCAGTATATTCGCTTTATTCTTTAGTTTCTCAGTAACCAAAATATGGTTTTTGTTGTTTACAGATAATAGACTTGGAATCCATACCTCATTTCTGTAGAAAAGAAGGTTCTGGTTCCTCAAGGCATTCAAGCAATGGAAATGATGATTGCTTCTCTTTAGAACCATTCTTTCCATCAAGTCTTTTGAATTATGTAGTACATTCACTTCTAGTTAACTTATTTTGTTTGAACTTACTAGTTACGTACTAGCTATTAATAGGTGCATAAATCATACATTTAAAATAGTTTTTCCTGATCCTTATTTGCTATATTTGAGTGAATTATTAGGTATTTTGATTACTTTCGAAGTTTAGTTGTCTTTTCAGGTTACAGTTTAGAAACCCGCATAATGGAGCTGTATGAGAAGAATTACTGAGGAGCCAGTAAAACTCTGCTGAATTTAGGCCTTTCACCCTCCACAGTGTAGGAAATTGAATTAGGAAGCCAACGGCTCTGATCTCGTATGAGGAAGTTATGGGCAAAACCACATGGTGGCAAACTAGCTTATGCTGTTAGCGCCCAGGCGCTAGTTGGCTGAATCGTATGTGCTAATGTGCTAAGTGACGAGTTGGAGGTGCTAGAGTGGTTTGATGGGCTAGCGGCTAGCCTTGGTGGAGTAGTAGCTAGCTTGGGGAAGTCATATGGGATTAGGAATGAATTTGGAGTTGATATATCTTGTTGGAGTGGAATAAGGAAACTTAGCACATTTCCTAATTCAACTAGGATTCTAAAGTGGCTAACTCTAGTTCTATAAGGAGAACTAAACTCTTCTCATGGCAAGTCTTTGGGTGAAGTTGGGACACAATATTGGAGGCTCACGTAAGGGATATTTGGAGGAAGAGGACTCAAGTAGCAAGGTTGGGACAGACGCAACAAATTTCGGGACTTGGCTGAATTCAAAGTTCTCACGCAACTATTTTCGGATTTGAGCACATATAAAACACAAAGTATCCATGAGTTTTTGAAGAGGTTATCACGGTGAGAAAGATTAACACAATATACACGGTGAAACACAGACGGAAAGAAGAAGACAGGAAAAGGAAAAAGGCTGAAGGCGTTTTGGAGGCTACTGGCTATCTTGGCAGCTGCGCTTCGGAGCTACGATCATTCGTCGCAATTCTTCCAGGTTTGATTGTATCTTTTAATTATTTTCCATGGGTTTTGAGAAACCCATGATGAGCTAAAACCTTTCATATTGGTTAGGGATGTAATCTGATGTTTGAAGACATGTTTATTAATTGAATGGCGCATATCTCATAATTTCATGTTGTTCTTAATATCGTTCATGTTCTACTAAGTATAATGATATATGATTGATTGCTGATTTGTTTGAGTCTAGAATCAAGTAAAAAGGCATTGATATCTATAACTAGATTGGGGTTCTGAGAGTCGATTCTGTCGAGGGACTCCAGTTACAAGTAGTATAACATATTTGCTAACAATACTTAAAATTGCCATGCATGTATATGTAGAAGCTTGACCTAAATTAAATCCGAGTGGCGAATTGCGGCGGGTTATTTAGATTAACCTCAACTCACAAAGACCATAGCTATCATTGGGTTAAACTCGAGTGGAGGTACTCACTCAGGTTATCCAGTGCTAAGAATTCAAAGGGTGGATGTACTCATTCTTTGATGATATTAGGAGTTTTGCCGAAGTAGACGAGATAACTGGCTACTTTAGGGTTCTTGGTATTACTAATGCATGAATGTTGAGTATGCTTTGATTGATAACATGTTGGAAAACGGACGATGAATTCTCTAACC
>JAJJMC010017678.1:131448-200648 GCA_023531435.1 Papaver californicum
TTTTCTTAAGAAAATGTTACGGTAAGTAGTAACAATGACATGTTTATGGAGAAACTGTCACCTTAGTAAAATAAATTAAGTTACCAATGACAGTTTTATTTAGAAAATGTTATTGTATGTTGTGAACAACGACAGGTTTATGAAAAAACTGATACTTATAGTCATGATTCTGTAACAGTTTTTTATAGACCCTTTCGTAACAGAGGCTTTAATGACATTGCAATTATTTTTCAAGACTGTCACATAAATGTTTTGGTGGCAGTTTTTAACTGTCACATAAGCCCAAATTTGTACTAGTGTAAGTGAGATGAATACTACCCGGGATCGCACCAAATGGCTAAATCTCGTCTATCTTCCGATCATACACCTATACAACTCTCAACGTTGGCGATAAACAATGGCCCCAGGCCTCAGAGGTTTGAGTTACTGTGGCTTCAAGATGATACCATTAAAGATAGAATGAACCAATGGTGGCAAGATCAACACTTCACAGGGAACCGAAGCTACATATTTTGTTAAAAGTTACAAGCTCTCAAAGTCTATTTGGGAGTTTGGAATACACAAACGTTTGGTAGAGTAAACAGGATTAGAGATGAATTATTAGCTCAAATTAATATGTTAGATGAGAGGGAGGCACATGGTTTAACGTCAATGGAAGACATAATTGAAAGGATGAATAAGAAGGCAGATTATCTGAAGTGGGCTAGACTGGAAAGTATAAGAATGAATCAAAAACCTAAAAATCAGTAGACCACTGAGGGGAACCAGAACACTTCTTTCTTTCATAGATGGGTTGACAATAGAAGAAGGGCCAACACTCTTGGTTGCATTAGAGTGGATGGGGAGCTTACTGAGGTACAACCAGCGATATTCAACAATTTTATGTGAATCTCTATATAGAAAACTATAGCAACATACCATTTATCGAAGATTTGGAGTTTGCTTCTATCACCGTGCAAGAAAGTTCCGCCTTGGAAGAGAAAATTACAGAAGAGGAAGTTAAACAACCAATGGCGTAAATTGAGTCTAATAAGGCTCCGGGACCGGATGGTTTTTCTATAGGGTTTTATGTGTTTTTATGGGAGGTTATTAGAGAAGATTTCATGAGGATGATTAATCACTTTGTGGATACCGGTTTCTTAGATTGGAGAGAAAATAACACTTTTATATCACTTATTCCTAAAAGAGAGAATGTGGAAGATGTGAAGGATTTTAGACCAATTAGTATCATCAACGCATCTTATAAGATAATCACCAAAGTGTTGTCAGCAAGATTGAAAAGAGTTCTCCCTAAGATTATTTCGGATACTCAAAGTGCTTTTGTGGAAGAAAGACAGATTGTGGATAGTATATTGCTCGCAAATGAGAGAATTGATTCGAAGATAAGAGAGAATACATACGGTTGGGTTTTCAAGATGGATGTAGAGAAGGCCTATAATAAGGCCAATTGGAATTATCTTGATTGAGTCATGGAAAAGAAGATTGTCTTGGTTACCTGGGATACTATTTGTAGGGATAAAGAGTAGAAACAATGGTTCCGATGCTTATATTATTTTTCACTTAAATGTTAACATGAACAAAGCTCTCTTATATAGCAGAGAGAGTTACAGAGGATACAAAGTCTTAGAGGATAAGAATGATAATGTAACATAATGTAACAAATTCTAAAGACTCGGACTAGGCAGAGTTATCAGTTTGTGCAGGCTTGGTCAGCTCAGAATTTGTCTTCTGACCATGTGGTTCAACATTTCCCCTCAAGTTGAAGGATATATGGCGAATATTCAACTTGCTTCTTAAGTATTGGAACCTTTGAGATGGTAGACCTTTAGTGAAAATATCAGCTACTTGGGCCATTGAGGATATGAACCTAACCTGAAGTTATTTTGCAGCAACTCTCTAACGCAAAAAGTGGTAGTCATCTCGATGTGCTTTTTCCAAGCATGGAAGATTGGATTAGCAGTTAGGTATGTGGCACCCAGATTGTCGCACCAGAGAAGAGATGGAGCTGTAGGAAAGCAAAGAACTTTGAGCAAGGATTGGATCCAAATTATTTATGAAGTTGCAATATCCAACCCTCTATACTCAGCCTATGTACTGGATTTAGAGACCGTTCTTTATTTTCTTGCACTCCAGGAAATAAGATTCCCACCAAAGTAGATACAGTAACCACTGGTGGAACGCCTATCATCAAGATTTCCTGCCCAGTCAACATCTGAGTATGCCTAAATATTGAAGCCTGATGATGGTCTGATATGTAAACCATAATTGACAGTGTGCTTTAGATAACACAAAATTCTCTTGAGTAGTTCCCAATGCTCAACATAAGGATCTTGCATGCACTGACATGCTTTGTTCACTGCAACGGAGATGTATGGTCGGGTAAGATGCAGGTATTGCAATGCTCCCACCACATTGCGATATATAGAAGGATCTTGGAACTTTATAGAGCCTTGCTTCTAGAGTTTTAACTGGGTAGCAAGTGGCTTTGTAACTGGTTTAGAGCCGTCTAGTTTTGTGGGCTGCAGCAAGTCTGTTGTGTACTTTTGTTGGCTTAGGATGATTGAGCTTCCCTGATGCACAAATTCTAAGCTCAGGAAGTAAGACAAGAACCCCATATCCTTTACTGCAAAAGCTTCACCAAGATCAGATATTAACTTGTTGATAAGAGATGTATCAGAACCAGTAATGATTATGTCATCCACATAGATGAGTATATATAGAATCTGAGTATCAGTTTGTTTTACAAATAAAGAACTATAAAATATTGATCCCTTGAACCCCTGTGTTGCTAAATGTTGACTGAGTCGACTGAACCACACTCTAGGTGCTTGCTTAATCCCATACAAGGCCTTGTGTAGCCTACAAACATGTTTTGGGCAGTTTTGATCCACATATCCAGCCGGTTGCTGCATATACACTTCTTCCTCATGTTCACCATGCAAAAAGGAATTTTGCACATCTAGTTGTATCATATGCCATTTATTCATAACTGCAATGAATAGTACTAGCCTGATAGTACAAGGTTTCACAACTGGGATGAAGGTTTTACCATAGTCCACACCTTCCCGCTGGTGAAACCCCTTAGCAACTAACCTGGATTTGTATTTGGCAACCGATCCATCAGAATTTTGTTTAACCCGAAAAACCCATTTTGACCCAATGATATTCATACCATGTTAATAAGGGACTAAATACCATGTGTCATTACGGATGTGAGCATTATATTCATCATCCATGGACTGACGCCAGGCAGGATCCTGACTGGCTTTGCTGTAACATGTTGGTGCCATGTAATCTACTGTTTTAATAGGGTGTTTTGTAACATTCAGACATAGTTTATTGATGGGTTTTGAGATACTTGTTTGTCTCTTGTCACCATGGGGTGTACAGGAAGAGTTGGTTGGGTAACAGTTGGTGTAGAATCACTGGGCTCAGTTTGCATTTGGACTGCTTCTGCTGGATTTGTGAAAGTAGGACCAGTTGAAGTTGTGACGGACATATTGGGCTGATTGGTCACTGGCATTTGTTGAGACCCATGTGTCTGGATAGGCCTTAGCATATCTGTAAATGGAGGAGAAGTGATAGTTTTGGTAGTTGGGCTTACCTCTGTATGTTGTTGCATAGTTTGAACCTCTTGCTTGGCTTCGAAAGGGGATGAACACTTTTCAAACTTGACATGACTGGATATGTAAAGTCTCTTTGTGGGTAGATGCAAGCACAGGTAACCTTTATGTGCCCCACAATAGCCAATGAAGATACAAGGAATGGATCTGGACTGCAACTTGTTTGAATTGTAGGACCTGAGACTTGGGTAGCATAGGCACCAAAGTACCTTTAGGAAAGAGAAGTCAGGTGTCTTTTGAAATAACAGTTCTAGTGGTGTTTTAAACTGATTTTGAGAAACTGGACATCTGTTGATTAGGTAGCAAGCTGTTGTAAAAGCATCAGACCAGTAAGATGTTGGTGATAGACACATTTTAGTGTCTAAATTGCACCTTAGTTTCTATTAAGTCAGTATTCGATTTTGCAAATATTACGTGTTTTTATGCTTTTGTAGGAACATTAGAAGAATAAAGATTTGTGAAAAAATTGGCTCAAAAAGTGATAAAGGCACCCAAGGAAAGTGTTATTGGCACCCCAAGAATGGATAAGAGCCACCCTAGGATCGACCGAGTCAACCCAGCGAGTCAACTCAGCCTAGTCGCCGATCCGACTCATCGGGTTTCCTGTTTCAAACAGGAAAATGAACTGTAAATCACAATCACGGATTTTATGGGTTATTTTGGGATTTAAAGTAATCCAATTGCAAGTAGAATCTCATACAAGTCCAGAACAATCAAGAAACAGCAAAGAACGCCGAAGAATCTGCTCGGAAATCCAATTTTTGGCCGGAAAAATAATGAGTTCCTGTTTTGGATGGGAAACGAAATTGGAGGGATTTCACCTAGTTCTACTAGGTTTGGGACACTCCCAAGGGTTCCCAAAGCCTATATATATGAAGATAAGAGCTTAGAATGGATCACGCAGCCCTAAAGATTAATTCAGAAGAATTCCGGCCACTTCCGGTCACCGCCGATCACCTGCTGGTGCTTCGCCGGTACTGTTCTTCATCAGCCTTCATCGGAGAAGAAAGAGCAGCAACATCTGTATTCGTTGCTGTTCCACCGTTACAGCTCTGCTCCTGTTGCCTTAGCTTTTAATCCTTTGTTGCTTAGAACCCTTTCTGTAACAGCTGAACCCTGTTCTGTAACATTTATAAACGTATCTGTTCAGCTGTTGCACAATTATTTCACCTTGTAATCAACTTTTTGAGCAATGAAAAGATCTTTTGAGCAAGTTTTCTTCACCATGAGCTAAGTTTATTTACTGGGATGATGGAGGAGGTTTTTCTCTCAATTTTATGTGGTAAGTCTATTTTTAATTAATTATTTACAATTCTTTACTTGTTAAAATTGCATAGTTTCGAAATAGAAAAACGGTTTTCATTCAGTAGTGGTGTTTTTGTTTGATGGGCCATGCTGGGTTGACAACCTCTGCTGTCCCATGCTTGTGATTTACCTCTACTTGTTTGCATAAAAACCTATTTTGGCAATATTTGAGTTTAATTTATTTAAAAGAATTGCATGATTAATCACATAGTTGTTAGGAATAACTGAATCTTGATTCCTGGTTTTCTCCACATCTTCCATATATCATCTCTAGTTTATTTTCCTGATTTTTATTTAATTAGATTAAGTTCATTATTTTCTAAAATCATTACCTTCACAAGTTCGAGAATCGAACACTTTATTTACCACTATTAAAATTACATCAGTTGGCATGGATGCATGGAATAGTAGAGCTAGCCCTGACTCAGTAATATTCCTAATATTACGTTCAGCTAAGCCATTTTGAGATGAAGTGTGTGGACATGAAAATATGTGAATGACACCTGAGTTATTCAAGAAGGATGTGAATTTTTTGCATTCTCCTCCATTGTCAGACTGAAATACTTTGATTGTCCTGTTTAGTTGGTTTTCTATTTGTAGTTTGAACTGGACAAAGACTTGCAATGCATCAGATTTTAGTACCAATGGGTAAACCCAGGTATATTGAGAGTATGCATCCATCAAGAGAATATAGTATTTATAGTCATTTCTAGACAGAGTTGGGGAAACCCAAAGATCAGAAACAATTAGACTTAAAGGAGTGTCTATTATTGTACTGCTAACAGTGAAAGGAAGTTTGCAACTTTTACTGACATGACAAGACTGAAAAAACTTAAATGATTTATTGGTGACAGGTAATGAGTAATTCTTGATGACCCGAGAAACTGTGTGCAACATTGGGTGTCCTAGACGCAGGTGCCAGAGGGGAACTGATGCAGAAAGATAAGCAGTTGGTTTTGACCTTTGTATGTCTTGAATATCCTTGAGCACATAAATTCCATTCTTATTCGTTCCTTGTAGAAGAATACTCCCGGTGTGCAGGTCCTTTACCAGAAAGTAGATTGAGTGGAAAACAAAGCACACGTGATTGTCAGCATAAAATTTTAACACTGACAGTAAATTAGCTTTTAATATAAGGAACATGAAGTATGCTGTTAAGATAAAAGTCCCTATTATTGTGAGTGAAGAAACCTTTACCAATGTGTGATATGGGTAGAACATTACCATTGCCCACATGGACTTCTTCAGTGCCATCATATTCATGTTTTATGTTAAGATTGTTCATGTCTGCAGTTATATGGTGAGTGGCACCTGTATCTGTTACCCAGTTTCCATATGTGTCTCTTCCAGGAAGTGCTATGTAAGCTTGCTTGTTGGTTTGTAGTTGTGCACGATCTACTTTGTATCGGAAGCAGCAGCGTTTTGCTCTATGTCCTGATTTTTTGCAGATCTGACATGGTCCTTGGTCTGTTGATTCATATCTTCCAGGAGTAAAGTTGTTGGTCGACTGCTGAGTCTGACGGTTTGAAATGGAACTTCTTCTTTATGGTTGCCTTGGTTGGAACCGAGAGTTGCTGTATGATGCAACATTAGCTAGGGGCTCCTGCAGAAGTGCTATTTGTTGCTCCAGACGCATATCATATGTTAGGAGATGTGCACAAAATATTTTTGTGCTTAAATTTTCAATCGTGCTTAATGAAGTTACTATTGCATCATAAGCCTGATTCAATCCATTCATCATTGATTGTTTCTTATCTTCTTCTTTTATTGTGACTCCAGAAGCAGTTTTGAGTTGAATAGATTTTTTGCCTTGGATATATACTCATGCATAGAAAGATTACCTTTGCGCAGGTTATGTAGCTCCCTTTTCAGATGCATCTGATTTGCATGGTTGTTTGGAGAAAATCTCTCCCCAAGTGTTTCCCAGACTTCTTGATATGTGTTAAGGCCAACAACACCAGTCATAACTCCCTCAGTTAATGATGAAAGGAGCCAACCCATGAGGATGTTGTCCTTTTCTTCAAACTTTGTAAACTCAGGATTAACCTCAGTTTGATTTGGTAAATGTTGTGGAGGTTTTTCAAAGCTTCCATCAATATAACCTGACAGGTTATAGGCTTTTAACAAGGGTTTAAACTGTGTTTTCCATAGTAGGTAATTTGTTTCGTGAGTTTGATGTTTACTAAATGATTTATGTGTAGCTTTTGGAGGGTGTTGGTGTTTGCAGACATTATTGCGTGGGTGTTGGAACTTTTAGCTCTGATACCAAGTAGAAACAATGGTTCTGATGCTTATATTATTTTTCACTTAAATGTTAACATAAACAAAGCTCTCTTATATAGCAGAGAGAGTTTACAGAGTATACAAAGTCTTAGAGGATAAGGATGATAGTGTAACAGACTATAACAAACGCTAAAGACTCGGACTAGGAAGAGTTATCAGTTTGTGCAGGCTTGTGATGTAATTTTATATAGTGGTAAAAAGAGGTTCGATTCTCGAACTTGTGAAGGTAATGATTTTAGAAAATATTGGACTAAATATAAACTAATAAAAATCAGGAAAATAAACTAGAGAAGATTTTTAGGAAATATGGAGAAAACTAGGAATCAGGGTTCAGTTATTTCTAACAATTTATGTGATTAATCATGTAATTCTTTTTAACAATTTAATTCAAGTTTGCCAAATATGTTTTCTAGAAGAATAATTGTAAATCCTAAGCATGGGACATCAAGAGTAATTAACTAAGCATGACCCATCAAAAGAGAACACAACTATTTAATAAAAACCATTTTTTTCTAATTTAAATCCATGCAAATAATAATAAAAGAATTATAAATAATTAATTTAAAAATAGACTTACCACATAAAATTGAAAGATAAACCTCCTCCATCATCCCAGTAAATAAACTTAGCCCATGGTGAAGAAAACTTGCTCAAAAGATCTTTTCATTGCTCAAAAAGTTGATTACAAGGTGAAATAATAGTGCAACAGCTGAACAGATACGTTTATAAATGTCACAGAACAGGGTTCAGCCGTTACAGAAGTGTTTCTAAGCAATAAATGGTTGAAAGAATAGGCGACAGGAGCAGTTTGAATCAGCAACAGATATAAATGTTACTGAGTCGTCTTCTCCGATGGTGGCTGATGAAGAACACGCCGGCCGGACCAGCAGCAGATGACCGACGGCGACCGGAAGTGGCCGGACTTGCTCTGATTTCTTCTCTAGGTTTTCGTTATTGATTTCTTCAGCTTCTCTTGGTATATATAGGGTGTATGAACCCTAGAGAGTCTTCTAATCCCATTATAACTCTTTAAAATCTATACAAATCCTAGTTTTAATCCTCCACAGCAAAAGAAATATTTTCCGGCCAAAACTCGGATTTGAGGTAATTCTTCCGGGATTTTTCGCTGTTTTCTCGATTGCTTTGAACTTGTATTGGTCTCTACTATCTTTTGGATAACTTTAAATCCTAAAACATCCCAGAAATTCGTAACTCGGTGTATCCAGTTCTTTTCCTGTTTGGAAAAGAAAAACCCGATGAGCTGGATCGGACTCGGCTGAGTTGAATCACCTTGTTGACCCGCTGGGTTGACTCGGCCGATCCTAGGGTGTCCCTTATCCATTCTTGGGGTGCCAATAACACTTGTCCTTGGGTGCCTTTATCACTTTTTGAGCCAATTTTTCCACAAATCTTTATTCTTCAAATGTACCTACAAAAGCATAAAAACGCATAATATATGCAAAATCGAATACTAACTTAATAGAAACTAGGGTGCAATTTAGACACTAAAATGTGTCTATCAGCTTGGTCAGCTCCGACTTGGTCTTCTGACCATGTGGTTCAACATAAAGAGCAATGGGGGTTAGGGATTAGAAAGCTCAAGATTTTAAACGATGCATTATTATGCAAATGTCTTAGGAGATTCTCAACTGAAACACAAGCTTCTTGGAGGGTTGCCACAGACCGGTAAATTCCTCCTCCGGCGCGTTGTGCCGCACAGGCCAGAACTCCACGATTTGTGATTTAAAAGTGTAAGATCGTTCCTTAAAGCCTAACTTCTCGCTGGAAAGTGCAGGTAAATTTTTGCTTTCCAAATATGCCTTGTAATCATTATACTCGAAACGTAGTTCCCACATCGTTCAAGCTACGTGCGTACCGTTCCAACTACATTTGCCTTTCTAACATGCTTTGCAAGCATGGTACTCAGACCGTAATCTCCATCTCGTTCCAACTCACCCTTGACCTACAAAGGGTGCAAGGCCATTAAAGCCCATGGTGAAAGCCTTTAACAAGCATCACCTATTTTCGATCATTGTCTACACCTAACTCTTTCCTTGGACTGGCACCTAGACTATTTCCAAAAGCCAAATCTTTTTCTTCATCAATTCTACTTCGTCCATGCGCTGGACCCTGCATTTATCTTATTCTTTCCAAGGGTGCAACATTCAGGCACATGCCATTCCATGTCGCAACAGTTTCAAATTAGACGATATGAGCGACAAGGTGCTGCACCTCAATGCATTGCATTGCGGTTACCTACGTACCCAACCCGTATCTTTATGGGATCAAGCATGACCGTAGTTCATCAAAGGGTTACTTCGAAAGGAACGAACAACTTAAGCCTATTTAGGAAAAGCCAACTTCGATTCCAACTTCGTTGCGAGGCCAAAGGCCAAGCAAATCCTAGTCTGTATAGGCCAAAGGACTTTCTCAAGGTATGCACTTAGCTTGTGCATAACTATCGCTATTTCTTACGCAAATGTACATTCTCAATTACGTAGCAGGATTGAATTATGCTTTCGCATAATTCAAGCTTCAGAGGCTAAGCTACATGCATATTGATGCTTTCGCATCAAGTATGCTCCAACTTATAGGCTAATTCGCATATTTATATGTGCATTACCCTTCATGCACATTCAAGCTTAATCGGATGAGCTACAAGCATATTGATGCTTATACATCAAGCATGCTCCAACGTATAGGCTACTTCGCATATCTATATGTGCATTACCCCTCATGCACATTCAAGCTTAATCGGTTGAGCTACAAGCATATTGATGCTTATGAATCAAGTATGGTCCAACGTATAGGCTACATCGCATTTATATGTGCACTACCTCTCATGCACATTCAACCAATGTCCCCTCCCTATATATGTTTTATTCGTATTTATACAAATAAATATTTGAAAGGTAGAGGTCATCCATCGACTGCAAGGATGAAATGAATATTTCTTGCCAAAGCCATTGCGAATAAACACGCTGATGCATCAAGGTGATACATTCTTGGCTCGGTGACGCATTGAATCATGCATCATTGCATAATAGTGCATTTGCACAAAGATGCATTCTTCGTACGCAACTCTAGCTTGGTGATGCATTCAATAATGCATCACGGCATATAGTGCCTTAGCATTATAATGAATTCTTCGTATGCAACTTTGGCTTGGTGATGCATTCAATAAATTATCACGGCATATAGTTCATTTTCTCTAGGATGCATTCCTCGAATTCGAGTCAAGGCCATTCGTGCCTTCCCTCGGTTAGCATAGCTAAGCTTCGTCTATTTACAACCAACACCTCCTCCTTATATATGTTTTATTCTCATTTCCAAAAATAAATATTAGAATGGGAGGTGTCATCCATCGACTGCAAGGCCAAAAATGAAGATTTCTTGCCAAAGCCAAACAAATAAACACGTTGATGCATCTCGGTGTTGCATTAAATGCTCGGTGATGCATTTCATAATGCATCACGGCATATAGTTCCTTTGCACTATCATGCATTCTTCGTATGCAACTTTGGCTCGGTGATGCATTAAATAATGCATCACGGCATATAGTGCCTTTGCACTATCATACATTCTTCGTATGCAACTTTGGTTTAGTGGTGCATTGGATCATGCATCACGGCATATAGTGCATTTGTACTAGGATGCTCCAACTTATGCAACTTCGGCTTAGTGATGCATTGGATCATGCATCACGGCACATAGTGCATTTGCACTATGATGCTCCAACTTACGCAACTTCGGCTTAGTGATGCATTGGATCATGCATCACGGCACATAGTGCATTTGCACTATGATGCTTTCCTCTTACGCAACATTGGCTCGTGGATACACGACATTGGTTAGTGATGCATTCTCAATATGCATCACGGCATATAGTGCTTTGGCACTATGATGCCTCCCCAGGTAGCAACATTTGCTTAGTGATGCATTAAATAATGCATCACGGCATAATAGTGCCTCAGCACTATAATGGATTCTTCGAATACGCATCACGCGTAACAAGGCCTTAACACTATTATTCGTGGTCAAGGAATCCACACCCTGATGCAAATCCTAAGCAAGCTTTATAAGCTTAGGGTGAAGCTTCATCCCACGCCTTGACGCGTCCTTGAGTAAGCTTCATGCAAAATTTACGGGTGTTACATTCTTACCACCTTCAAAGAATTTCGTCCTCGAAATTTACATCAAGCTATTGTGGACAAGCTTCATCGAATTAGGTTTCCTATGCATCTGTCCCATTCCATGATGAACATAAATCTCGCAAGGGTCCAATGTTTGTTAATGAGGACAAATTAGAACCTTCTGAATATGGGTGCCATTTCGCATATCCCAGAATACTAATAGGGTCTACGACTGCCATAAATGCCGATTGAGACCTTCCGAACATACGTCCCATTTCGCATGCTCGAGGATCAACAAAACTTTTTATAACTCTACCGAGAGAAAATCAATTTGGATCCCTAAACATGTCCCATACACATGTTCAAGAATGCAAAAGAATTTACTCAACACGAGATCTTAAGTGGACGTCCCATACCATACACTTAAGAGTCCCTATTATTCACAGAGGTTGAAAGAGTCATTGTGAATTTATAGATAGTTTCTAGCATAGTACTGTGAGGACGAAACTCTAATGCCAGTGAAGTCGGGTGCAATCCTACCGCTACATCTAACAGTCTTCCGGGTTGCTACTCCTAAGTGGGAGCTAGCAGGCCAGACAACATACACACCGTTCCAACGACGGGTGGGGGTGATCAGTCCCGTTGTCTACCACCGTTCCAGCGACGGTCTTCCGGGTTACCAACGTATGGTAAAAGAGTCTAATAAGACCTGGCAAACTCACAGCACACTCGAGCGCGTCCAAATCTTAACGAAGTAACTAGCAAGTTACAATTTATTTGTATAGGCACTTGGCCTTAATTATCCACTCTATTTTTGCACAACAGCTGGCCTATTCTTCCAACTTTTATATTTCCTTTGAAAGAAAACTTTGTAGTGGTGATACAAATTGCTCCTGACGAGTCCAAAACTCACAGTCCCTAGTGTTTTCTCGGAACTTGCTCTGATACCATATGTCACAGACCGGTAAATTTCGCCTCCGGCGCGTTGCGCCACGCAGGCCAGATTTCCCCGATGCGTGATTTAAAAGTGTGAGATCGTTCCTTAAATCCTAACTTCTCGCTGGAAAGTGCAGGTAAATTTTTGCTTTCCAAGCATGCCTTGTAAGCATTATATTCGAAACGTAGTTCCCATATCGTTCAAGCTACGTGTATACCGTTCCAAGTACATTTGCCTTTCTAACATGCTTTGCAAGCATGGTACTCAGACCGTAGTCTCCATCTCGTTCAAACTTTCCCTTGACCTACAAAGGGTGCAAGGCCATTAAAGCCCATGGTGAAAGCCTTTAACAAGCATCACCTATTTTCGATCATTGTCTTTCGCTTCATCAATTCTACTTCGACCATTCGCTGGAGCCTGCACTTATCTTATTCTTGCCAAGGGTGCAACATCCAGGCACATGCCATTCCATGCAGAAAAAATTGCTAGGGAGAATGAACATTCCATAAATGGAATTGCAACTACCCCATCAAGTGTGGCAACAATCATCTCTTGCTTAGCATTTCCGAGCCAAATGATATGAGTTACCTAAATGTCGCAATCATCTCCCAAATTAGACGATATGAGCGACAAGCTGCTGCACCTCAATGCATTGCATTGTGGCTTCCTACGTACCCAACTCGTACCTTGATGGGATCAAGCATGAACGTAGTTCATCAAAGGGTTACTTCGAGAGGAACAAGCAACTTAAGCCTATTTAGGCAAAGCCAACTTCGATTCCAACTTCGTTGCAAGGCCAAAGGCCAAGCAAAGCCTAGTCCGTATAGGCCAAAGGACTTTCGCAAGGTAATTAGCTTGTGCATAACTATCGCAATTTATTATGAAAATATACATTCTCAAGTACGTAGCACGATTGAATGATGCTTTCACATAATTCAAGCTTCATAGGTTAAGCTACATGTATATTGATGCTTTATCATCAAGTATGCTCTAACGTATAGGCTACTTCGCATATCTGTATGTGCATTACCCCTCATGCACATTCAAGCTTAATCGGTTGAGCTACAAGCATATTGATGCTTATGCATCAAGTATGCTCCAACGTATGGGCTACTTCGCATATCTATATGTGCATTACCCCTATGTGCATTCAAGCTTAATCGGTTGATATACAAGCATATTGATGCTTATGCATCAAGAATGCTCCAACGTATAGGCTACATCGCATTTATATGTGCACTACGATCATGCACATTCAACCAACGTCCCTCCCTATATATGTTTTATTCGCATTTATAAAAATAAATATTTGAAAGGTAGAGATCATCCATCAACTGCAAAGACGAAATGAAGATTTCTTACCAAAGCCGTTGCGAATAAAAACGCTAATGGATCACGGTGATACATTCTTGGCTCGGTGATACATTGAATCATGCATCACGGCATAATAGTACATTTGCACTAAGATGCATTCTTCGTACGCAACTCTAGCTTGGTGATGCATTCAATAATGCATCACGACATATAGTGCCTTAGCACTATAATGCATTCTTCGTATGCAACTTTGGCTTGGTGATGCATTCAATAATGCATCACGGCATATAGTGCATTTGCACTAAGATGCATTCCTCGAATTCGCGTCAAGGCCATTTGTTCCTTCCCCTGGTTAGCATAGCTAAGCTTCATCTATTTCCAACCAACACCTCCTCCCTATATATGTTTTATTCGCATTTCCATAAATAAATATTAGAATGGGAGGTGTCATCCATCGACTGCAAGGCCGAAAGACTTGTTCTTCCATCCTTTCATAGTGAAGGAGCTCTCGAAGACATCTCTTTAATAATTCAATATATAGTTCAACAATTGAATCGTCCTATCAAATCACACTTTGGGAACGAAAATCGTGGGGAGAGATGAAAACTCTGTCCCGAATAAGGGATCTATCTAAGCACTTGTACGCTCTCAATTAGAAAGGCTTGTCAATTCGAGAAAGTGTTTATCTATGTCAATTCGACGTTGACTAACCTACTCAATGTCAGCTTTACATAATTATTCTTAAGCTTTGAGACTATAAATTGATCCCTATGATCGATGTTATATACTATATAACATAGGCGTTATCCGCACAAGTAACGGAGAACATACAAAAGCTTTGGAATATTATTATAACGAAATCCATTCTTACCATAAGCTTTTAATAATATGGCCGTGATCTTTCATTACGTGAGACTATCTCCACTATAGAAAGAGGGAAATAAAGATAAAATACGCTAGTAAATACTAGAGGATAGGCTTATGAAGATTTCTTTCAAAATCCAAACGAATAAACACGTTGATGCATCTCGGTGATGCATTCTTGGCTCGGTGATGCATTGCATAATGCATCACGGCATATAGTGCCTTAGCACTATGATGGATTCATCGAATAACTACATTGGCTCGGTGATGCATGGAATAATGCATCACGGCATATAGTACCTTAGCACTATGATGCATTCTTCGTATGCAACTTTGGATCGGTGATGCTCCCTTCCTCAAAAGTCGTTAATCTCTTTGGCTGGAAGGGCATACGGCTTTTGCGACAAAGGAAGAAGCAGATGAATGATTTTCGAAGAGTTCTTGGTAGTCCCAGTGGTGAAGGGGATGAAAAGTGAGAATGAAAAGTTTGCTGGAGTTTTGTATTCCATGAAGAACTTTACCAATATGACTAGCCTAGAAGAACTTTACCTATATGAAAACAAACTTTATGGTATCATTCCTCATGATAAAGGAAGGCTAGTCTCTCTTACAATCTTATATTTGAACATCAATAAACTCAGTGGTCCAATCCCTGTATCTATGGGTAACTTGAAAAATTTGACTGAATTTGAGGCAAGTGATAACCATTTCACGGGTCCTATACCAAGAAGCCTTAGAAATTGCACCAGCCTTAGAATTCTCGGGCTTGAAGATAATGAACTGGTTGATAATGTAACGGAGGCATTTCACGTGTATCCTCATCTAGAGTGGTTTGTCGTGAATAATAATATGTTGTATGGTGAACTCTCAAAAGACTGGGGGGATTGCCAAAAGTTAACAGTGTTCTCTTTATCAAGGAACAATATCACAGGTAGAATACCATCTGAAATGGGTAAGTTGAAGATTTTAGGTGAACTTTCTCTTTCTTCAAATAGCTTAGTAGGAGAAATTCCAATAGAGTTGTTGAACCTGGCTTCATTGATCAAGTTATATTTGAGTAACAACCATCTTTCTGGTAGGTTGTCTTCTGCAATTGGAATGTTATCCAACCTGCAATATCTCGACTTGTCAAATAATAAACTCATTGGATCAATACCCAAACAGTTAGGAGAGTGTTCAAAGTTAGTATCTTTGAATTTGAGCACAAACAATTTTAATGAAAGCATCCCACCCCAAATCGGAAACTTGGAGTCATTACAGATTTTGTTAGATCTTAGTTATAATGAGTTGGGTGGAGAGATACCTTCAGCTTTCGGAAAACTAAGCAAACTGGAAACATTAAATTTGTCCCACAACAGGCTTTTCGGCTCAATTCCATCTTCATTTAATCAAATGCTCAGCTTGACCATTGTTAATATTTCTTACAATGAATTAAGAGGCTCTCTTCCAAAAACTAGGGCCTTTGAAGATGCTTCTATTGATGCACTGAAGAACAACATAGGGTTATGTGGTAATTATTCTAAAGGTTTGAAACCATGTAATTCCTCGGTTGTTATGCATAATAAACTTGTGCTAATAATCCTACTTCCTTTGTTCGGGTCGTTGTTTCTTTTATTCATATTTTTCGCCATTGTTTTTCGCCATCCAAAAAGATCGGCTAGAAATGTGGTGCTTACAGATCAAGATAGAGATATTAATACCGGGAGAAACTTATTTTCGATCTGGAATTACGATGAGAATATTGTGTTTGAAGACATAATTGAAGCAACCGAGGATTTTGATACTAAACATTGCATTGGAACTGGAGGATATGGGAGTGTTTACAAAGCAGAGCTGTCAACAGGTCAAGTTGTTGCTGTGAAGAAACTTCACTCGTCAGATGAAGATTCTGAGATATCTTATCTTAAGTCATTTGAAAGTGAAGTTCAGGTATTAACAAAAATCAGGCATCGGAACATTGTGAAACTTTTTGGTTTCTGTTCTAATCCAGAAAGGCGAATCTCATTTTTGGTTTATGAGTTCATGGAAGGAGGAAGTTTGAAAAATGTTTTATGCCATGGGGAACGAGCAATGGAGTTAGATTGGATAAAGAGGATAAGATTTATCAAGGGTGCAGCTAATGCACTTGCTTACATGCACCATGACTGTGTTCCAGCAATAGTTCACAGGGACATATCTAGCAACAACATTTTGTTGGACTCTGAATACGAAGCTCGAATTTCTGATTTTGGTACGGCGAGGATTCTGAAACCAGATTCATCCAATTGGACTTCACTTGCAGGAACCTATGGATATGTTGCTCCAGGTATAGCCTTCCAACTGAAACTTTTATTATTTGCTTGAATTGCAGTAAGTAATGTATCCACTATTTTGTTACAGAGCTTGCTTATACAATGAAGGTGACCGAGAACTGTGATGTTTATAGCTTTGGGGTGATTATATTAGAAGTACTAATGGGAGGGCATCCATATGAACTTATCACAACTCGCTCGGAAATTCTTCATCCATCTTCGTCTTTCAGTAATATAGAGCAAAACATAAGGTTGATAGACATCTTAGAGCAATGCGTTGGAGCACCGTCGGAACTTGTTCAGAATGAAATTTTGTGTATTGTGAAAGTTGGATTTTCATGTTTACGTGGTGACCCACTAACTCGTCCAACTATGGAAGAAGTATCAGCGGAGCTATCATCATCAGGTCAGAGCAACGCATCTTGCCCAAAGTCGTTTGAAGTTGTTACTTTAGCAGACCTGCTCATGTCATAATAAGGATTAGTTTATGTCACGATTGTATTAGTATTATGCTACAACTTTAGAATCACTGTGTATGTAAAAAAGCTTTTATCTTCAGGTTTTGGAGTATGTTTTGTTTGCTAATTCAATGGATGTGAGAAATGTCAGACATCCGGATAAGATTGAGTTTACTGCCTTTCCGTTGGTTTCCTTTAATCTCATTTCCTTAAGAGAAGGAAAAGAGTGCAGTGCGCATCTCAATTTTGGACAATCATTCAAATGTAGCTTCTCAAGTACAAGGTGTTATGTTTGATCTAAGGAGACGGCTAACAGATTGAGAAATCGAGAAAGCTACTGCAATTTCTATGCTGTTAGAAGCTACCACGCGGTTAATCATGAAGAAGATTCGAGAAAGTGGAAGTGGAAGAAGGATGATCAGTTTACGGTAAAATCTTGCTATGCACATTTTGCCGAGGAACAAGATGTGGTTAGTTTCCCAAAAGAGTCAGTTTGGAATTGTAATGTACCAACAAAAATTTCATTTTTTATATGGTTGGTACACCATAATTCCATTTTAACTCGAGATGATCTTCAGAAAAGGGGGAGAAATTTAGCCAACAGGTGTTATATGTGCAAAGATGATTTAGAAACCATTAATCATCTATTCTTACTCGAATACTATTATGATATATCTGGGTTCTACATCCTCAGGCCATGGTCGATGGATATCTGGAACATAATGAAAACATTCTTCGATGCTGAAATTAAGAAAATGGAAGTCGAAGAATACAGCTTCCCTCTGTTTGTGTCAGTAACTGCCTTGCAAAAGGAGAAAGATCACATTGATGGCTTCGCTCCAGAGGTTTTATGGGTGACAAAGTATGGAGATACAGAGTTAGAGACTTCCTATCGCAATCCGTCCTACCAGTGAAACAGTCATGTATCCCTACTTTCGAAGATGGATAAGAGGACATCATGATTTACCCTTGAAGATTAACCAGTGGTGCAATGTCGTTCGTTGGGAAACCAGAAGTACTACTCCCTTCCTCAGGAGTCGTGAATTTCTTTGGCAGGAAGGGCATACGGCCTTTGCGACAAAGGAAGAAGCAGATGAATGATTTCCGAAGAGTTCTTGGCAGTCCCAGTGGTGAAGGGGATGAAAAGTGAGAATGAAAAGTTTGCTGGAGCTTTGTATACAACTAGTGTTGAGGCTTTTATTCCAAATACTGGTCGTGAAGTACAAGGTGCAACCTCACACTGCCTTGGTCAAAATTTTGCAAAGATGTTTGATATAACCGTTGAGAACGACAAGGGAGAAAAGGGCATAGTGTGGCAAAATTCTTGGGCGTACAGCAATCGAACGATTGGAGTGATGGTGATGGTTCATGGAGATGACAAGGGCTTAGTATTGCCACCTAAAGTTGCATTGGTCCAAGTCATAGTGATTCCTGTGCCTTACAAAGATGCCGACACTCAAGCTATCTGTGATGCTTGTACCGAAACTGCAGAAGAGTTGAAGAAAGCAGGTTTCCGTGCTAAGACGGATCTAAGCGACAACCGCTCACCTGGTTGGAAGTATTCAGAGTGGGAATTGGAAGGAGTTCCCTTGAGGATTGAGATAGGTCCAAAGAATATGGCAAAAAACCAGGTACGTGTTGTTCGCCGAGACAATGGAGCGAAACAGGATATCTCAAGAACCATCTTGGTTGATCAGATTAAAGACTTACTGGACAATGTCCAACAAAGCCTAGAAGTGGACTGTCAAAAAGAAAATTTCATTAAAGCTAAACTGTTTCATGGTTTATGTCCTCCACAAAAAGCCTAGAAGTGGACTGTCATACCAGTCATTAGTAGCACCAAAATCTTCTACTATATTCGGCCAGCTTGTCCGCTGCCTTATTACATTCTCTTCCTAGGAAATTACAAGGCATATTATTAAAAAGATTGAAGCATCGGCATAGCATCCACAAGACTATCGAGATTCTCCCAAGCTATAGTATTAGAAATTCCATTGATGAAATAAGCAATTCCTTTTACGTCTGTCTCCAGTAAGATGTGTAGAAGCTCCATGTAACTGCCCCAAAAAATGCTAGATATTCTGCACACTCAGCACTTCCGAGTCCATGGATGAACTTTGTTTTGCAACCTTTGAAGTTAGTTACCTGCAAAATCACGTAAGACTAGTCCAGTGCCAGCTCTACCACTCCTACTAAGATGGAATGCATCATATGATGCATAGGTTGATTCCAGTGAGAATTCTGATGAAGATGCTGGTTCACTTGTGGGTTTTTGTTCTTCCTCTAACTCCTACAGATAGGTGTGAACAGATATTGTTTTCTGGCTGTGCTCTTTGGAATTGGAGACTTATTCTGAAAGAGCACACCTCACTTCTTTCCTTCCAATTCCAAAGCTTCTTAAAGCTGTTTTTATTTTGTTTCTTATTGTTTTCTTCCATAAGAGCACACAAAAGGAATTACTAATAGCACAATCATAACCATCTACACGTACGGGGATGAAAATGGTAGCTGTTGAAACGAAAGCCTGCTTGGGGAGTCGATTCTCACGACGAGTTCTTCTTCTTTACCAGATTCATCACTTGAGATATCATCTCTGCCACTCTCGCTAGTGTTTCTGCTGATGGAATTTTCATCTGATGTTGTGAACTCTTTTAGTGTGAAGCTAGTTTTCCTCACATTAATAGACCCTTCTGATCCGACAGACACAAGTGGCCTAACCTTTCCATTTGATGGAACCCTTGGATATGAATGACTGTGCAGTTCATTTCTCTGAGAACTTTTGAAACTTCTGGAGTTTCTAAAGCTACTAGCCGGCTTCTGATTTGGAGAGATAAACAGACAATTAGATATAGAACTTGATCTACAATTGGAAAAAAAAAAAAAAAAGTGCACCATCCATACAAAGACATGGGATCATGGGGGCATACCACTGCATATAGTTTACTGTATAAGCGTGTATTAGGTTTGTGCATCTTAAAACAAATCATTCATGCATGAGAGTCACTTCTTTTGCAAATAAAAATCTGTCAGTTATAGGTTACCTCGTGTTGGCGCCATTTGCGTTTGAACAAGTTCTCAGGCCAACTCACTAGACCACCATGCTCTCTATTGAAGCCTCTAGGAGATTCGGCTGCAGCAGGGTTCCATGAAGATGTTCTCCTTCGTGGTTGTGTGTCAGCCTCAACTGTCGCCATGTCAAGTATAATCACCCTAGCTCTTCTTATAACCTGATACGAGGTTCCATCCTTGGAACCTGTAATCAACCCAATATGCGTATACAGTTATTCTATCGTCATAACAGGATGTGTATATCATATAAAGTCAATTACATGGTTTCACCATGTAGAAATTGGCAGATTACACTTACCAAAAAAAAATATCCATAAATGCTCGAATATGTTCTTAATATATTTTTGAACTACGAATATAGGGTAATTCTTGCTTACCTGATGTTTCCAAATTGAGAAAGCTTAAATCTCCATATGAGGGTAACAGCACTCCTGGAGATGTTACCATTTCCTCTGGATCGGTTACGGAGTTAATAAACCCTTCCAATAGAAATCCAACGGAGTGTGGCGGTATTTCTATAATTTCTTCACTTGTGTATATGTTCATATCTGACTTTTCCACAACAAGGGATCTCAATTCATGCATAGCCATTTTCTCAAATATTTGTGGAAGAAGGATTTTGGCAATGGCTAAGAAACTTTCTTGCCACAAGATATCTTCTGCAGCAGGATATGATTGAAGCAAGGAGAGTATCGTTTCACTTTCAATAAAGAAACCGTATACAACAGAATCTGTGATGAGATTGCAGATGTAGGGCTTTCCAGTTAGTACTTCATAGAGGCCTAAAGTACTTCCATGTGAGAATGTCGGATGCAAAGAATGTTTGTTTCTGAAAGTCTTACTCCCCCACTGCAATAAAACATTTTATATTCTCTTTTTAATCAGATTTGACATAGTCATTGGTAAAATCTGAAGAGAAACTAATTTAAAAAAACACTGAAACTCGATTTGAAATTGATTTACCTTCACAGTTCCATTTGAAACAAGCCATATTCCACATGGTTTGGTTCCCACTTTACAAAGTGCTACTCCATGAGGTTTTGTTATTTCTTTCGTACATGCTTCAAGATTCACACGTGCACAAGAAGGAAGCGCTTTCAACAAAGGATGGACTCTTAACATCTCATTTAACTTTGGCATCTTTGCTACAGGAGGGTTCCTTAGAGCTTTCTTCAAGTCAGTCTGGCATGCAATTTAAATTAATATTTGGAGTACGAATCGGAAAAAGTATTAGTATACTAATGGGTGTAAGATAGTAGTATAACTGCAACTCAATTAGACTCAACTTACCTCCACAGAATTGTGAAGATGAATCATCTCTTTCTCGTCTAATATCCCTACTTTTTCAAGATTTTGAACATACTCGCCCAAATGTTTTAGCACTGCATATGTTAATTGTCTTGTTTTTACAACATGCAAAACCTGAGGGTAAGTATGTCGGACCTCTTCCAAAAATTTCCTTGCTTCGTCTCCTTCTGATTCACTTTCATTAATTACAAGAGAAGCAATTTCACTGTCGCCTACAAAAAATGGAGCAGATGTTTAAGAGAAAGCAATCGATTAATGTCGACTCGAGTCTACTTTGCAGATTTGAAGTTTTAAGAAATCAGGTTACCGATAAAGTCATGCAGTTGCCTCCTTGCAATCCTATGAGCACGGAGAAACGCAGCACATATGTAACATGCAAACTCTAACCGGTCTACCGTAAATAAACTCGCCAGCTTCCTTGGACAGATGCTCCTCTGGAGCAATCCATAGTAACTTGGGAAGTGAACATGGGATTTTAGGCCCTTCCAGTCGCACAGAGAATCATGACTGACAAAATCCATTGCCTCATCTACTGATCCAATTAAGATAGTTGCAGTATTCTGGGCTATCCTTCCCTCTTCTAGCATCCTCCAATATGCAGCTTGGACTCCTGGCACCAAAATAGAGTGTATAGTCAATTGCATGCTGTATTTCAGGTTTCAGACTGAAGCCAAAATTGAAAAAATGAGAGAAGATTACCGTGGAACAAGTATAGATGAACTAACCATTTAAGAGGCGTACTCGTGTGTCTTCTATATTCATAGCATCAATGTTAATCTCATTCTGAGATTGGGTGTGAGGGTGCACCTGGTCTTCTTCCAGGTTATTCAAACAAGCAAGATATTTTTGCACCGTTGGCCATTCAGAAGGTCCTAGTTCTTCATCATCTCCAAGATCACCAAATGCTTCCAGTGCCTTATTCATCATTTCGTACCTTGTGTAGTCCAAGATGCGTTTCTGATGTTGCACAGAGATACAAATTAGTACCAAAGGAAACCCAGATAAGAAAAGTTACAAATAATGTTTGTTGAATGCAGAACAGACATCACAAAACAGAGACATTCTAGTCTCTACATATTAATGCACATAATTCTCAAAATGAGGCAAAAATAAATGTAATATCACCTTTGCGGCAGATAGCTTATCCAGACCCAGAAAACGTAAAAGGAATTGTGTCGTCGATCCATTCACAATGAGCGTCAGGAATACAATCCCACCAGTAAAGAAAAGAAACTGTATAGTAAAATGGTTTAATTACTATATGAAAGAAGCACATAAAAATAACATTAAGCACCCAGTCATTGATCAGAGACTGAAACAATCGGATCGTAAATATAAAAAAAAGGATAAAACATGGGCTGGATTGGAATGACATACCAGAGTTCCTGTTTCACGATTTAAAAAGGTTGAACTGTCGCTTGCACGCTGAAAACACCAGGAAAATGAATCTAATAAGTGAAGTGGTGTGTAATGCTAAATTACATAAAGTTGGCCGGCAATAACTTACCTTCACTGATAATGACATAGACAACGCCACGGCACCTCGTAAGCCTGACCAAACAAGAACGATTGCTTCTTTCCACTGCAGGCCATACCCAAAATAGCGCAGAAACGGATACAAGGTCCCAACAACTATAACGCGGGACACTTGGATGAAAACATAGAGAAGAATCAAGTAACCCCATGACGATGCTGAACAAGCAAACAAAACATTCAGAATAGTAAAGCATCAAGAAATTTTTTGATGTGCGTTCATGTTTGAGGCGAGCATGATGATCCAATAACAAGTCTGGCATGTGTCATATGTATTTAGTCATTTATAAACATTCTGTTGTAGAGTAGGTTTAAGAATTTTAGGGCAGTGCATAGGAGTACCTAACAGATTATGCTTACAAAGAACTGGCTACATTGGACACATAGCATTATCATATTATAAGGAACAAAACATTATGGTAAGACAAAACCCACTGAGACATAGAAATTAAACATCTAAAGAAAATTATTTGCTTGTAAAATCAAGAAAGAATGGTATTGATACAGTGGAAAGAGTTTGAAGGTATTTTACCATGATGAAAGAAATAGTTGTCACTATGAAGAACAGATTCAGCTATAACCACTCCACTGCAAATACAAGGAAACTTATGAAAGGCATGCTTAATGCTTTACTTGAAAAAAGGAGGTTCCACACTAAATATACAAATGCACCATAGTAGGTGAATTCACAAAAGCAAATTCGCACCTTAAGATGAAAATGAGGGTGTTAGCAATGTAGGCAACCATTTCCCTGAAAATAGAGACACAATTTGAAATTGTAGAATTCATGTCATAGAGAAACCAGATAGAAAAATAAATACATTTGTAGCATACAAGATTTGCATTTTTACTAATATAATAAAATATTAAATGTTACATGGATTCTGCTGTCAAAGGAATAAAAAACTAAGATACTAAAGCATCGCAATGGTCATGAACATATATTCCTGTTTTATTAAGTATTTGGTCCAACACATATAAATTGCTATGTATGCATTACCCCTCATCAGGGATACCATGTAAAAGAACCATACCAAAAATGATGCAAACTCTGTTGGCTGTCACCCTTAAAAGCTGTCCTAGCAACTGCAGAATAAAACCTGCAGAAAATTTTAAGCCCATGAGAACATTTTCTAAAACAATTGATTAATTGGCGACTTTTGTAAGGACTAATAAACTTACATCCCTAAAATCACCACTGTCAAGACACCTGACACGCCAGCACCCTCTTGAGCCTAGCAGACAAAAACAAAATGTGCAATTTAGCATCACAGCAATCAACGTTACACTTCATTGGGAAACTGTCCAAATAACTATTGATAGCCCAAACTTGATTATGGGACTTTCTCTAAAGAAAATAGGTCATGCAATCGCTTAAAATCAATAATCTTTTCACTAAAGGAGAAATAAGTGAAGTCTATGTAGTGCAAAATAAATTCAAACTTCAAAACTATAGCTTGGAAGAGAATCTTACAGCGAAGTAAGCAAGGTAGCTCACAGCAAGTGTCAGTGAAATCTCTATAACCGTGTCGTTGAAAATATATCCCAACCACAAAACAGATGCCACTCCAAAAACAAGACCTATACCTACACTGGACAAAAGAAGGAACCTCATAACCAACATATTCAGTACACTCAATTAATCACCAAAGGTGGTAGTGTACGTACGCTCCGAGTGAAACTTGTGTTACATATTTGACTATATCTCCAGCACCGAAGTTTTCCCCCATGACCATACGGTAGAACAACTGATACACCACAATCGTTGTCCTGCCAATGGAAGCAAGATTGTTTATATAGAAGCCAAAAGTGCACATGGAAATTTGAAAAATCAAAATGTACCATTATACATGTAAAAGAACCAAAGCTTTCATGAGCATGCAGAGAAAGGAAGAGCATGTATCAGAGTAGTACGTCAAGAAGAAAATGAGTAACTACTGACAACTAATTAGAGCAGATAAATACCCATCATTGATCAATGATTCTCCTTCGATTATTGTCTTCAGTTTTTTGCTCGCACCTAGCTCTTTCAACAGCGCCATAACAGCTACAGTATCAGTAGCACTAAGAATCCCCGCTAGCAACAAGGTTGTCTTCCAACTCCAGTTGTATGGAAAAGCAAACTACAAGATTTGTAAATGTAAAGATCTGTTAGAAATGCCAGTTGCTTCTGCATTGACAAAGCAAGGTTAAAATTTACAAAATACCTTCATTGCAGATCCAAGACAGATGGTCGAAAGCAGAACACCTGGGCCAGCAAGAATAAGCATTTGACCAATGCATCTCTGCAAGGGATAAAATAGCAGCGTCAGTGGAATTCTGGCTTATCCTTTCTGCCCTTTTCCAACACAAAAACACTACAAAGATAATGATAAATGTCCTTGACTTGTAAGAAAACTGTAAAAAGAACGAACCTTGATTTGGTGTACTTCCATCAAGAAAGAGCTCTCAAAGAGAAGAGCAGGAAGAAAAACAGCAAAGATAAGGTCTGGATTAATACTTGCCCCTATTTGTTAAAATAAAAGCCATTCAACCTCATTAGAAAATAATTTATGAGGAAATACATCCATATTACTCTATGATCTTGCGATGCATATCCTTGATCACAATCCATGAGACTTAAATGTCCCAGTATATGAGAAAAAGTACAAGAGAAATGCAGTCTAGTATGTTTACGCAAAGATGGAAACTCAACAGTATAAGCTACATACAAATAATCCAATAAACTGTAAATACTTACATAGGCGAATACCATCCCCGAGTTTCCCAAGTCGATGATTCGTACTGAATTCTGCACATAACATTAGTAATTAGCAAAGTAACACATAGATATATACAATTGGGTGTACCACGAGCCCTTAAAATTATGATAAAGGGGGTAATTTTCCAATTACTCTTTAGTACCTGAAAGATGTAGAGCTGTACAAGCTCAACTTTGTCATTCATTACTAAAATCATTATGATTGTACTGCTTATGCCTTTCACAGATTTCATCAAACACAATATATGCACCACAAAACAAGGGAAAGCTAAAACTGAATAGGGTGGGTAAATTAATGGTTAAGATCGTTTTACGAAGATTGCAGACGAAGAACAACATAGAGAAGAGAGGTTGAAGCAATGATGCTGAAGTTAAGGTACAAAGAAAATAATCATATCCCACTGGAGGAATCGAATTCTCGCCCTCTCTGCTCTCTCACACAGGAGGAAAAAATGGGGTACGAATATCAGTATACTATACGGTGGTTATAGAATTCTACAGTATTAAAAAGATCAGGGCCACCACAAAGAGGTGGCAGCCCTAAGAAAAACCAAAAGGTTTACGAATTAAATCTTTTTACAGAATTAAGTCGAAAAGTCAGAAATTAGATTTGAACCAAATTTTAAAATGATTTCTAAAAACTGCTAATTTTTTTACTTTTAAAAATTATTTATGTTTTTGGTTGTCAAACGTGCTATTTATAAGGCTACCGAGCAGATAAATTGCCAAAAAAAATAATAAAAAAGTAACTTTTTTTTATGGGACGAAGATAATATATATATATATATATATATGCAGGGGTAGAGCCAGCTTAGAATATGGGCGTGCAATAGCACATCCAACCAAGCTGGCTTCCAAGTCCAATATTACAAATTTTGGTCTTTTTGAATACAAAAGGACACCTCCTACGCTCCTAATATGAATAAGGAAATTTTTGCACCCCTATTTTAAGAACGTGTCTCTGCCTCTGTATGAATGTCCTAAATATGCAGTTTCATCGGTGTAATATTGACTAGAATAAATAAAAATGAGGGAATTAAGATTAATGACCTAGAGATCCAAGACCAACTCCAATTTTAAAATAATATCTAGAATTAATGAAAAAATCTTTTATTGAAAACCACTTCTTCTTCTGGTAGCTAGTTTATAAGGCTTATCGACAAATAACTACTCATAGCCTATTTGGATATTATTTAAGAAGTTATTTTTTAATTATTAAAAATAAAAAAAATTAAAAATTAGTTTGGATAAATAAGTTTAGAATAATTTTAAAAACTAAAATAATTAATTTTTTGCAAAGTAAAATATTTCTGCTTCTGATTTCTGTTTCTCAAAAAAACACTTATGCTCCGATAAAAGAAAACAAGCCTACTACTGCACAGTGCCATTGGCTGTGCTTCAATTACACAAAACCAAACATATATACATATGAATGTCCTGGATATGCACTTTCAGCAGGGTAATTATGACTAGAGTAAATAAAAACAGGAGAATTAAGATAGATTACCCAGTGATCCAAGACCAACTCCAATGAAAAGCAAGGCAACTGTATAAGGAACTTTAGTTCCACGAGATAAATGTCTTGAACCAATTCCTAAAACCATGCACACTCCAAAAAATAGAATAGCACTTGTAGGTTCAAGAACTGCTGCTTCCTCCTCACTACCTTTTGTGACAACATCAGATGATGGAATTGGTCCATTTGAGACATTAAACGACGACGACATCTTCACGATTCTATAATAAACGCTCTTGGTTGCTAAACTCTATCAGGATGAGCATGAAAGAATATAAGTAGCTAATGAATTTGGATAAGAATGAAAGAAATGTATATACAGAGAGCATGGAAGTGTTGAAGCCTGGTAAGATATATATATACATATATATCAGAGATACAGTAAGAACACAGGAAGATCACAGTAAGATTACAGCAGTACACCCTACGTGTTTAAAAGAAGTGAAAACTGATGATAAAGACAAAAGGCTAGCAAAGTGATAAGGGGCGGATGTTACAAAACAAAACAGATGATAGCAGGAAACCACACCAGAATTTTGATTTGACTGCCACTTGCTCCCTTTACTGGTGGGCGTGCATATATGGTGTATCTGGGATGTGAGATTGGTGTTTATTAGCTTTTTGGTAGACAAGAAGGCTGCCTTGACTTTATTTTCTTATAATTTGACCATTTATTCTTTGTTCAAGAGACGTGATACTTTGGCAAACTACTAAAGGAGCTAATTGAGTTGGATACCGCCACAATTATTATATTTTATAGTACAACACTACAAATTTAATTTGATCATGATATATTACTCGGCAGACCACTCAACATGTTAAATCTGTATGCCATGTTGTGTTATGCCTTGTTAATTAGTATATTTGGAACAACACAACTTTGGATTTACTTAAACACACATTATTAATATGCGATATAATGTAATATATCATGTTAAAAAAACACGACACATCACATATTATGTTAAGGGAATGTAACACAATACATTATTATTATTTGGACGAAAAGGATTTAGTTGGAAATAAAAAAATTACAGTGATTTCGGAATTTTTTTCATAATAAATTCCGTGTAAAGATTCATTGGTTCGACAGTCATTCTATCATTGTAAGCTAAAATAGTCAATGAGTAAAATCGGGCAAATCATTCTCTTGTATAAATTTTTCTTGCGATTAATTTATTAGTGTGGTGGAGAAAATGAAGAAAAGTAAAAAAAGTAAAAAAACACATCACCAAGTTTTTTTTTGTTTTTGAATCATTCCACCAGTGTGTTGAAAATACGACTAAAAAGTAAAAAGAAAAACAAAAAAAACATCACTTGATTTGATACAAAAGGGAAAGCATAAAATGTTAAAATATCACTAAATTGATATGGAGAGTAAATTAGGTAAAAAGAGAAGGTATCATAAAGACCTTAATTAGTTGATTTAGGTAAAAAGATCAATTGCAAATTAATGATCCAATATCTTTATTAATTCAAAAGATGATAATTACTTATTTATTTAGGTAAAAAGATGATGCCCAACTCTAATGCTACTCAAATTATACTCAAATTAAAATTAAATTGATCAAAAGATGATAATTAATGATCCCTTGTCCCTACTCGGTCAGTCCTTTTCCACTAAACACTCGTGCGTTGTAGTCGTGGCGGAGCCACATTCCAGCTCAGCTGGTTCATGAAATATTATTATAAAGAAATTATAGAATTTCATGGAATATTATCAAATAACTTCGTAAGTTATACTATTTTCGTTGAAAAAAATATTATTATACTTTTTTTTTAATCTAAAAATAAATTAAAATAAAAAAATAATATTTATATTTTAATTAAAACAGAGGGAATATAAATAATTTTCATCGTGGAATTCATTTGTTATCACTGAAATGAGTTATGATAAGCAGATCAGAAAAAGAAGGCAATGATGTAGAAAGATGGCTACACCATTAAATGGGACGACGATGATTAATTTGCCGCCTATTAATCTGACCATATTTCTAGACTTCTAGTGGAAGACAAAAAGACGATGGTTATAATAATAACACGAGCAAGTGAAATGTATGCTGTCGTCGTTACTCCCTTTTGGTAGACAAAAAGTCTGCCTTAAAACAATTATTATTTTGATGAGGTGTAGAGACGTGATATTATGGCAACCTTTATGGACCGCAAAATTTAAGAAGAGCTAGCTAGTGGGTTTTTTCCTTTTCTGACATCAAAAGGGAGAAATCTTATTAAAAAAAAGAGGCCACCAAAATAGTTAACCAAATAAAACATGTGGATAGGGTTGTGCATATAATACCGGTAAAACCAAGCCGAGAGAAAATACTACCAATAAGGTAAAGGGTATAATTCTAATTCAGAAAGTAGAACACATCCAATCTCTCTCAAAACATGAAATTAGAGTAAAATATAATAGGTACAAGTTTAATTCAAAAAATAATATATAGGATTTTTTTTATAGCAGAATTCAAAACTTTTTTATGTTAATCTTTTGCAGAATTATTTATAATAAGACTTGATCTTTGATAAAGGATACATGTATTTTTCAACTTTTTATTCAAGCTTTCACATCTTGTCCATGTATATGTCTATATCACCATTTTTATTTTTATAGGCGTCCGTATGTTAGATATCAGCAACCTTAATTTAGGTGACCACCACTCGCACGTGGGATCAAGTCTCTACGATACATGTGACATCTATAGTCTTTTTCTTTCTCTTTCTTTCCATTATCTCTTCTTTAAGACGCACAACATAACTCTATGATGTGCGCTCCCTCCTTTTTGCGCACAACATACACCTATGAATGTGTGATCCTTTCTTCTTTTCTTCTTTTCTTTTTTCTTTTTTTTCTTGTGCACAACATTGAGGTATGTTGTGCGCCACTCCTACTTCCTTCCTTCCTTCTTTTACTCACTTTCTGTATTCTTTCTTCTTCATGCGCAAAACATAGGGGTATGGTATGTGCAATTACTATTTCACCCCTTCTTTCAATTTATTTTCATGTTCTTTCTTCATTAGGAACGCAACATACCCCAATGTTGTGTGCTATTCCTCCTTCCCACTTTCTACTATCTCCTTTTCTATCTTCTCTTTTGTTTCTTGTGCACAACATACCCCAATGTTGTGCGCCACTCCTCCCTCCTTTTTTCTACTTTATTTCTTTGGCATAACATACCCCAATGTTGTACGCTGGTCCTTTCATTGTTTTACTGTGTCACCTTCCTATCATCCTTTTCGTCCATTCTTACTAGTTTTTTTTTGGTATTTTTTTCTTGACTTATTCTTGAAATTTTTTGGTCTTGGTCACGTCTCTAAGGTGAAATTCTTATTTTACCTTTTTTGTAATTTTGGGGTATCTACAGGTACCAAACCAAACCGAACTGATTTTTGTAATTTTGGGTATCTACAGGTATCAAACCAAACCGAACCGATTTTGGTTAAAGGTAAAATCTGTTCTGAAATCAAATAAATATGGTTTTTTTTTTATTCCGGTTTAGCTAAAACAAGTTGATTCGTACCATGTGTAGCCCTAGATGTGTAAACCACAACATCCTAATTAAAACAAATAAAATAAATTACAAATTAAGGTTGATAAAAACAATATATAAAAACTATTAAAATCCAAAGCCCAGCTGAATAACAAACATTTAACAGTAGCAGTCACTTGGTTAGTACTTCTAGCAGAATTTGTGGTAGAATCTAGACTAATTTTGTATTTGGGTCGTAAGTTTTGGTATGATAGAGTGTTTGGGTCGTAAATTTGTCCAGTGGTGTGTTTGGGTCGTAAGACCGTCAGTCAACGTGGTCAAGATAACCGGCCGTTAGACCCAAATTTTAAAGTTTTCCATTCCGTTAACATACATCACTACTCGCCGATTAATCTCAGAAATCGTCAATTACTCTCTGAAGCCTTTTCCTATTTCTATTTTCCTGGGTTATAATCTCTGAAGCCTTTTCCTGCCTGTAAAGATAAACGAGAGAGAGGGAAAAACAACGATCAATTAGGGGTTTTAGAAATTAAGCCCAAATTGAAAAGGATTTTACTAATATTAATCGATTATCAACACAACAATCAAGCCTATGATGAAGAACAGTGTTTTTAGGTAAGTAATTTTGTTAATTTTTTGTTTTGTTTTTAGGGTTTTGACAATGGGTGGTAAGGGTTTTTAACTTTTAAGTAGTAGAGTTCTTAAATTTTGGGTTTCTGTAGTTTGCGTTGGCAAATTTAAAGCCATACTTTGATCTTGCTTCTATGATTGTGATTGATTTCAGAGAAGATGCCAGCAGGGTTTCTGCTAGACATTGTAGAACCCCTATTGAAATGCATACTTGCTAACCTGTCTTGACAAACCTAATCCTAACTCTTCCAGCCTGTTAAACATAGAGTTAGGTTGGGAATTTCGTGTGATTTGCAGCAGGCCTGTAATAGTGTAATTTATTTGTCTGTAGTAGTGTAATTTATTTGTGTTTTGAATGAAATCATTTGTTTGTACACAGGTTGGTGAATGATGGGGTAGTTCTGAAGATGAAGACTACATTCCAAGAGTAAGGAACCTTAACCCAGAGAAGTGTGATGAAGAAAGCTCATATTACACAGGAAGTGAGAGTGATGAAGGGGATGATGTACCTACTGATGCTGATAATGAAGTGGATAACATTAATCATCAACTAGTTTTGTATAGTGATGAAGCTGAGGTTTGTAGACTTGAAGAAATTTATCATGGTGAGTTCATTAAAAGCACCCAAAATTTGTATGAAAATGAAGATGTGGATGATGAGTTTAGTGTTGCAAAATCTCCCACAGATCAGTTATATATTGGCATGGAATGGCCAACATTTATTCACTGTAGGAAGTACTTGAGAGAGTTAGCAATTAAGAGGCATTTTAGTATTTAAAAGATAATGAATACTGAAAAAAGGCATGAATGCAGATGTGCAGCTGAAGGATGTACTTGGAGAGTTAACTATTATCCAACCTTTGATAAGACCACATTTAGGTGCAAATCTGGAGACTTGAAACATAAATGTAAACCTAAAGGTGTGTGCTCCTTTTTCATGTCTCCTTATTTTGTGTCTCATTATTTTATGCTTATTAAAATGTTGATGTTTGTTGTTTGTATACAGGTTTGAAAAATCCTATGGCTAATGCAAGATGGGTTGCTTCAAAGATAATAGGGTATGTTTCTGACCACATTGACTGCAAGCCATCACAAATTAAAGATAGGGTGAAGAGAAAGTATAAAGTGGATATCTCATATTGGACTGCTTGGCATGCTAGGCACATATGTCTAGAGAAGGTTTTTGGGTCATTTGAAGACAGTTATATGTAGGTTTTTAGGTCATTTGAAGACAATGTCTTTTTGTTTTGTTGCTTTTTGATTTGATTTGATTTTTATTGTTTTTTGCAGGCAAGTACCAGAACTATGTAGACAGATTCAATTAGCAAATCCAGGCAGTGTGGCAACTTGGAGTAAAGAAGGTGTGAATGAACAATTTGCAGGGCTGTTCTTTATGTACAAGGCTAGTCTAGATGGTTTTCTTAATAGTTGCAGACTGATTATTGGATTAGATGGTACCTTTTTAAAAGGGAAGTATGCAGGAATGATCTTGGCTGCTATGGCTTTGGACAACAATAATGGTATATTTCCCCTTGCCATATATTTTTGCAGAAACGAATGCAAGGAAACTTGGAATAAGTTCTTGTCTATTCTTGCGCCACATGTGACCATTCAAGATAAGACAATTACATTTATTTCTGATCAGCAAAAAGGTATTACACCAGTTTTTAGCAATGCACATTCTTAGTTAACATTGTTAGTAAGAGTTAACATTGTTGTAATTTGATGATGATTTTTGTTTTAAGGTTTAATTGACGGTGTGGCTAGACAATTTGCACATGTCAAACACTATCATAGGTTTTGCTTCAGACACTTGTACAAGAACATGAAGATGAAGCACCCTGGCGCTTATTTAGAGGAACTTGTTTGGAAGGCAGCAAAAAGCTACAACGAGATAGGTTACCAGTTTTGGATGAAACAAGTGGAAGACTTGAATCAAGAGGCCAGAATCTGGTTAGAATCTCATCCAAAAGAAGAATGGACAAGGCACAAGTTTGATCATACTTCTAGATATGAGCATATCACTAACAATTTCAATGAGTCATTTAACAAATGGATTCTTAAATTGAGGGCAATTAATCGGCGATTTTTCTGAGAATAATCGCGAGTAGTGATGTATGTTAACGGAATGGCAAACTTGTAAAATTTGGGTCTAACGGCCGGTTATCTTGACCACGTTGACTGACGGTCTTACGACCCAAACACACTACTGGAAAAATTTACGACCCAAACACTCTATCATACCAAAACTTACGACCCCAATATAAAATTACTCTAAAATCTATCATTTCTCTCCCTCCAAATAGACTAACTAATGGGTTTCGTAAGATATCTCCCACTCTCAAAAAAGTTTATCATCACCCTCTAAAACAATAAATTGCAGCCAGTTCGGCCACTGAGCCGAAAATTTTGCTAGATTTTGTTGAACCACATCAATCGGCTAATCCAACCAGTAAACCAATCAATTCAACTGAGTTTTAACCAATTTGACCCAGTTATCTACTTACTGAAAATTTTAGGAAAAAATCGAAAAGAATTTTTTGGTAAAAAAGAGCATAATGTTTCAAAAACATCCTTTTTTATATATAACAAGTGGTTAATTTGATTAGATAACAAAGTGTTTAATTTGATTCAATCACCAAGCTACCTTATACTAAAACTAGTTAGAGTATGCGCAAAGAGTCAGAAATAGGCTGCTGCTAATACATAAAATAAGAAAATGTACACCACTTATCTTTAGGGAGTGCATGTCAACATGCCATGCAAATTTTGAACCAATCACTGGCCAATGATGTTTCATAAAAGGTGAACTTATTTTGATGTATAAACCTTCGGTTCAAAATGCAGTTGGTGTGGTGGACAATGATGTTTCGTGTTTCTAGTGTTTTGGAGAAAATTTTGATCATTATAAACCTTCCAATCCAAAATTTGATTGCTAATTTTGAACTAATCACTGGAGTATATGTGATTTAATTTTATATAGTGGTAAAAAGAGGTTCGATTCTCGAACTTTTGAAGGTAATGATTTTAGAAAATATTAAACTTAATCTAAACTAATAAAAATTAGGAAAATAAACTAGAGAATATTTTTAGAAAATATGGAGAAAACTAGGAATTCAAGGTTCAGTTATTTCTAACAATTTATGTGATTAATCATGTAATTCTTTTTAACAATTTAATTCAAGTTTGCCAAAAATATGTTTCCTAAAAGAATAATTGTAAATCCTAAGCATGGGACATCAAGAGTAATTAACTAAGCATGACCCATCAAAAGAGAACACAACTATTTAATAAAAACCATTTTTTTCTAATTTAAATCCATGCAAATAATAATAAAAGAATTATAAATAATTAATTAAAAATAGACTTACCACATAAAATTGAGAGAAAAACCTCCTCCATCATCCCAGTAAATAGACTTAGCTCATGGTGAAGAAAACTTGCTCAAAAGTTGATTTCATTGCTCAAAATATTGATTACAAGGTTGAATAACGCTGTAACAGCTGATTTGATACACTTATAAGCGTTACAGGAGAGGGTTCAGCTGTCACAGAAGAGTTTAAGCAACAAATGGTTTGAAGCAATAGACAACAGGAAAATTCAAATCAGCAACAGTTATAAATGTTACTGAGTCTTCTTCTCCGGCAGTGATGGATGAGGAACAGCCGGCCGGTGCAGCAGCAGCTCGTCGGCGGTGACGGAATAGTGGCCGGAATTCTCTATTTTCTTCCCTAGGCTTTCGTCGTCGATTCTCTTGGTATTTATAGATAGTAGAAACCCTAGAGAGAGTTCTAAACCTAATAGAACTCTCTAGAACAGCCCACAAATCCCAATCCTAATCGAAACCCAATTCCGGCCATATACATGATTTTTCAACTGATTTCACGGGATTTTTTTGCTGTTTCTCGATTGTTCTAACTTGTGTTGGATATCTACTAATATTTGGAACAATCTGGAAGCGAAAGAACACTTGATTTTACGTTGATAGTGAACACAGTTGAGCCCGATGAGTTGACCCGGTGACTCGGCCCGATCCAGCTCGCTGGGTTGACTCGCCTGGTTGACCCGCTGGGTTGACCCGATCCAGGGGTGCCCCAATCCAAAGTGTGGGTGCTTTGATCTATTTTCCCGGGTGCCTTGAACACTTTTTGAGCCAATTTTTCCACAAATCTTTATTCTTCTAATGTACCTACAAAAGCATAAAAACACGTAATATACACAAAATCGAATACTAACTCACTAGAAATTAAGGTGCAATTTAGACACTAAAATGTGTCTATCAAATACCCCCAAACTTACTATTTTGCTAGTCCTCGAGCAAAATACTCTAATAACAAAAATCCTAACTCACTTTCGCAGGAATCGCGACTACATTTAGCATATGCAGTAAGCCGTTAAACCCCTAGGTGTCCCTAGTGGACGAGTTTTGTCTCGTGAGGGTTTACAAGAGGTATACCCACAAAACCTGGATCTAGATTTTAGCAACACGTGAATGATTCAGGATAGACATTAAACAAGCTAGTTAGTTGGCTATTCAGATATTCGGCTATAGGGACCATTACCCTTTATGGATCCAATCACTGTACACGAGTGTTAACTCAAGCGTACTAAAATTCATATCTAAGACAACAGAGTTCTACTCAGACAGTTATCTATCCACACATCACATGAAAAGACTTAGAAGATGAAAGTAGACTGTAGAAGGTCGCAAATGTTGACTGAGGCGCACGGTGTTTCCCATATCTGTCTGAAGGTCAGTACCGAGATGAAACCTAGTGTGTCGAGATACTCCCCATTTATTTTCAACAGTTACTACTAACTAAAATATTTACAAGTTCCCATGGATCCTGCGTTCCACGCTTGCTTAGGCGATGGAGACAGGGAGAACTTGAAAACACCAAATACTATATTTTTTTTCTCAATTTTTTCTAACTTTTTTGGATTTTTTTTTTTTTTTTTTTTTTTACCTAGTACATGTGTAATCCCATGGATCCTGCATTCCACGCTTGCTTAGGCGACGGAGACAGGGGGACCACACACATAACTCTAAAACAATAACATATTATTCAAACTGGGGCATGATCTCAACACACTAAATGTCATTCCAGCGCTAATTAACACGTCGATGCTAGGACCCACCAATACTCTCAGAGAAACACGAAATTACAAATAAAACAGAACGTGATATGGTGGTGACAACTATCATGTTATTTCTAACACCTGAACTCTGTTTCCTTTATGAATAGACCATCTAACTGGGCACACCAATCCTTATAGCAAAATGGCTAAGTTTCTATCTACCTAGAGTGGTTAGTGTCACCCTGAATTGTTCACATGCTTCTAAATTCCAAATCTTATTAAACCTTAAAAAGTCTCCCAATACCCCCAAACTTAAATTAAACAGTGTCCTCAATGTTTCTAAGTAAAGAACAATACCAAAAGAGTAAAAGTAAGGGCATCAGAAACATAGTACCTGAATGAAGCGTAGCAATAAAGCTGAAAAAAACTTAAAAATCTGATACATACATACACAAACGGCTCTGATGGTCAATCAGAGTACGCTGGGTCCTCCAGAGGGACCTCCTCAATATTACCTGTAGGGTTAGACTCTAAAAACGGTTTCAGTCGTTGACCGTTGACTTTGGTGATGTTTCCACCATCTTGAGTCTCAATCTCAATAGCTCCATGAGGAAAGACAGTGCGAACCACATAAGGACCTGTCCACCGAGAGCGTAACTTCCCGGGGAACAGATGTAACCGTGTGTCATACAGAAGAACTTTTTGACCTGGAGAAAATGACTTTCGTAAAATATTTCTATCATGCACGAGTTTCATTTTGTTCTTATACTCCCTAGCACTGTCATAAGCATCAATCCTGATTTCTTCCAACTCATTGAGCTGGAGTTTCCTCTGAGCACCTGCCTTGTTAAGTGAATAATTTAGTTGTTTCACAGCCCAATATGCTCTATGTTCTAACTCAACAGGCAAGTGGCATGCTTTGCCAAAAACCAAACGGTAGGGGGATATTCCTATTGGGGTTTTAAACGCAGTACGATAAGCCCATAAGGCATCAGTAAGCCTTGTTGACCAGTCTTTCCTATTTGGGTTGACTGTCTTTTCTAGAATGCGTTTTATTTCCCTATTGGAAACCTCTACCTGACCACTGGTCTGGGGATGATAAGGGGTGGTCACCTTGTGAGTTATACCATATTTCTTCATCAGAAGACTAAACGGTCTATTACAAAAATATGACCCACCATCACTAATTATAGCCCTAGGTGTACCAAAACGTGCAAAAATATTATCATTCAAAAATCGGACCACTACCCTATGGTCATTAGTTTTACACGACACCGCCTCTACCCATTTAGACACGTAGTCTACGGCAACAAGTATATAAAGATTACCTAGAGAACTAGGAAAGGGACCCATAAAGTCAATACCCCATACATCAAAAATCTCAATAATCAAAATCGGGTTCAGGGGCATCATGTTTCTACGGGTCACGGTTCCTAGCTTCTGGCATCTGTCACAAGCAACACAGTGGCTGCGGGAGTCTTTAAACAGAGATGGCCAGTAGAATCCACACTGCAATATCTTAGCAGCAGTCTTCTTGGCACTAAAGTGACCTCCACAAGCCTGATTGTGACAAAAGGAGATAATATTGGACTGATCAGTCTCAGGGATACATCTCCGGATAATCTGGTCTGGACAATACTTAAACAAGTAAGGATCATCCCAAAAGAAGTGTTTCACCTCAGCTAAAAACCTAGAACGATCTTGTCTACCCCAGTGTTGGGGCATTCGACCAGTAACAAGATAGTTCACTATGTGTGCATACCAAGGTGACTCAGAAACAACAAAGAGTTGTTCATCAGGAAAACTATCCCTCACAGGAGGGGAATCGTCTGGAGTGTCTAGGACTAGCCTAGACAAGTGATCGGCCACTACATTTTCTGCACCCTTCTTATCCCTAATCTCTAACTTAAATTCCTGTAGCAACAGGATCCATCTTATCAGTCTAGGTTTCGAGTCCTTCTTAGACAGAAGGTACTTCAGGGCCGCATGGTCTGTGAAGACTATAACCTTAGATCCTAAGAGATAAGACCTAAATTTGTCTAGGGCGAACACTATGGCTAACAACTCCTTCTCCGTGGTGGTGTAGTTCAACTGGGCATCATTCAGGGTTTTGCTAGCATAATAGATCACGTGTAATAATTTGCCTATCCTCTGTCCTAAGACTACGCCTATGGCATAGTCTGATGCATCACACATGATCTCAAATGGCTGAGTCCAATCAGGTGCCTGAACTATAGGTGTAGTAGTAAGTAGGGTCTTGAGCTTCTCAAAAGCTCCTAAACAGTCATCATCAAAGGTAAATTTGGTATCTTTTGCAAGTAAGTTGCAAAGAGGTCTAGCAATCAGACTAAAATCCTTGATGAATCTACGATAAAATCCTGCATGCCCTAGGAAAGATCTAATGTCTTTGACGGTTCTAGGAACCTGAAGAGTTTTGATAATGTCTACTTTGGCTTTGTCTACTTCTATGCCCTTGGCAGAGACTATGTGTCCCAGAACTATTCCTGACTTAACCATAAAGTGACATTTCTCCCAATTGAGTACTAGATTCTTTTCTTTACACCTAGCTAACACTAGCGACAAATGATGCAAGCACTCATCAAACGAAGAACCAAAGACAGAAAAGTCATCCATAAAGACCTCTAGAAACCGTTCCACCATGTCAGAGAATATGCTCATCATACACCGCTGAAATGTGGCCGGTGCATTGCATAACCCAAAGGGCATGCGCCTATAAGCAAAAGTGCCAAAGGGGAAGGTAAAAGTGGTTTTCTCCTGGTCTTTTGGGTCAATAACAATCTGATTATAACCAGAGTAGCCATCCAGAAAGCAATAATGGCTATGTCCAGCTAATCTTTCTAGCATTTGGTCAATAAAAGGAATGGGAAAGTGATCCTTCCTTGTGGCCTTGTTCAATTTCCTATAGTCTATACAAACACGCCAACCCGTGGTCACTCGGGTTGGGATTAATTCATTATCCTCATTCTTGACTACAGTGATACCTGATTTCTTGGGTACAACCTGAACTGGGCTGACCCACTTACTGTCTGAAATTGGGTAAATAATACCCGCATCTAGCAATTTAAGCACTTCCGTTCGAACTACCTCCTTCATGTTTGGGTTGAGTCTACGCTGCATCTCCCTAGATGGTTTGGACTCCTCTTCTAAATGGATTTGGTGCATACAAACTGTTGGGCTAATTCCCCGAATATCTGCTATGGTCCATCCTAAGGCTTTCTTATTGTCTTGAAGCATGGTTACTAGCCTATTTTCCTGGTCCATATCCAAATCTGAAGCTACAATCACAGGTAAGGTCTCTGATGGGCCTAAGTACACATATTTCAGAGTATCTGGTAGCTGCTTAAGGTCCAACTTTGGGGGTTCTTCAAGATAAGGAACAAGGTTTGACTTAGGGACTGGTAAGTGTTCGAACTTAGGTGTCCACCGATTGCTGGTGTTTAACACGGAAACTGAGTCTAACACAGCATTCACCTCATTAGTTTCCCTATCATCAAAATCTAATCCAAAGTGGGCTAGACATTTTTCTAACGGGTCTTCTATTAAAGTGTTTGGTAATGACTCCTGAACTAGAGTCTCTATCATGTTGACATTTTCTAAGCTGGGGTCATCTAACTCTAGTGGTTGATTACTAATGTTAAAGATATTCAGCTCAATCGTCATATTACCAAAAGACAAATTCATGACACCGTTACGACAGTTAATGATCGCATTAGATGTTGCTAAAAACGGGCGACCTAGTATAACCGGTATCTGATTTTCTGGATCAGGCACGGGTTTGGTATCAAGCACAACAAAGTCCACTGGATAAATAAATTTATCCACTTCAATCAAAACATCCTCTATGACTGATGTGATTTTATATAGTGGTAAAAAGAGGTTCGATTCTCGAACTTGTGAAGGTAATGATTTTAGAAAATATTAAACTTAATCTAAACTAATAAAAATTAGGAAAATAAACTAGAGAATATTTTTAGAAAATATGGAGAAAACTAGGAATCAAGGTTCAGTTATTTCTAACAATTTATGTGATTAATCATGTAATTCTTTTTAACAATTTAATTCATGTTTGCCAAAAATATGTTTCCTAAAAGAATAATTGTAAATCCTAAGCATGGGACATCAAGAGTAATTAACTAAGCATGACCCATCAAAAGAGAACACAACTATTTAATAAAAACCATTTTTTTCTAATTTAAATCCATGCAAATAATAATAAAAGAATTATAAATAATTAATTAAAAATAGACTTACCACATAAAATTGAGAGAAAAACCTCCTCCATCATCCCAGTAAATAGACTTAGCTCATGGTGAAGAAAACTTGCTCAAAAGTTGATTTCATTGCTCAAAATATTGATTACAAGGTTGAATAACGCTGTAACAGCTGATTTGATACGCTTATAAGCGTTACAGGAGAGGGTTCAGCTGTCACAGAAGAGTTTAAGCAACAAATGGTTTGAAGCAATAGACAACAGGAAAATTCAAATCAGCAACAGTTATAAATGTTACTGAGTCTTCTTCTCCGGCAGTGATGGATGAAGAACAGCCGGCCGGTGCAGCAGCAGCTCGTCGGCGGTGACGGAATAGTGGCCGGAATTCTCTATTTTCTTCCCTAGGCTTTCGTCGTCGATTCTCTTCGCTTCTCTTGGTATTTATAGATAGTAGAAACCCTAGAGAGAGTTCTAAACCTAATAGAACTCTCTAGAACAGCCCACAAATCCCAATCCTAATCGAAACCCAATTCCGTCCATATACATGATTTTTCAACTGATTTCACAGGATTTTTTTGCTGTTTCTCGATTGTTCTAACTTGTGTTGGATATCTACTAATATTTGGAACAATCTGGAAGCGAAAGAACACTTGATTTTACGTTGATAGTGAACACAGTTGAGCCCGATGAGTTGACCCGGTGACTCGGCCCGATCCAGCTCGCTGGGTTGACTCGCCTGGTTGACCCGCTGGGTTGACCCGATCCAGGGGTGCCCCAATCCAAAGTGTGGGTGCTTTGATCCATTTTCCTGGGTGCCTTGAACACTTTTTGAGCCAATTTTTCCACAAATCTTTATTCTTCTAATGTACCTACAAAAGCATAAAAACACGTAATATACACAAAATCGAATACTAACTCACTAGAAATTAAGTTGCAATTTAGACACTAAAATGTGTCTATCAATATGATAAGCAGATTAACTAAAAAAAACAATGATATTTACAGAGATTGCTACGATGTTGTACGTGACGATGATTATTTATCGCCAACTAATCGATCTGAGCGGATGCGTACAAGTAGAAGACCAAAAGTACGAAGATGATAATGTTGGATCTGCAACAACGAGAAAATACTAAACAGAGAAATTGTTAACGTTGGAAATACACTCTGATGTTGATGTACACACTAGGACAGAGCCACCTGCTCAGAAAATTGTCCTTAACACAATAGTTCTTGGATACTCCCCAATATTGAGAGATGCTATACCCCAACAGAGAAGATGTGTCCAGGATAGAACTGCTCGTTATGATATGAATTAGCACAATCCAAATCACCTTCAAACGAACTCAACAACAAGATAGATGGAAGGGAAATAAACACTCAATTTGCGCAAAACAAAGCAAGAAGAGGGGAAAGAACTAGGGATAATAGCCTGTTCTGCAGTGGTTTGAAATGAAGAATTCTTTTTTCTTTTATAACAAAAGGAAGAGTGAAATCTGCATAGTATTGAATGAGAATAAATTTTGTATTTAATTAAAAAAATAAGTGCAAAATTTATTTTGTAACGGTAATAAGACAGACAAAAAATGTATTTTCATTATGATAAGAATTATTCTCGCCGGGTCAGACGCCCCCACATTTAAACAGAATTTAATGAAATAATTTCAAAAACATAAGTTTTGATTGGACCGAAGCCTTAGCTCCGCATGCACCACAAGCTTCGCAAGCAGCCTTAGCACCGCAAGCAGTCAGCTCCGCAAGCAACGCAAGCTCCACAAGCTGCACGTAAGCCACATGCGTGAGTGCTTCGGTGTGAAGCAACGCACATGTGTGAAGAGTATCTGTGCACCAACTAGCCCATTTCCTTAGTCTTTCCCCAACCACAAAAGCTTCTAAACCCTAAGGGCCCTCACTTAGTTGCATTTTTTGTGGTAATAAAGGAAGAACTCATCTCTAGTCTCTCCAATATGGGACTAAAGGTTCTTCATTCACAATAGTGAAAAATGAGCTAGTGTCCCTTAGTGACATCTCCCGCCAAGACTAAAATTCATTTTAAAGTTCATTTTTCTCCAACAATCCCCCACATGAATGAAAACACGATAAAATTAAGAAATCAGAAAGCGAGAAATACCTCTTTGGCAATAGGTGTCCATAAGGTCTTGAACCTTTCTTAGTGAGAAATTACCGGAACTAGTTGATAGACAGTGAACGTGATTTCTTGAACTGCCATCGTTTTGTGTAGTTCATCAATAACTTCCAAGCGTGATATCTCTATAGGTGTTGTTAAGTTCGTGTCGTTGTGTCCATTTTGTCCCTGAACTTATCTCGTTTCTCAGAATGCTCTAGAGAATCAGTTCAATTCTCATAGAAAACGACCCAGTTCCTCATTCAGATAAGTGAATTTTATCAAGAGTGTTTACTGCTACACCCCACTTCAATCTTAAATTGAAACTATAGAACTTATTAAGACTTAATAAAAGTCATCCTCACATGCAATCACACTATCATGTCTACACCATAGGGAAGGGACAGAGAATGAATTCTCTGATAGTGTTTCCTTTAACCCACAAAAAATTGGTTGTCTCATTCGAAACCTTGATCTTGGGATCTCCAGTCATCAAGGTTGAGTATCCTTCATGGCAAGTTTATTTGACGATCTTAATCCCCATCCCCTCGATGCATTACTAACCATCTCCTTAGAAAAACCTTTCGTCAAAGGGTCTGCGATATTCTCTTTAGACCTCACAAAGTCAACAAATATAACGCCAGTTGAGTTGTTTTAGGAATTGTGCCTTCTACGAATGTGTATAAACTTCCCATTATAGTTGATGTTTTTAGCATTAGCTATTGCAGCTTGACTATCACAATGTATAGATATAGCTGGCACAGGCCTATACCAAAGAGAAATGTCTTCTAAAAAGCATCTAAGCCAAGCGGCTTCCTCTCCTGCTTTATCTAACGCAATAAACTCTGATTCCATAGTGGATCGAGCTATACATGTCTGTTTGGAACTCTTCCAATATACACACCCGCAAGCTAGAGTGAAAACATATCCACTCGTAGACTTAGACTCCTTTGAGTCCGCTATCCAGTTTGCGACATAATATCTTTCAAGGAACGCAGGGTATCTCTCATTTAAACAAAAGTTTATAGTGTACTTCAAGCACCTTAACACTCTTAAGTGCATCCCAATGCTCTTGTCCCAGATTACATGTATACCTACTTAACCTACTCACAGCATAAGCGATGTCTGGTCTCGTACAGTTCATTAAATACATCATACTTCCTATGACACATGAATATTCAAGTTGCGAAACTCCATTACCCTTGTTTTTCTTGAGTCTACAACAAGGATCATACGGAGTACAAGCAGGTTTACTATCAAACTGGTTATATTTTCTAAGCACATATTCAACATAATGAGATTGACTAAGACTATATCCGTTAGAATCTCTTCTAATCTTCATCCCTAAGATTACATCAGCGGGGCCTAAGTTTTTCATGTCAAATTTCTCATTTAGCATGTTCTTAGTGGAATTAATTACATCCATGTTTGTACCAAGTATAAGCATATCATCAACATACAAGCATACAATCACACACGCATCCTTCACAAGTTTAGTATAAACACAGTTGTCAGATTCATTGATTTTAAAACCACCAGAAATCATTACATAATCAAATTTTGCTGGATCTACAACAATGGAAAAACACTAAACAGAGAAATTGTTAACGTTAGAAATACACTCTGATGTTGATGCACACATTACGACAGAGCCACCTGCTCAGAAAATTGTCCTTAACACAATAGTTCTCGGGTACTCCTCAATAATGAGAGATGTTATACCCCAACAAAGAAGATGTGTTTAGGGTAAAACTGCCCCGTTATGATATGAATTAACACAATCCAAATCACCCTCAAACGAACTCAACAACAAGATAGATGGAAGGGAAATAAACACTCAATTTGCGCAAAACAAAGCAAGAAGATGGAAAAAGAACTAGGGATAGTAGCCTGTTCTGGAGTGGTTTGAAATGAAAAATTCTTTTTTCTTTTATAACCAAAGGAAGAGTGAAATCCGCATAGTATTGAATTGAAATAAATTTTGTATTTAAATAACAAAATAACTGCGAAATTATTTTTGTAAACGGTAATAAAACGGACAAAAAATGTATTTTCATTATGACAAGAATTATTCTCGCAGGGTCAGACGCCCCCACATATAAAACATAATTTAATGAAATAAATTTCAAAAACGTAAGTTTTGATTGGACCGCAGCCTTAGCTCCGCAAGCTCCGGAAGCACCGCAAGCAACGCAAGCTCCGCAAGCTTGCACGCTACGCAAGCTCGCAATCTCGCAAGCCGTAAGCGTGCGTGCTTTTGTGCGAAACACCGCGCATGTGTGAAGAGTATGTGTGCACCAACTAGCCCATTGCCTTAGTCCTTCCCCAACCACAAAAGCTTCTAAACCTTAAGGGCCCTCCCTTAGTTGCATTTTTTGTGGTAATAAAGGAAGAACTCATCTCTAGTCTCTCCAATGTGGGACTAAAGGTTCTTCATTCATAGTGAAAAATGAGCTAGTGTCCCTTAGTGACATCTAGGTCCTAAGGTCCATTCCCACTAAGACTAAAATTCATTTTAAATTTCATTTTTCTCTAACAAATTTTGCTTGCCATTGTTTAGGTGCTTGCTTCACGCCATACAAAGATTTTTTCAGTTTACAAACTTTGTTTTCACAACCTTTCACTACAAATCCCTCAGGTTGGTCCATATAAATTTCTTCATCTAACTCACCATTTAGAAAAGCTGTTTTTACTTCCATTTGATGTATATCTAAGTTATGAATAGCAGCAATAGCAATTAACATCCTAATGGAAGTGATTCTCGTAACAAGTGAATAAGTGTCAAATAAATCTACACCTTCTATTTGTTTATAACCTTTAGTTACTAATTTAGCTTTGTATTATTCCACAGTTCCATCTACTTTACGTTTCCTTTTGAAGATCCATTTACAACCTATGGGTTTACACCATGTAGAATGTAATCCGTTTCACTAATAGTGGATTCTTTCCACCATGGAGCTTCAGAAGAAGTCATGGCTTCTCTATAAGTCTGTGGATCAGTCTCAGCTAAGCATGTTATGAAGTCTGGCCCAAAAGATTTTTCAATTCTAAGTCTTTTACCTCTTCTAGGCTCAACTTCAAAATCATCTTCCTCTATAGGTAATGTCTGACTAGTAGAAGGGACATCTAGGGATCAACACATATCATGCGAGATTCAGATTTCAAAGGAAAAATATTTTCAAAGAACACAACATTCCTAGATTCCATAATTGTATTCACACCAATTTCAGATATTTCAGAACTTACAACCATAATTCTATATGCAGTAGTAAGTTCAGGATACCCTATGAAGACACAGTCAACAGTTTTGGGTCCTATATTGGTTCTCTTAGGTGGAGGAATGGAAACCTTAGCCAAATACCCCCACACTTTAAAGTATGCATAAAAAGGTTGTCTACCTTTTCACAACTCATATGGAGTTTTATCTGATCCTTTAAAGGGTACTCTGTTCAAGATATAAAAAGATGAGAGGACGACCTTCCCCCACAAGTTTGTAGGTAGTACTGAACTAATTAACATGACATTCATCAGCTCCTTAAGGTTTCGGTTCTTCAGTTCAGCCACACCATTAGATTGTGGTGAATAAGGAGGGGTTACTTCATGAATAAGGCCATGTTCTATGCAAAAATCTCCTATAAGGATTACATAATCACCACCACGGTCAGACCTAACAGTTTTAATGCTAGTACTCATTTGGTTTTAAACTTCTAGTTTATAAATCTTAAAGGCTTCTAAGGCATCATCCTTACCTTTAAGTAAATAAATGTGACAGTACCTCATATAGTGATCTATAAATGTGACAAACCATTTTTTACCACCTCTAGTTTGAACTGATTTCATGTCAACTAGGTATGAATGAATTAATTCTAAGGGTTTAGAATTTCTCTGAATATTTTCTTATAAGACTTTTTGCATATTTTGATTCTACGCAAATTTCACATTTATGTTCGTTATCCAAAATAAATTTGGGTATGCAGCCTATGCTTGCCGGTTTATTCATTGACTTATAGTTTACATGACCAAGTCTACCATGTCAAGCATTCAATGACACACAAACATAAGAAGAACCAATCTTATTCATTTCAACAGAGGATACATTCAGTTTATATAGACCCTCAGTCTTATAACCTTTTCCTACATAGTACTTACCCTTAGTGACAATAACTTTCTCAGATTCAAATAGAAGTTTAAATACCTTATCATCTAACACACCACAAGATACAAGATTTTTTCAGATGTCCGGAACATGAAGAACTTCATTCAATGTGAGAGTTTTTCCAGAAGTGAGTTTCAACCAAACTTTGCCTTTTCCCGCAACTTATGCTGCGGAAGAGTTACCCATGTAGAGTTTCTCCCCTTCCCCTACCTTCTGATAGGAGGTGAACATATCTTTGTTTCCGCAGACATGCTTGGTAGCACCAGAGTCTACCCACCAGTCTCTCCCATTGGTTAACAAATTGACTTCAGACACCGTGCAAGAAAACTCGATCTTGTTGGTTTCAACCAAATTAGCATTGGGTCTCTTATTATTAATAAAATCCTTGCGCTTTCTACAATGTATTTCCATATGGAAAGGAATTACGCAAACATAACATGCACCTTTAATTTTACCAATGCCATATTTGGGTTTCGGAAAAGTACCTTTCTTGTACGGACCAGGCTTGCAGTTGCTGCAGTCCAAGCTTACGGAGGACTTGTGTTCAAGTACATGAGCTCTGTTGGACATGTCCCTTGCGGAAGATACATTTTTCTCTTTTGAACACAGCAATTCCTCCACTTGAATCTTCTTACCCAATTCAACCATACTGACGTCACCAGTTTCATGTCTCAGTATTATTTTGTATTCAGACCAAGAATAAGGTAATTTCTTAATCAGCACAGACACTTGAAACCTTTCATCAATCACCATACCTTCAGTAATAATTTCAATAATAATTCGCTGAAGTTCAAGAAATTGGTCTACCACAGATTTGTCATTTGTCATTTTGTATTCCAAGAACTGGACAACTTAAAACTTTTTACTTCCAGCAGTTTCTGCTTCATATTTTGCTTCTAAGGCAGCCCATAAGTCAAATGAAAATAAGTTTTCTTTTGCGTTACATAAATCATAAAGAGCATCTTCTAAACAGTATAAAATATGGTTTTTGGCCATATAGTTCTGTCTACTCCAGCTTTCTAACTCTCTTTCATTTCCCGCATCATTTAAATTGTCATCAAAGCATTTCAGAACTAACTCATCAAGCATGTGAAAAATCAAAAAAAATAACATCTTGGATTGCTATCTTTTGAAATCTTTGTCATTGAACTTTTGTGGTTTGTCTACATCACTTTTAGCCATTGAAACAGAATAAATAATATTGTGTTAAGATTGTTGGATCCGCAACAATGGAAAAACACTAAACAGAGAAATTGTTAACGTTAGAAATACACTCTGATGTTGATGTACACACTAGGACAGAGCCACCTGCTCATCAAATTGTCCTTAACACAATAGTTCTCGGGTACTCCTCAATAATAAGAGATGCTATACCCCAACAGAGAAGATGTGTCCAGGATAGAACTGCCCGTTATGATATGAATTAGAACAATCCAAATCACCACAAACGAACTCAACATCAAGATAGATGGAATGGAAATAAACACTTAATTTTCGCAAAACAAAGCAAAAAGAGGGGAAGAGAACTAGGGATAGTAGCATGTTCTGGAGTGGTTTGAAATGAATTTTTTTTTCTTTTATAACCAAAAGAAGAGTGAAATCCGTACAATATTGAATGAGAATAAATTTTATATTCCATTAAAAAATTAAGTGCGAAATTTATTTTGTAACGCTAATAAAACAGACAAAAAATTTATTTTCATTATGACAAGATTTATTTTCGTCGGGTCAGACGCCCCCACATTTAAAACAGAATTTAATGAAATAATTTCAAAAACATAAGTCTTGATTGGACGGAAGCACATAATCACCGCAAGCACCACAAGCTCGCAAGCCGCAAGTGTGCGTGCTTCGGTGCAAAGCACCACATATGTGTGAAGAGTATGTTTGCACCAACTAGCACATTGCCTTAGTCCTTCCCCAACCATAAAATCTTCTAAACCCTAAGGGTCCTCCCTTAGTTTCATTTTTGTGGGAATAAAGGAAGAACTCGTCTCTAATCTCTCCAATGTGGGACTAAAGGTTCTTCATTCACAATAGTGAAAAAATGAGCTAGTGTCCCTTAGTGACATCTAGGTCCTAAGGTCCATTCCCACCAAGACTAAAATTCATTTTAAAGTTCATTTTTCACCAACAGATAAAATACGAGAAAATGAAATGTTGTCTTTATCCCGTTAGGTGGACAAAATGAGGTATTAACTACCTATAAAGGTATTAACTACCTCTAAAGGCATGAGACTTTTGGCCACTAGAAATTGAGTCATTTTGTGATGGATACCCACCTAGAATTAGGTTCAAAGGGAATAACGATTCATAAATGATATGGATATAGAATCATGCATCTTTCCCATGACATGATATCCTGAAACGAGTTAAGGTTGAGTTCTTTAACTGTTAATGATGTCTACATATCTATTTAGACTAGGGTACCAAGCTACAAGAGTACCTTTGATTGGCTCACCTATGTGAATGTGAAAGTGTGGCCGCTTTGTATGAGAACATGGGAAGTTCTCTAGAGCATTTATTATAACTGGGATAAGCACAAGGACGTAATGTGCTGGCATTAGGACTTTACTCTTAGTATAGTTGTGTGTGTGTTACGTAATCTGTTCTCACCATAGAGTTCAAAGATATATGTTCACTTTATGTCAGAGTTTAAAGAACTTAATACTGTGTAAATGTTCAAAATCAAAAGATACCTTTGCTTATGCACATAACTGTACGGATCTTACTCAATGATTTTTAAAAATATAAGTGGGGGATTGTTGGGATATATGTTTTCAAAAAGAATTTTCTTTTTACATTTATATCAATATTTGACTTCTAGTCTAGTGATAAAGGATTTTGGGCCTTGTAAGGTAGGTCACAAGTTCAAACCTCTTCCCTTACTGATTCAGTGTATATGTACACGTCGTCCTTAGGAAGTCTCTTGAATTTAAAAATTATATTTTGCTCATTTAAAAGATTTTTTAAAAACATTTTTACTGCCCTTTACGTTTTTAATTGTCCTAATTATGGTTAATTTATTTTTTTGACTGTTTTATGATAGCAATAAATTCTCCGTTCAAATTATACGATGAGCAGGAAATAAAAGAAAAACAAATGCACATGAAGTACTTTTGAAATTAGTTGTCATAACATATCGCACGGCTTGTTCATGCACAAGCAAAACAACACAACGTATGAAGCTGCCAAAGCAAGTTGCAACAAGCAAACCAGGTCATGTTGTACGTGTGTATATATATCTTCAAAAACATCCTTTTCTACATATGACAAGTGGTTAATTTAATTAGATAACAAAGTGTTAAATCTGATTCAATCACCAAGCTACCTTATACTAAAACTAGTTAGAGTATGCGAAAAGAGTCAGAAATAGGCTGCTGCTAATACATAAAATAAGAAAATGTATATTATCTTTAGGGAGTGTATGTCAACATGTCATGCGACTTTTGAACTAATCACTGGCCAATAATGTTTCATAAAAGTTGAACTTATTTTGATGTATAAACCTTCGGTTCAAAGTGCAGTTGGTGTGGTGGACAATGATGTTTCGTGTTACTAGTGTTTTGGAGAAAATTTTGAGCATTATAAACCTTCCAATCTAAAATTTGATTGCTATTTTTGAACTAATCACTGGAGTATATGATAAGCAGATTAAATAAAAAAAAATGATATTTACAGAGATTGCTACGATGTTGTACGTGACGATGATAACTTATCGCAAACTATTCGATCTGACCGGATGCGTACAAGTAGAAGACAAAAAGTACGAAGATGATAAAATACGAGAAAATGAAATGCTGTCTTTATCCCGTCTAGGTAGACAAAATGAGATCAGCCTTGGTTTTTATATAATTTTTATTTTAAAAATTATTTTTTGGAATGTGATGGACATAGCTTGATACTTTGATACCATGGCCAATTATTAAATGGTGGGATTTCTTATTTTTTTCTATATTGATTCAGGAAAAATAAGAATAAGAATAAGAATAAGAATAAGAATAAGAGTAAGAGGCTTTTGATAAAGTATACCCGTTTTAATTAACGTTTATAAAAATGTACCTTTTTTTATAGTTGTTAAAATATATCCAATTTCATTTTTTCATCTCACTTTTTCAATAAAACGTGTAACGTCCATTAAATGTACAGCTGTATGTACAGTGTAATGTTTGAAAAACCCCTAACCCCAAACTGTACCATTTGGTCGACTCAGTGAAACAAGTCTGGTTAAGTAGCAAAATAAATCAACCTTATCTTTCGATCTCAGTACAAAACACAAAAGAATTTATATATACTTTATGCAACTAGACTGAATCGTAAAACGACATTTTAAATGGAGGAAAAGAAATACAAAGAGTGAAAGAAAAATGTTATTACTACAACTTCATAATCAAATGCATATTAACAAAGGCATATTAGCGTTCCATTTTGTTGCTTCAAACTGCAAACACCTCCTAGAAACTTGTGTTTTAGGTCAGCAGTGCGTCCTCTGATAACTGAGAAGGCAACGATTTGAAGAACACACACCATTTCATCCTCAGTGACTTTATCTCTTGGAAGTTCAAAACAAACACTTCTAACTCCCATTCTTCTCTTCCAACACATTGGCACTCGAAATCTCCAATAGAAACAGAAAACCCTAACCCTAATCAAATTTGCAGACAATCCTAATCCTTGAAACATCAATTAAAAGAGAAAATCACAAATCAACCATGTGGGTTTATCAAATCACCATATGGGTTCATCAAATAACACAAAACAAAGCAAAAAAGTTAGGGTTTACAAATCGTACCTCTGTTTCATCTTATTCTTCCCTTTTACTGTCTTCATTGTGTCTAATGTTTTTCTTAGATTCTTCTTCTTGATTAATAAAGCTTCTATTTATAAAATCTTTAAGAAAAATTATAGTTTTTCTCACGATTTCGTGAGACAGAAAGAGGGAAGAGGAAGAGAACGAGGGAAAAATAAAGAAATTCGTATTGTTTCAAATAATAAAAGTCATTCTCAAGCGAGTTTGAAGCCTAAGAAAAAGATTATGAAACCTGACCAGAACCACAAAAAAGGAAAACCTAATCAATACAAGAACCAACCCCATCAAGAAATGATCAGAATTCTAATTCTTATTTTATTTGTTATGGCTGCGGTAAACCAGACCATATGGCTCGGAATTGCAGAAATAACAAAGGAAAAGCGCACAAGCTAATGCTGTTGAAAGCGTTATAGTTGTCATGGTTTCAGACCCAGAGTTTTATATGGTTGGTGGATCCGATGGGTGGTGGATAGACAGTGGTGCTTCGCGTCATTGTTTTTTTGATAGGTCCCTATTTAAGAGTTATACAGAAATCAAGGATAAGAAAGTGTTGTTGGGAGACTCTCACACCACTATTGTGAAAGGTTCTGGTACGGTAGAACTGAAGTTTACTTATGGTCGGACACTTATGCTGAAAGATGTCCTTAACACTCTAGAAATGAGAAAAACCTTGTTTTCGGCTACCTTCTCAACAAGGCTGGATTGTATCAAACTATTGGATCTGATGTTTACACAATTACTAAAAACAAAATGTTTGTAGGAAAAGGTTATGCTACTGATGGAATGTTTAAGCTTAATGTTGAAATGAATAAAATTGCATCTTCTTATTATATGGTGTGTACTTTTAATGTTTAGCAGGCTAGATTTTGTCATGTGAACATTAAATCAGTAGATACCATGAGCAAGTTAGGTCTTATTCCTAAGCTATCCATGCATGATTTTGAAAAATATGAATTCTGTAGTCAAGGAAAAATAACCAAGAGTTCCCATAATATGTTATTAGAGAATTCTGAACCTTTAGAGTTAGTGCATTATGATTTGTATGAATTTGAAGGTGTATTAACTAGAAATGGAAAAAGATATATCATGACGTTTATTGATGATTTTTCTAATTATACTTATGTTTACTTGCTAAGTCATAAGAATGAAGCTATTGAAAAACTTAAAGTTTTTATTGCTGAAGTGGAAATCAATTTGGTAGGAAAATTAAGAGATTTCATAGTGATAGAGGCGCTGAATATGATTCTAAGCATTTTAATGAAATTTATGAATCTTCTGGAATTATACATGAAACAACTGCTCCTTATAACCCTGAAATGAATGGAAAAGATGAAAGAAAGAATCGTACTTTTACTACTCTTGTGACTGCATGTTTACTTAGTTCTGGTGCTGCCTCTCATTGGTGGGGAGAGATTTTGCTGACTGTTTGTTATGTTTTGAATCGTGTTACAAATTCAAAAACAAAAATTTCTCCATATGAACTTTGGAAAACAGAAAACCAAATGTTTCTTATTTCAGAGTATGGGGTTGTTTGGCTTATGTTCAGAACTTGTGTTTTAGGTCAGCAGTGTGTCCTTGATGTGATAAAAAATAGTGGTAAAAAGAGGTTCGATTCTCAGACTTGTGAAGATTTAATTTTATACCTAATTTTAATTAAAGAAAATAAAATAGATTAAAATAAAGATGACTTTTTGAAAATATGGGGAAGAACTAGGATTTAGGATTCCACTTTTTAACCAATAAATCAAGTGATAGTAATTTTAATCATGCAATTAAAACATTTTATTTTGATTTTAAAGCATTGCAAAAATAGATTTTCAAAACAACAACTGTATCACACAAGCATGGAGCATCTAGGGACCTAATCCGAGGCATGCACCATCTAAAGGAATCACAATTGATTAGTAAAAATCTTTTAAATCAATTTTCAATCAAGGCAATTAATCATAAATAAATTGCATAAATAAATTAATTAAATACATACCACTTAATTATCAGAGAAAAAGCTTCCTCCGTCAACCCAGTGATGATGATTAGCTCATTGTAGAGAAAACACACTAAAAATAATCTTCCATTGCTCAAAAAATGTTTACAAAGGCTAAAAGGAAGTAACAGAGACGATTTGATACGCTTATAAGCGTTACAGTGAGGTGGTTCAACGTGTTACAGGAGCAGAACAAGCAACTGGAAATAAGTAACTGATGTAAGTGTAACTGATGAAGACAACTGTTGAAGCAGCTGAAAAATAGCGACAGTTCGCTGGAGCTGTTTGTTCTTCACCTTCTTCTTCACGTGAGTTGCAGCAGAAAAATGGTGTTGTCTGTATATTTTTTCCGGTGGTTCTCTCCCTCTTTCTCTTGGTTTCTCTTGCTATTTATAGTCTCTACTACCCTAGGGATCTTCCTTAATTGATAAGGACTCAAATAAGAGTCCAAATCCAACTTGAATACGTGTTTGATCTTGTTTCAGCGTCAATTTTCCTTCTCCGGCCACAACACGGTTTTGAAGCACTTTTCACGGCATGAATCACTATTGCTTGATGTGTTTGATCTTGTTTTGATCTCTTCTTGTCTTTGGGTCAAATAGAAGTACCCAAAATCCCTAAAATCACGTACAAATTGTCATCAGAAGTTTCTCTTCGATAAGATCAGGGTTCCCGCCAAAATCGGTTTTTGAAATGTAAAAGGGGGTGCCCCCAATCCAAAGTGTGGGTGCCTTAATCCATTTTCCCGGGTGCCTTTAACACTTTTCGAGCCAATTTTTCCGCAAATGTTTATTTCTCAAAAATACCTACAAAGACATAATAAGTGTAAAATCGAGTACTATCGAAGCAGATATTCGGGTGCAATTTAGACACAAAAATGTGCCTATCAGTCCTCTGATAACTGAGAAGGCAACGATTTGAAGAACACACACCATCTCATCCTCAGTGACTTTATCTCTTGGAAGTTCAAAACAAACACTTCTAACTCCCATTCTTCTCTTCCAACACATTGGCACTCGAAATCTCCAATAGAAACAGAAAACCCTAACCCTAATCAAATTTCCAAACAATCCTAATCCTAGAAACATCAATTAAAAGAGAAAATCATAAATCAACCATGTGGGTTTATCAAATCACCATATGGGTTCATCAAATAACACAAAACAAAAAAAAAAGTTAGGGTTTACAAATCGTACCTCTGTTTCATCTTATTCTTCCCTTTTATTGTCTTCATCGTGTCTAATGTTTTTTGTAGATTCTTCTTCTTGATTAATAAAGATTCCATTTATAAAATCTTCAAGAAAAATTATAGTTTTTCTCACGATTTCGTGAGACAGAAAGAGGGAAGAGGAAGAGAACGAGGGAAAAAGGAAGAAATTCTTATTATTTCAAACAATAAAAGTCATACTCAAGCGAGTTTGAAACCTAAGAAAAAGATTATGAAACCTGACCAGAACCACAAGAAAGGAAAACCTAATCAATACAAGAACCAACCCCCATCAAGAAATGAACAGAATTCTAATTTTTATTTTATTTGTTATAGGTGCGGTAAACCAGGCCATATGGCTCGGAAATTACAGAAATAATAAAGGAAAAAATAGCGCACAAGCTAATACTGTTGAAAGCGTTATAGTTGTCATGGTTTAAGACCCAGAGTTTTATATGGTTGGTGGATCCGATGGGTGGTGGATAGACAGTGGTGCTTCGCGTCATTGTTGTTTTGATAGGTCCCTATTTAAGAGTTATACAGAAATCAAGGATAAGAAAGTGTTGTTGGGAGACTCTCACACCACTATTGTGAAAGTTTTTGGTACGGTAGAACTGAAGTTTACTTATGGTCGGACACTTATGCTGAAAGATGTCCTTCACACTCCAGAAATGAGAAAATACCTTGTTTCCAGCTACCTTCTCAACAAGGCTGGATTGTATCAAACTATTGGATCTGATCTTTACACAATTACTAAAAATAAAATGTTTGTAGGAAAAGGTTATGCTACTGATGGAATGTTTAAGCTTAATGTTGAAATGAATAAAATTGCATCTTCTTATTATATGGTGTGTACTTTTAATGTTTGGCATGCTAGATTTTGTCATGTGAACATTAGATCAGTAGATACCATGAGCAAGTTAGGTCTTATTCCTAAGCTATCCATGCATGATTTTGAAAAATGTGAATTCTGTAGTCAAGGAAAAATAACCAAGAGTTCCCATAATCTGTTATTAGAGAATCTAAACCTTTAGAGTTAGTGCATTATGATTTGTGTGAATTTGAAGGTGTATTAACTATAAATGGAAAAAGATATATCATGACGTTCATTGATGATTTTTCTAATTATACTTATGTTTACTTGCTAAGTCATAAGAATGAAGCGATTGAAAAATTTAAAGTTTTTATTGCTGAAGTGGAAAATCAATTTGGTAGGAAAATTAAGAGATTTCGTAGTGATAGAGGCACTGAATATGATTCTAAGACTTTTACTGAAATTTATGAATCTTCTTGAATTATACATGAAAAAACTGCTCATTACAACCCTGAAATGAATGGAAAAGCTGAAAGAAAGAATCGTACTTTTACTAGTCTTGTGACTGCATGTTTAGTTAGTTCTGGTGCTGTCTCTCATTGGTGGGGTGGGATTTTGTTGACTGTTTGTCATGTTTTGAATCGTGTTACAAATTCAAAAATAATTTTTTTTTAATATGAACTTTGGAAAAATAGAAAAACGAATGTTTCTTATTTCAAAGTATGGGGTTGTTTGGCTTATGTTCGTATTCCTGATCCTAAAAGATCAAAGTTATCTAGTAAAGCTTATGAATGTGTTTTTGTTGGGTATGCTCAAAACAGTAAAGCTTATAGATTTTTTGATCTTAACAATAAAGTTATTAATTGAGTCTATTGATGCACATTTCTTTGAAGATAGATTTCCCTTTAAATCTAGAAATAGTGGGGGTTCACTACCTAGTGTTGCACCTAGTACAAGTTCTAAACTTAGAATAGAAGAACCTAGAATTGAAGAATCTAGGGACATTGAAGTTGACCTCAGGCGTAGCAAAAGAGCTAGGACTGAGAAGGACTATGGTCCTGACTTTTATGCTTATACAATAGAGGAAGACCCTTCCAGTCTTCAAGAGGCACTTAATTCTCCGGATTCTAGTTTTTGACCGAAATCCATAGACAATGAAATGGAATCTCATAATTTTAATGGAACTTGGCCCTTAGAAGATTTACCTCCTGGTTGCAAACTAATAGGTTGTAAATGGGTACTTAAAAAGAAGTTGAATCATGATGGTTCGGTAGACAAATATAAAGCTAGGTTGGTAGCTAACGGATTTAGAAAAAAAGAAAATGTAAACTTCTTTGATACTTATTCTCCTGTTACAAGATTAACTTCTATTCGTGTTTTGATTACCGTTGCTGCTGTGCATAATCTTGTTGTTCATCAAATGGATGTTAAAACAACTTTCTTGAATGGTGAGTTAGAAGAGGAGATTTACATGGACCAACCTGAAGGTTTTGTTATTCCTGGTCAAGAACAAAAAGTTTGTAAGTTAGACAAGTCATTTTATGGTTTGAAACAAGCTCGTAAGCAGTGGCATGAGAAATTTGATAATTTGATATTTTCACATGGTTTCAGAATTAACGAAAGTGATAAATGCATATACTATAAGTTTGAAGACAATGCATGCATCATGATTTGTTTGTATGTGGATGATTTGCTAATTTTTGGTTCTAACTTGTCTGTGGTTGAAGAAACTAAGAATATGCTTAGCTCTAACTTTGAAATGAAAGATTTGGGGTGAAGCTAGTGTAATTCTGGGAATCAATATTACTAGAAATAATGATGGTATTTCTTTAGATCAATCTCATGATATTGAAAATATTTTAAAGAAGTACAATTATTTTGATTGTAAACCTATGAGTACTCCTTTTGATTCTAGTGTTAAACTGGTTAAGAATACTGGTGATAGCATTAGAAAATCTGAATATGCTAGTATAGTTGGTAGTCTCTGTTATGCAACTAATTGTACCAGACCAGATATTGCGTATGCAGTGGGGGTTTTATGAAAGTTTACCAATTGTCCTGGTCTGGAGCACTGGAATGCAGTTGAGAGCGTTATGCGGTATCTTAAAAAGACCGTTAACCTAGGATTACACTATAAGAGGGTTCCCGCAGTCCTTGAAGGATATTGTGATGTTCATTGGAATGCCCTTTCGGATGACTCCAAAGCCACCAGTGGATATTTGTTTAATATTGCTGGAGGCGCTGTTTCTTGGAAGTCAAAGAAACAAACAATTCTAGCTCAGTCTATAATGGAGTCTGAATTGATAGCACTAGCAGAAGCTAGTGAAGAAGCAGGATGGTTGAGAAACTTGCTTTCTGACATTCCTGTATGGGATAGACCGATACCAGCTATCATAATCTACTGTGATAGTACTGCGGCTATTGAAAAAGTATATAACTGTTATTATAACAGTAAGAATCGAAAATTGCGTCGAAAGCACAACACAGTTAGAGAATTTCTCACAACTAGTGTTGTACGTGTGGATCATGTTAGGATTGAATATAAGTTAGCTGATCCTTTAACTCTTAATGTTGTCTACAGATCTATTTAGACCGGGGTACCAAGCTACAAGAGTACTGATGTAGTTTTTAAAGTGGTAAATAAAGTGTTCGTTTCTCGAACTTGTAAAGGTAATGATTTTAGAAAATAATAATTTTTAATTAACTCTAGAAAATTCCAGGAGTATGCAAAAGACTAAATAACCTAAAGATGATTTTTGAATAATTTTAAAAGGACCAGGAATCAGGAATCAGGTAATTCTAACAACCTTTGTGATTAATCAGATAATTCTTTTTAAATTAATTGAAGCGCAAGTAATTGCCAAAATTGGTTTCGTTATGCTAACAAACAGAGGTAAATCACAAGCATGGACTATCAAAATTAATTAACCAAGCATAATCCATCAAGCAAAAGCACAACTGTTGAAAGAAAACCGTTTTCACTATTTAAAACTATGCAATTCTAATAACAAAAGAATTATAAATAATTATTAGAAAATAATTAAATCACATAAAATTGAGAAAATTACCTTATCCACCATCCCAGTAAATATACTTAGCTCATGGTGGAAAAAGATTGCTCAAAAGACCTCTTCATTGCTCAAAATATCAATTACAAAGTGGAATAACGCTGTAACAGCTGATTTGATACGCTTATATGCGTTACAGGAGAAGGTTCAGCTGTTACAGGAAAGTTTTAAGCAACACAAGGTTTGAAACAATACGCAACAGGAAAATTCAAATCAGCAACAGTTGTAAGTGTTGCTGAGTCGTCTTCTCCGACGGTGATGGATGAAGAACAGCCGGCCGGTGCAGTAGCAGTGACCGGACGTTGACGGAGCTTCACCGGAAATTTTCGGAATTCTTCTCTAGGCTTTCATAGTCGTTTTTCTTGGCTTCTCTTGGTTTATATAGGTAGTAGAAACCCTAGAGAGAGTTCTAAACCTAATAGAAATCTCTAAAACAACCCACAAATCTCAATCTTAATCGAATCATGATTCCGGCCAAATACATGATTTCCGAGCTGATTTCACGGGATCTTTTGGTGTTTATGACTTGCGTGAGATAACTATTAGCATTTGGAACAATCTAGAAGCAAAAGAAACTTGTTTCTCACGTGAATTTGAAGTGCACAGTTGATTCAGGAGAAGTCCGATGAGTCGCCGATCCAGCTCGGCCCGATCCAACTCGCTGGGTTGACTCGCCTGGTTGACCCGCTGGGTTGAACCGATCCAGCTCAGCCCGATCCAAGGGTGCCCCAATCCAAAGTGTGGGTGCCTTGATCCATTTTCCTGGGTGCCTTTAACACTTTTGGAGCCAATTTCACAAATCTTTATTCTTCTAATGTACCTACAAAAGCATAAAAACACGTAATAGACACAAAATCGAATACTAACTCACTAGAAATTAAGGTGCAATCTAGACACTAAAATGTGTCTATCAAGTACCTTTGATTGACTCACCTATGTGAATGTGAAAGTGTGGCCGCTTTCTATGAGAACATGGGCAGTTCTCTAGATTATTAATTATAAATGGGATAAGCACAGGGCCGAAATGTGTTGGCATTAGGACTTTACTCTTACTATAGTTGTGTGTGTGTTACGTAATTTGTTCTCTCCATAGAGTTCAAAGACATATGTTCACTCAATGTCAGAGTTTAGAGAACTTAATACTGTGTAAAGGTTCAAAATCGAAAGATACCTTTTCTTATGCACATAACTGTACGAATCTTGCTCAATGATTTTTAAAAATATAAGTGGGGGATTGTTGGGATATATGTTTTTCAGATATAATTTTCTTTTTACATTTATATCAACATTTAACTTCTAGTCTAGTGCGAAAGGATTTTGGGCCTTGTAAGGTAGGTCACAAGTTCAAATCTCTTCCCCTACTGATTGGGTGTATATGTGCACGTACACTAGTCCGGGAACGGGGCCTTGGGAGGTCTCTTGAATTAAAAATTATTTTTTGCTCATTTAAAATTATTTTTCAAAATCGTTTTTATTACCCTTAATTACCTTTTTAATTGTCCTAATTATGGTTAATTTATTTGTCCATTTTTTGACTGTTTTATGGTAGCAATAAATTTTCCATTAATAGCGATAAATTCTCAATTAATTCGTTTTTAATGTTTGTGAAATAAAAACAGATTTTGAAAAACAAAAAGAAACACAAGTTTTTGTTAAAAAAATGTAAATCAAGAGACTAGGGTTCTGAGCAAGATTAGAAAGAGTGAAAGTGTTTAATCTCTCATTGTGTGCGTGAGAGATTGACAGAGAATTTTTCTCGGCTGTTTTATCCTGGGGACGTTGTGACGAAGATAGAACTGCTTGCAAAAAACTCAAGGCAGAGCCACGAAACGTCTTAAAGAGAACGACCTGGTCGTGACTCCGCCGTCATCCTTTTTTTTGTGCTTAATCTTTGTTTTACAGATGTGAGATCAGCAATTATTCCAACAACTCGATCACTGTTAAACTAGTGACATCACTGCCAATCAGAAGCAAATCTTTTTCCCTCAAAGTATTCTATATGGAAGTGTATAAAAGCCTATACCAAGTTGAAGTATGATAGTATAGGGAAAGCCGGAATTTGCTAATCCGACTAAGTAACTTCAAAATATCATAGATGTTAATGGATTGTAATGCTACCTAGGTCGATCGTCATACACATGAGTCACATGACCATATTAAGTATATTATCATATAATTAAAAAATGATCACTTGTTGAATTAAGTAATTTTAAGATTGTATAAACTTTTGGATCTAAAATTTTGATCACTACTTTTGAACTATTTATTAAAATATTCCTTCCGTCTAAATTATATGATGAGCGAAAAAAACACAACAAATGCACATGAAGTATTTTTGAAATTAGTTCTCATAACATATCACACGACTTGTTCATGCACAAGCACAACAACACAACGTATGAAGCTGCCAAAGCAAGTCGCAACAAGCAAACCAGGTCATGTTTTACATGTGTATATGTGTATATATATATATCTTTAAAAACATCCTTTTCTATATATAACAAGTGGTTAATTTAATTAGATAACAAAGTGTTAAATCTGATTCAATCACCAAGCTACCTTATACTAAAACTAGTTAGAGTATGCGAAAAGAGTCAGAAATAGGCTGTTGCTAATACATAAAATAAGAAAATGTACACAACTTATCTTTAGGGAGTGTATGTCAACATGTCATGCAACTTTTGAACTAATCACTGGCCAATGATGTTTCATAAAAGTTGAACTTATTTGATGTATAAACCTTCGGTTCAAAATGCAGTTGGTGTGGTGACAATGATGTTTCGTGTTTCTAGTGTTTTGGAGAAAATTTTGATCATTATAAACCTTCCGATCTAAAATTTGATTGCTACTTTTGAACTACTTTTGATCATTATAAGAAGTCTGATGTATTTGATGAATTGTTCGAGACTAGATATTACGTATGCTGTGAGTAGCATTGGGATACACTTATTAGAGTGTTGAGGTACTTGAAGTTCACTTTAATCTTTTGTTTGAACTATAAGAGGTATCATGCATCCTTAAGGGATTTTGTGATGCAAACTGGATAGCTGATTCAGAGGAGTATAAGTTTACAAGGGGATATGTTTTCACTTTAGGAGGTGGAACTGTTTGTTGGAAATCCTCTAAACAGACATATATAGCTCGATCCACTATAGAATCAGAGTTACTGCAAGAGATAAAGCAGGAGGGAAACCGAGTGGCTAAGACGCATTGTAGAACGCCTAATCCTTTGTCAATTATATCTATATATTGTGATAGTCAAGCTTCAATAACTAATGTTAAAAACAACATTTATAATGAGCTCAACTAATTTGAACCGACCAACCAAACACCGACTAATCTATAGGTTCAGCTCCCGGACCGTAGGCCCGGATAGTACCTAGTATATATATATATTATCATATACTTTTTAAAAAAATGGTCACTTATTAAATTAAGTAATTTTAGAAGCTTGATTTAGGGGCTCCCACATTTGTAGAGGGGCTCCAATGTGAGGCAGGTGACCCAAAAATGCGTTAATGGGTGTCCTAGGGGCTATATTAAATGTCCATATTACCCTTCAATCAATTAAAACCTAAACAAAACAAAACCTTGTAAAAATTCAATTCCAATTCAAAACCTTTCCCTCTCCCTCCATATCTTCTCCTTCTCCATTTCAACCGAATTTCTCGATTGAATCAATTAATTGGCGATTCAAAAAATTCATCGTCGGTTAAACTCTAAAGTTCGTGATGAAGAATCCTACTAAAGGTGTAGAAGGTATTAGTGATGACAATGAAAATCAAACTAAACAACCTAATGAAGAAATTGAAGACCAAATCGGGTTACAAAAAAATTTACGGTTGGTTCGATTGGAAAACCCAATCGTAACTGTTTTTTTCTTCATTTTACGGTTGGGTTCGATTCTGAACCCAACCGTAAAAAAATTTGCACTTAAACCCAACCGTAAAATTAGATGAATAGATTCGAACCAACCGTAACTGTAACTGGTTTGTTCTACATTTTACGGTTGGGTTTGTTAATAAAACCAACCGTAAATAACAAGGTAGGAGATGAAGATGAAATTTTACGGTTGGGTTTAGAATCGAACCCAACCGTAACTAATCTTCAAACCCAACCGTAAAATTAGATGAATAGATTTGAATATTTTTTCATTTCTATCTTGTAGAAAATTGAAAGACGAAGCCAACCAAAAAAAATGAGGTCAATCGGACATCGTATGAGGGAGTTATGATCAAAACGGTAAAATACAAAAAGTATCCAGAAAGAATTACGGTTGGATTCGACCCAATAAACCCAACCGTAAACCTGACACAAAATGCCCGTGACGATGATCACTTATCGCCAACTAATCGATCTGACCGGATGCCTAGAAGCAGAAGAAAAAAAGTATGTAAGAAGATGATAAAACACGAGGAAGTGAAATGCTGTCCTTATCCCGTTTAGGTAGACAAAATTAGGTCTGCCTTGTATTTTACTTAATTTTAATTTTGAAATTTATTTTTTTAGATGCGATAGAGAGTCCCTGATACCATGGCTTAGAGTCTGATCTCCTAGTTCTCGAGTGACCAAGACCAAAACAAGGTTCGGAGTAGCTCTGATAAAACCCAAGATGTTTAACACAACTCAGATACTCAGTATTCAGGTTCCGATAGGAAGTGCAGAGACCCCCCATAAGAGCCATTTATGCCAAACTCAGTGAACACACTTTGTTTGTAATTATAAAGTTAACAACCTGGGGGCTGGCCCTGGGGCAACCATTTTATTCTTCTTTAGTGTCCCATAACTCCTCTTGCAGCAGCAGTAGCGTCTTCAACTGGTGGGTTATTACGATTAACTTCCCCTCTCAACTGCTGCTTCTTCTACTGTTTCCCTTCCTTCCACCCATGAGAGTAAGTGATCTACATAGAGAAACAAGAAAGTGTTAAAAACTGAGGTTTCCAATAAAATTCTGTACTTTTTGAGGAGTTGTTGAAGAAATCGTAAAACAAGGGAGCTGCCATGAGTAGTAGAGAAAGCTGGAATAACAAACACATCTTCAAAATGGACACGGGCAATACTAACCCCAAAATTCATTATTGCAAATAGGCCCAGAAAAATTGGGTGAAAATTTACTTGTCAGTCAGAATTACACAATCTTAAATATAAAGAACCGCAAAACAAGTCACCATTTTGAAATATTATGTTTGAGAAAAATGAACTTAAAATGTATTTTGGTCTTGGCGGGAATGGACCTTAGGATCTAGAGGTCACCAAAGACACTAGTTCATTTTTCATTATTTTGAATGAAGAACCTTTAGTCCCACGTTGGAGAGACTAGAGATGAGTCATCTCTTTATTACCACAAAAAATGCTACTAAGGGAGGGCCCTTAGGGTTTAGAAGCTTCTATGGTTGGGGGAGGACTAAGACAATGGGCTAGTTGGAGCAACATACTTTTCACACATGTGCGGTGCTTCACACCAAAGCACGCACGCTTGCGTGGATGTGGGTGTGATCGTGGCTAAGGCTGCGGGACTGAGTGTGTGTTGCGGGCGTGGCTGATGCGGACCAACCAAGACTTACGTTTTTTGAACATTAAATTTTCTTTTAATTGTGAGGGCGTCTGACCCAGCGAGTATAATTCTTGTCATAATTGAAAATGAATTTTGGCCGTTTTATTACCGTTACCAAATTAAATTTCGCACTTAATTTTTTGATTAAATATAAAATTTATTCTCAATAAATTACTGCGCTAATTTCACTCCTTTTTTGCCTATAAAAGAAAAAAAGAATTTTCATTTTCAAAGCACTCCAGAGCAGGATACTATCCTAGCTCTTTTCCCTTCTTCTCGCTTTGTTTTGCGCAACTGTGTGTTTATTTCCCTTCTATTATCTTGCTGTTAAGTTCTTGAGGGTGATTAGTATTGTGCTTATACTATCATAACGGGCAGTTCTATCCTGGACACATCTCCTCTATTGGGGTATAGCATCTCTCATTATTGATTTTCTAATGTTAACAATTTTCTGAGCAGGTGGCTCTGTCCTTGTGTGTGCATCAACAGAGTGTATATCATTTCAGTGATTTTCTAATGTTAACAATTTTCTCTGTTTAGTGTTATCTCCATTGTTGCAGATCCAACAATATTAACACAATACATATTTATTCTGTTACAATGGCTAAAAGTGATGTAGACAGACCACAAAAGTTCAATGGAAAAGATTTCAAAAGATGGCAATCCAAGATGTTATTCTTTCTGAGTTTTCACATGCTTGATGAATTAGTTCTGAAATCCTTTGATGAGAGTTTAAATTATGCGGGAAATGAAAGAGAGTTAGAAAGTTGGAGTAGATAGAACTATATGGCCAAAAACCATATTCTGAACTGTTTAGAAGATGCTCTTTATGATTTCTATAACGCAAAAGAAATTTTTTTTGCGTTTGACTTATGGGCTGCCTTAGAAGCAAAATATAAAGCGGAAACTGCTGGTAATAAGAAGTTTTTAGTTGCCCGGTTCCTGGAATACAAAATGACAAATGACAAAAGAGACATGTCCAACAAGGCTCATGTGATTGAACATAAGACTGAAAAGGGCGACCGCAGCAACCGCAAGCCTGGTCCGCACAAAAAAGGTACTTTCCTGAAACCCAAATCTAGCATTGGTAAAATTAAAGGTGCTTTTTATGTTTTCGGAATTTCTAGCCATATGGAAATGCATTGTAGAAAACCTAAGGACTTTAATAACAAGAAAAACCATGCTAATTTGGTTGAAACCAACAAGATCGAGTTTTCAGGCACGGTGTCTGAAGTGAATCTGGTAACCAATGTGAGAGACTGGTAGGTAGACTCTGGTGCTACCAAGCATGTCTGCGGAAACAAAGATATTTTCACCTCCTATCAGAAGGTAGGGTAAGGGGAGAAACTCTACATGGGTAACTCGTCCGCAGCACAGGTTGCGGGAAAAGGCAAAGTTGGGCTGAAGCTCACTTCTGGCAAAACTCTCACATTGAATGAAGTTCTTCATGTTCGGGACATCTGCAAAAATCTTGTATCTTGTGGTGTATTAGATGATAAAGGTTTCAAACTAGTTTTTGAATCTGGGAAAGTTATTGTCACTAAGGGTAAGGACTATGTAGGAAAGGGTTATAAGACTGAGGGTCTATATAAACTGAATGTAACCTTTGTTGAAATGAATAAAGTTGATTCTTCTTATGTTTGTGTGTCATTGAATGTTTGGCATGGTAGACTTGGTCATGTAAACTATAAATCAATGAATAAACTAGCTACCATAGGCTGCTTACCCAAATTTACTTTGGAAAATGAACATAAATCTGAAATATCCGTAGAATCAAAATATGCTAAAAAATATTATAAGAAAAATATTAAGAGAAATTCTAAACCTTTAGAATTAATTAATTCAGACCTAGTTGACATGAAATCAGTTCAAACTAGAGGTGGTAAAAAATGGTTTGTCACACATATAGATGACTGTACGAGGTACTGTCAAATATATTTACTTAAAGGTAAGGATGATGCCTTAGAAGCCTTTAAGATATATAAACTAAAATTTAAAAACCAAATGAGTACTACCACCAAAACTGTTAGGTATGACCGTGGTGGTGAATATGTAATTCTTATAGGAGATTTTTGTATAGAACGTGGCATTATACATGAAGTAACCCCTCCTTATTCACCACAATATAATGGTGTGGATGAACGGAAAAACCGAACCCTTAAGGAGATGATGAATGCCATGTTAATTAGTTCACAACTACCTGCAAACTTGTGGGGGGAGGCCGTCCTCTCATCTTGTTATGTCTTGAACAGAGTACCCTTTAAAGGATCAGATAAAACTCCATATGAGTTATGGAAAGGTAGACAACCTTCTTATGCATACTTAAAGGTGTGGGGGTCTTTGGCTAAGGTGTCCATTCCTCCACCTAAGAGAACCAAGATAGGACCCAAAACTGTTGACTGTGTCTTCATAGGGTATCCTGAACATACTAATGCATATAGATTTATGGTTGTGAGTTCTGAAATATCTGAAATTGGTGTGAATACTATTATTGAATCTAGGGATGCTGTGTTCATTGAAAATGTTTTTCCTTTGAAATCTGAATCTCGCATGATATGTGTTGCTTCCCTAGATATCCCTTCTACTAGTCAGACATTACATATAGAGGAAGATGAATTTGAGCCTAGAAGAGGTAAAAGACTTAGAACTGAAAAATCTTTTGGTCCAAACTTCATAACATGCTTAGCTGAGATTGATCCACAGACTTATAGAGAAGCTATGACTTCTTATGAAACTCCATAGTGGAAAGAAACTACCATTAGTGAAATGGATTCCATTATACAGAATGATACTTTGGAGATTGTATATTTACCTCTAGGGTGTAAACTCATAGGTTGTAAATGGATCTTCAAAAGAAAACGTAAGGTAGATGGAACTGTGAAAAATACAAAGCTAGATTAGTAGCTAAAGGTTATAAACAGATAGAAGGTGTAGATTTCTTTGATACTTATTCACCTGTTACGAGAATTACTTCCATTAAGATTGTAATTATTATTGATGCCATTCATAATTTAGAGATACATCAAATGGATGTAAAGACAGCTTTTTTAAACGGTGAATTAGATGAAGAAATTTATATGAACCAACCTGAGGGCTTTATAGTGAAAGGTTGTGAAAACAAAGTTTGTAAACTAAGAAAATCTTTGTGTGGTTTGAAACAAGCACCTAAACAGTGGCATGAAAATTTTTGATCATGTAATAATTTCTAGTGGTTTTAAAATTAATGAATCTGACAAGTGTGTTTATACTAAACTTGTGAATGATGCCTGTCTGATTGTAAGCTTGTATGTTGATGATATGCTTATACTTGGTACAAACATGGATGTAATTAATTCCACAAAGAGCATGCTAAATGAGAGCTTTTGACATGAAAGACTTAGGCCCCGCTGATGTAATCTTAGGGATGAAGATTAGAAGAGATTCTAATAGATATAGTCTTAGTCAATCTCATTATGTTGAATCTGTGCTTAGAAAATATAACCAGTTTGATTGTAAACCTTCTTGTTGTAGACTCAAAAAGAATAAGGGTAACGGAGTTTCACAACTTGAATATTCACGTATTATAGGAAGTCTGATGTTTAATGAACTGTACGAGGCCAAACATTGCTTATGATGTGAGTAGGTTGAGTAGGTATACATGTAATCCGGGACAAGAGCATTGGGATGCACTTATTAGAGTGTTAAGGTACTTAAAGTACACTTTGAACTTTTGTATAAGTTATGAGAGATACCCTGCGGTCCTAGAAGGATTTTGTGACGCAAACTGGATATCGTACTCAAAGGAGTCTAAGTCTACGAGTGGATATTTTTTCACTCTAGCTTGCGGGTCTGTATCTTGGAAGAGTTCCAAACAGACATGTATAGCTCGATCCACTATGGAATCAGGGTTTATTGCGTTAGATAGAGCAGGAGAGGAAGCCGCTTGACTAAGATGCTTTTTAGAAGACATTCCTCTTTGACATAGGCCTATGCAAGCTGTATCTATACATTGTGATAGTCAAGCTGCAATAGCTAATGCTAAAAATAACAACTATAATGGGAAGTCTATACACATTCGTAGAAGACAAAATTCCCTAAAACAACTAATATCAACTGGCGTTATTTATGTTGACTTTGTGAGGTCTAAGGAGAATATCGTGGACCCTTTGACGAAATGTTTGTCCAAGGAGATAGTTAGTAATGCATCAAGGGGGATGTGGCTTAAGCTCATCAAATAAACTTGCCATGAAGGATACTCAACCTTGCTGACTGGAGATCCCAAGATCAAGGTTTCGAATGAGACAACTAATTTGCGGTGGGTTAAAGGAAACATTATAAGAGAATTTCATTCTCTGTCCCTTCTCTATGGTGTAGACGTGATAGTGTGACTGCATGTGAGGATGACTTTTTATTAAGTCTTAATGAGTTCTATAGTTTCAATGTAAGATTGAAGTGGGGTGTAACAGTAAACACTCTTCATAGAACTCACCTATCTGAATGAAGAAGTGGGCCGCTTCCTATGAGAACAGAGCTGATTCTCTAGAGCATTCTGAGAAACGGGATACGTCCAGGGCCAAAATGGACACAACGGCACGAACTTAACAGCACCTAGAGAGATATCACGCGTGGAAGCTTGGTCGTGTCGTAATCAACCAAAATAATCGAGTTCTTACTCTTCCA